>PVHT021183555.1:26036632-26144141 GCA_004024745.2 Catagonus wagneri | reverse complement strand
TGTATCATCGTTTTTAGATTCCACGTGTAAGTGATATCATACGATGTTTGTCTTTCTCTGACACCACTTGGTATGAGAATCTCTAGGTCCACCCATGTTGCTGCCAATGGCATTATTCTATTATTTTCATGGTTGAGTAATATTCCACTGTATATATGCACCACATCTTCTTGATCCAGTCCTCGGTTGATGGACACTGGGGATCACATCTCTGACAAGCTCTTCACAGGGATGATGTGAACACACCTGTGAAGCAGTCAGTCACCTGCCGCGCGCACCCTGCTGAGTCCTCAGAGCTGTTCCCTCTTTCTCTCCAGGGTGGATGGCTCCTCCTATGAAGTCATGCAGATCGATGTAGAAGTTGAAGAGCCCAGTGACCCACCGGCCACACAGCTTGTCACCTGGCAGGTTGAATATCCAGGAGGGATCACATCTGACTTGGGTGTATCTAAGATCTACGTGAGCCAAAAGGACTTGATTGGCGTCATCCCACTGGCCATGGTAAGAATGTCCCTCCCCTGGGCTGTTAATACAGACCTCGGGGAAAGGCAAGGTACCATATCATGACCCATGACCCAAACGTGGTGGGGAAATGCCAGTGAGCCCAGAACTGTGAAGTTCCTGCAAATCGCCAATTCTTAAATTTAAAAAAAGTATTTTAAATAATATCTTTAGAATAAAGATATGATTAAATAAATACGTTATTTTCTGAATAGCCTTTATTCTAAAGATATTGTTTAGAAAATAATCGCAATCTAGACATTAGATTTGGGTCTTCTACTGTGCGAAAAGTACTGATGATTTAATCAAGGTGTTTGTGTGATACATGGGAGACTATTCAAGGATGTCAAATACATACACTAGCAGAGACCAAAACAGATCAAGTGTATGGGTGGAATGTGACTTGACAAACACCTCCCCAGTGAAAAAGTACCAGCCAGTGTTTGCCATGCAGGAAAGCCTAGCCAGATTCTGAATTCTTAAGATATAATGATTTTTCATGAGAAGCCATCAATGTTGTTTTAACATGAAACGTCAGCTTCTTCCTGTTGGAGCTAGTTTTTTTTAAAAAAATATCAAGCCTATCTAGGAAAGAGTTAACTCTAATCTGTTCACAGGCCATCTATTTGTATAACTTGTCACCTAAAAGATTTAGGACTTTAAATCTGTGCATGTGTTTCCTAAGATTTGTGAAACAGAGATAGGTTTTCATCCTCAAAAGGAGCCACCTCTTGGTTGCTAAGCAACAGAATACTTTGCCGTGGGAAGACTAATCACCCAGGTTCACCTAAACAAAACACACCAAGGCTCTGTCTAGCCCCGCCTCACCCCCCACTCCCGCCCCCGTGGTCTCT
This sequence comes from Catagonus wagneri, assembly GCA_004024745.2. Taxonomy (NCBI): domain Eukaryota; kingdom Metazoa; phylum Chordata; class Mammalia; order Artiodactyla; family Tayassuidae; genus Catagonus; species Catagonus wagneri. The sequence continues at coordinate 26,142,786 of PVHT021183555.1, read as the reverse complement.
TTACAAAGGAGTAATATGTTTTCTTCATGTGAATTTTCACAATGCAAATGCTGGGGCCTTTGAGTCAGTGACAGGAATTTGAGATTTCTCCTGTTGCAAAAGTACTTTTTCTGTCCAAAGTGAAGGATGGGTTGACCTATCCGTTGACAGCCTGGTGTCTCCCCTTCACCATCTATTAGGAACTATTGACAAGCGTTATTATGGGGTGGTAAAAGGACATCAGGAATCAATCTTTCAATACGAGGCAACACGGACTGTTGCCTAGTGAACAGAAATTAGTTATTATGCTGTTCATTAGTAAATGTAAAGGTGCTGGGGTCCTGCAGTTGATCAGGGCTCTTATTAACTCTTTCTTTTATTTAAAAGCACGGAGCCTCCCCTGGTACATTATTTCATGGGTGACAGGAGCACACCTTCATTTAGGCTATTAGTGTTTCTATTACTAGAGCTGGCAGGACCATTTGTCTGGAATAAGTCATTATTTGAATGTGTTCCTTTTCAGCACCTTTAGTCTGATGAGCTTTTAGCAAAACTGTGGGCGGCTTCCATTGGCTTGGCTCAGCATTGCTTGGTCTGTTTGGTTTCTGGCACTCAGGATCTCTCCTGCCTTGTCTGTCCCTGAGTGCCTGTTGCGCCTGTTCCAAAGCCCGTCATTCTCACTTTACATCACCTTTCTGACTATGACACATCATCTTTCTGACTACAATACATGTAATGTACAGAGTGCATAATGGAGCTGCAAAGAATCTCAGCTAAGACTTAGTTGACGCTCTTATCAGTTAGGAATTGCATTTGGCTATCAGTTAGGAATTGCATTTGGCTAAAAGCAAAAGAATGCCTTCCCCACTCACTCCACCCTCCCGCGGCCAATAGTGGTTTTAACACAAGTGTGTTTCTTCTTACACGTAAAAGAACCCTGAGATTGGTGGTCTAGGGCTGGTCTGGTGCCCCTTGCCATCTGAAGCTCAGCGCCATCGTTATCGCCGCTTCAGCAATTGAGGGCATGGGTTCCATCCTCCTGGTTACCTCCTGATCCAAGGTGGCTGCTGGAATGCCAACCAACCTATCCACATTCTGAAACCCAGAAAAAGTAGCAGATGCAGAAGTTCAAACTGGATCCATTACTTTTCCCTTTCAAGAAGTCTTTATAAGAATCCATGATATTTCTCGTTCTATCCAATTAGAACGAGTCCAATTGGCAAGGACTTGGGCATGTAGCTATACTTGGTTGGAAGCAAAACTAATAGATCTGTTTTGTTGTTTTGTTTTGTTTTGTTCTGTTTTGTTTTGTTTTTAGCAGGGCTCATTACTCAGGTTCTGTTACATGGAAACTGGAGATGAGATATCGCAAGACAGAGAGCAGTACTTGCAACAGTCCTCCTCTATTTCCACGTGAGGAAGCCCATCCCAGCTCAGAGACATCCCTGATCCTGGCCCTTGAGTGTTTTCCATTCTATATTAGTCTTTGTGAACCTCCTAGAAGGCAAAAATCACATACCTGCATCTTAGTCTCCCCTGTAGCTACACAGCCAGGCTCAATTTCACTACGCCCCAGTTTCCTCATCTATAAAGGGTGCAGCACTTACTTCTAAGGTTGATGGAAGGGTACAGTGAGAATTCAAAAGGACTTGTAAGAGTGCCCAGTGCAGTTAAATATAAAATAAGAGCTTTTATTATGAAAATTTAATTACTGAATGCAAAGGATAAAAAAATTTACAGGCAACTATGTGTAAATTCTTTCAGGAAAGCAAATCATCCCAGCCCCCATTTTTCTGAGATAAGAAGAGTGCTAGGCACTGTGTCAATACTCACTGATTTTTAAATACAATTTTAAAGGTTGCTTTCCGTTTACAGTTATTACAAAATAGTCCCTGTGTTGTATACTACATCCTTGAGCTTATCTTACACACAATGCTTTGTACATCCCGCTCCCACCCCTATATTGCCCATCCCCCACCTCTCCCCACAGGCAAGGAGGGAGTCTGTAAGTCTGCTTCTTTTTTTTATTATATTCATTTGTTAGCTGTATTTTATAGAATCCACGTATAAGTGATAGCATAGTGTTTGTCTTTCTCTATCTGACTTATTTCACTTAGCATAATACCCTCCAAGTCCATCCATGTTGCTGCAAATGGTATTCATTCTTTTTTATGGCTGAGTAATATTCCATTGTGTATATGTACCACATCCTCTTTATCCATTCTTCTGTTGAGGGACACTTAGGTTGCTTCCATGTCTCGGCTATTGTGAATAGTGCTGCTTTGAATATAAGGGGATGCTCGCTGATCCTTGAACCTAAATGAATGAATTGCGTTAAAACACATTTGGCCCAATGAGTTTTTACTAATCCTCTCTGGAACTAAGAGTAAAGTCTTCAGAGTCCTGAACCCTGGTCTTTTGTATTTGGAAGGTTCTGGGTCCCTAGAGAAAGTCATTTTATTTCACCTTTTCTTGACCAGTAAAAGAATTTTTGTCATTTTTAAGGTGGCTTCCTTCTTGAAATAGACCTTTTGTCATGTAATTTCTGCTTTGGTTTTGTTCCCTATACGGTCACTGAGAGATGTTCAAAGAACTCTGTATCTACTCATTTATGATCTCATTCTTTTTTTTTTCTTTTTAAGGCTCTACCTGTGGCATATAAAAATTCCCAAGCTAGGGGTCGAATCAGAACTGCAGCTGCAGGCCTACACCAAAGCCACAGCCACCCCAGATCCTTAACCCACTAGCAAGGCCAGGGATCAAAGCCACATCTTCACGGACACTATGTTGGTTTCCTTTTTTTTGGCCTATGGAGTTCCCAGGCCAGGGATCATTGCTGAGAACTAAGCTGCAGCTGTAGCAATACTGGATCCTTAACCCACTGTGCCAGGCCAGGGGTCAGATCCACGTCCCAGTGCTCCCAAGATGCTGCCGGCCATGTTGCACCACAGCAGGATCTCCTACATCAGATTCTTAACCTGCTGAGCCAGAACGGGAACTCCTTATGTTTGTTACACATTCTTGCAGTGTCAGTGAGGCAGGCAGTAGGAAGGCCAGATCACATGGACTATGACGAGGCCATTAGGAGAGAGTACCTTAAGTTGTGATCAGGGTCACTTGGGGGCTTATAAACTGGTGTGAGGAGGTGGATCTTTGCGTGTGGTGGGGAACCTCTGGAAGCCTTTCAGCACGGTTCCCACTGCACTGATGTCTCTTTTTAGATGAGCACTCAGGCTGATTGTGGAGAGTGGATTTGGGAGGGCAGGTGGGCATCAGGGAAGGTGACGGATTTCACTCTCACTGCTGTAAATAACCCTGACCTAAGAAGCTTGGCATCTCCCTATCTCCTCTCTAAATGTCAGTAGCCTTGTTGGGTGGCTCTGGGGGTAAGACATCCTTCTGTCTTGGTGTTAAGTGGCACTAAAGATCGTGAGCTCGGAGTTCCCTTCGTGGCTCAGTGGTTAACGAATCCGACTAGGAACCATGAGGTTGCGGGTTCGATCCCTGGCCTTGCTCAGTGGGTTAAGGACCCGGCGTTGCTGTGAGCTGTGGTGTAGGTTGCAGACGTGGCTTGGATCTCGCATTGCTGTGGCTGTGGCGAAGGCCGGCAGCTACAGCTCCTGTTAGACCCCTAGCCTGGGAACCTCCATATGCCGCAGGTGCAGCTCTAGATAAAGGCAAAAAAAAAAAAAAAAAAAAAGATAAAGATCGTGAGCTCATCCTCATGGCCCTAAATTAATAATAACCGTATATATGTGGCAGCCAGCAGCAATAGGACGAGGGTACAGTGGGAAGCTGTGCCCTTTTCCATGAAGGGCATGGCCCTTCTCTGAATCCACTACCTTGGCTCTCATCCCATCAGCCCAGGAACTCAGCATAGTGACTATGTCTAGCTGCAAGGGAAGCTGGGAGAGCAAGCTTTATCCCAGGAGGCCATGTGTTCTGCCATAGATATATTATGGTGGAAGAAGGAAGGCGTGAACACATATGGGGGAACACTGAAGCTAGCCTGGACCATCCCAGTGGACCATCGTAATCCCAGTGGAGAAATGGAGAGAGATAGGTCATTTTAGGATACCTCATAGCGGGTGGGTGATAGGGTTTCTCAATGCATTAGATATAGGTGTCATCACAGTGGGTAGGTGATATGACTTTTCAACACATTAGGTGTGAAGGAAAGTTGGGGGAAAAAAGATGAGTCCTAGTTTTGGACCCAACCCCCAAATGCCCATATATCTTCCTGACACCCCCACACAAACTTTAAATGTTTAAGATTCCCTGTTATAAAATAGCCCATGGTTTACGTGTTTGCCCGGCTCCCCCAACCTTTGCACACATCTCTGATGAACTCCCTGAGATAAATCTTTGGAAATAAATTTGAATCAAAGGCTACGAATCAAAGCACTTGCAACACTATCATATTTTTTTGATAACAGTCACCAAACTGCCTTCCAGAAAGTTGAACCAATTTACTCTTCCACCCGCTGTGTATAATGATACCCATTTTCCAGCAACTTCACCGACATAGACTATTAACATGAAAAGAAAAGACAGTTTAAGCCAAAATGTTATCTGGGTTGCTTTGATTTGCCCTTTTTTGTTTATATTTTTTAAATGTCCTTATTAAACATTTGTTCTTAGCCCATTTTTTTTTTTCCTGTTGGAAAGGCATCTTCTTTGTCCTGAAGTATTTTTATTGTGGTTAAAAAAACCCTGTAACATCAAATGTGCCATCTCGGTCACTCTTACCTGTACAGTGTATTAGAGTTAAGTATATTGACATTATTGTGCAACAGGGCTCCAGCCGTTTTTATATGACAACCCTGAAACTATATCCACTGAACACTGGTGCCCCCTCCCCCTCCTCCCAGCCCTCAGAAACCACTTTCTACCTTCTGTTTTCATGTATTATTGACACTAGCCTTTTGATTGACATACTGCTAGTACATTCTCCCCAGTTTAACATCTGCCTTTGGATGTCACTGATATTTTAGCATGCAGAAGTTTGGGGATATTTGTTTAATTTTTAATGTAGTCTAATCTATTGATCTTTTCCATAATGGAAGCCCTTCCTCTCCCCCTAATTATTTATTTACTTACTTATTTTTTGCTTCTTAGGGCTGCACCCATGGCATATGGAAATTCCCAGGCTAGGGGGTCGAACCAGAGCTGCAGTTGCTGGCCTGCACCACAGCTCACAGCAACACTGGATCCTTAACCCACTGAGCAAGGCTGGGGGTCAAAAACCCACATCCTCATGGCTACTAGTCGGATTCGATTCCACTGCCCACAACAGGAACTCCCTCTCCCCCTAATTATAACCAAGAGGAAAAAACATGCTTGTTCTGTGTGTTCTTCTAAAATGAATTATGAAAATACCCACACACGTCACATTTGAATAGGCAGGCCTATAATCTTCAGAAAATAATGCTAAAAGTAAATGCAGCTGTGATTCCTTATACTCTTATTAAGGATTTGAGATCAACTTGAGGGATGCACCTGGCCCCTCCATTCTTTGTGGGATGTAGAATTCCACCCCCAGGAAAGCTTTGAAATGAGATGCGATCAAGCACTTCCATTCAAAGCTAGTTTTCCGAAAGAATGTTGATTTCTCCTCAGTATTTTGCATATTTTTCCCTGACATCTCTCCCTTTTTCTTAATCCATTCATGTATCTCTGTGATTTTTATTACATTATTCTTTCATTTCTGTTCCGAAAATGATACCTTAGTATCTCATAGGTAAATCAATGTTTTTTGTTTTTTTTTATCCTTCGGGAGAAAATTCTGAGGAAAAGGTTATTAAATAATCATTACCATTAATCTAATCAGTGCATATCTGTAACTGGGTGCCATTGTCAGATTCTGGGAGCAGTGTCTGTATTTCTTAGAGAGTCGGAACACCTCCTTCTGGGGACAGGGGAAGCCCACAGTTTCTCAAGGCTCTTCGTCATTCTCTTCTCCTTCTTGCCTCCTGGATTTTGGCAAAAACCAATGTTTTGAGCTTCCTTCGGGATTCAGAGATGACGATACTGATGTTCATCAATTTGAGTGCCATAGTGACTCTAAAACATATGAACCTGTGCTGTTTATCTTAAAATAAAACGAACGTTTTCATTCTCGTTGGGCATGGCCATTGGGTACCAGAACAGTGGCTGCTGTTCTAAGTGCGGGAGGGACCGGACTGACCCAGCTCTGCTCTGGACTATAAGGATACGCCCTCCTCTGGTGTTGGGCTTCTGAGCAGTTCCTCATTTTGCTGTCTCTCACCCTGTGATGGTGACATGTCATGGTATTGATGTGAGGTCATATAAGGGTACAGAAGTGGGAGTTACAATTGTGGCTCAGCGGGTTAAGAACCCAACTAGTATCCATGAGGGCGCAGGTTCTGTCCCTGGGCTTGCAAGCTGTGGTGTAGGTTGCAGATGTGGCTGTGGCTGTGGCATAGGCTGGTGGCTAAGGCTCCAATTCGACCCCTAGCCTGGGAACTTCCATATGCCATGGGTGCGGCCCTAAAAAAGACCAAAAAATAAAAATATAAAAGAACAGTATAGAAGTGCCTGCCTGACGCAGTCCAGCAGATGCTTGAGGAAGCACTCATACTGTTTAACCAAAATCAAAGAGTCAGATATGCCATGTGCTCTTTGTCAAGTGCCATTTGATATATTTCAAGCCTCTCCTCGAACATGACACCGACGGGAGCACAGATCCTGCTCAGAATTCTCTGTAGAGTCTATCTTCTGTGCCACCTCCTCCAGGGAGTCCTCCTGGATCCTCACAGCCAGATACTATTCTCCTTGACCCTTCTACTCTGTCTTCCCAGTGATTTCCTTGTCCACAGTCAAGTTGGGAGATTCAGATCATTTTGAGTTATTTTTTCCTAGTTATGATCACACCATTGGAAGCCAAAATGGGCAAGAACTGTACCCAAGGTGCTTAGGAAGACCTCAGCTCAGGATGTCTCTTTATGGACCTTCCGTGTCCTTCCTTCTGTCACATCTTATTATTTGAACCCTATTCTTATTGTTTGATTCAGATCCTTCTGATCTCCAAGATCCACTCCTTGATTCCAGGGCACCACTCCGGCTTACCATTTATGTGCAACTCAAAAGCCTTCTGGTCATGCTCTTGAGTTAAGGGCTTCCCTAACACAGACAATGGCAGGTCTGAGCCCGACCGTTTAGACTTCGCCAGACCTTTCCCTTTCTTGACCAAATCCTAAGTTCTTTCTTCTCTAATTCTTGGAATTTCAAGAAAGCAATCATAAAACAGCCTCTTCCCTCCTTGTCTCGTTTGCATCCCCTTAAATCTTACTGATCCAGACATGTTCTCCTAAGTCTAGGATTTAGTGGATATTCCATTTCTGTAAACGTCGCAGACAAAACTCATCCACATTTTCATAACCGTGTAATTTACTATTGTAAAGCTTCCGATGAAATAAATGCATCTTAAATACACTTCCCTCAATGGAATACATTTTCTCATCTTAAATGAAATGAACTTTCTGTCCATCCACTGTGCCTTCCCCAAATCTTTAGAACCTTTGAGTCTTCATCTCCTGGCACACCCACTTTTCCTGGCTTTATCTCCTCCCAACACTGTGATTGTCATCAAATCATGTCCCTTTCATCTTTGCACAGCCAACAGAAGGCATGGTAACACCCATAGGAGAAGCCCAGAGAACAGTATTATCACCCACTGGAATGTATACAGCTGTGTCTGTGCAGTTAGGTCACCCGGGCTGCTTCAATGCCTCATCCATTGTGACATTAGCACAGGTCACGTTCCATGACAGTCCCCTTCTGAGATCGGAACTTGAGAAAAGATCACCAAATTGTGGAAGGAAATGATCTTTCCTGGCTCCAAGAATGAAATTTCTTTTTGTTTTTGACATAAAATCAAACTCTTGGCTCTTTTTTTTTTTCATTTTGTTAAAGTTTTATTGAAGTAAAGTTGATTTACCAGGTTGTGATCATTTCTGCTGGAAGACTCTGGGCTCTTTTTTATTTGGCTTTCTCCGATACCCTATCCCCGCGTCAGCCTGTTAATTAATATGCCAGCTACCCTCTGTTGTTTTACTCAGACTTTTTGAAAATGCAGTCACTGCTTTCATTTTTATACTTTCTCAGCCAAGTTCAAATTAAGATGCTGCAACAGCCCTTGAGAAAAATCTCTGCTCCGAGACAGTCTTACCTTATGCATCTGCTGAGTGCCCACGTCTCCCCTAAAGAGCATCTGTAGTAAAGACACCAGATACTGACTTTACTGAGTACCAGGTATGGCTGTGGGTACCTCCTTATAGATACTAACCCCTTCCATTTTAACAGAGACCACGGACATTGGTATGACTTTTATCCCCATTTCACAGGTGGGTTGAAAGCACACTGTCTTTGAAAAACGGCCCCAAGCCATTCAGCTGAGAAACTGAGCTAGAATCAGCTTTGAGATAGATGGGCTCCAGAGTCCATGCTGTCAGTCAGTCTTCTATACCAACCCTCCTAAGTGAAAACAGAATCGAGGCTGTTGATCGATTCAAGAGGCAAAAAGATCTTTGGGAAATGCAAATGCCAGAAAGCACGCTCATGAAAATCTGAAATTGAGAAGTCTTCCTGAAATAGGAAAAGTCATCTGAAAATGAATTATTTATTACGCACAAAGCCACTGCCTTTTCTTTTTCAGCCTGCTCGGCTGTCTTTGATGTTCCTTAATGAGCTGTTCTCTCCAGAGGTGATTTATAATGAGACAGCAGCGGCTGCTCCTCGGTGCTTTTAAAGGTACATGACACTTAAACAGGTCAGGAGACTTACTGCTGTTGTGGTTCGTTGCGTGGTTATGACCAGCGATGGTACAACCGGTCGCTCTCAGTGAAACAAGTTCTCATGACGTAACATTCTGTAGACACTACAATGAGGCAGCCCTTTTAAGAGACATTTACTGAGTTCCCGCTACGTGCCTTTGTGTAGAGGCGCCGACAGAGCTCACATCCCACTCAAAGGAGGCAGCTGGTAAATAATAAATAAATTAAATAAATAAATAAATAAATAAATAAATAAATAATAAGCATGATGAATTCACAATTGGTCTATGCTTGGAAGGAAATAGGACATTGAGAAGAAGGACCGGCTGGGTGAGCTCTTTGAGACTGGGTCATCTCTGCTGAGGTGGCATTTGAGCTGAGCTGGAATGTCAAGAAGGGTCCAATGTGGAGAGATCTGAGACGCACTGGCTTTCCAGATGAAGGAAAAGTGGATGCCAAAGCCCAAAGCAAGGCCAGCTCAGTGTGCTTTGGAAGGGAGAAAGTCCAGTGATGCTGGGGAAATAGTGAAATGGGGGATGAGGTGAGAACAGGCAGGCAGTGGAAGAGGTAGACCCTTGCCTGCCATAATGTGTGCAGTACGCTTTCTAAATCTCCTCTGATTCGTGGTTTACTTTGAAATATCACTCTGAACCCCAAGGGAAGAATACATTTTGGAGGGGAAGGCATTTTGGGGAGGGGCTAATAACGGAAATGGAAAGATCACATGGGGGCTACTTCAATGGTCCATGTGGAAAGGGGTGAGAACTTGGACCAGGATGGTGGCGATGCTGAAGACAAATGGAAGGTCTCAGGATGTCCTTTCTAAGTAGGGTCACTGGAACCTGCTTATAGACAAGACAAGGAATGTGTTTTCTGTCTTTTCTTATGGCCTCGCCTGCAGCATATGGAAATTCCCAGGCTAGGAGTCGAATTGGAGCTTCAACTGAAGCCTACACCACAGCCATGGCAACACCAGATCTGAGCCACCTCTGCTACTTACGCTGTAGCTTGTGGCAACGCCAGATCCTTGACCCACTGAGTGAGGCCAGGGCTTGAACCCGCATCTTCACGGACACTGTGTTGGGTTCTTAACCCACTGAGCCACAACAGGAACTCCTGGGAGAGACAGCTTAATGCAACTTCTACCCTGGATACACAGAGAATGAAGTACTGGAGGTCATGCAGCACATGGTCAAAAATGTAGTGAAAGTCAGTGAAAACCCAACCAAATTCATGGCCATCAAGAAAAAGTAGGCAGATCAGCATGATTCCTCACCAAATTCAAAAGCCGCCCAGCCACCCAAGAGCTTGCCTCACCACTAGTGGGATGGTCCTAGGCTGCTGTGGACCTCCGGGAAGAGTGCTTTGTCTGTGCCCTTTGCCTTCTTATTTGGAACTTCTGACTTTGTATCTAGTCATCTGGTCTGTTTCATGAGACCTTTTATCAGACCTATTTTCTGATTAAACAATATCATCCAATAGAATTTTCTGAGATGACACAAATATTCTGTAATCAGAGACATCCAATATGGTGACCACTGCCTCATGTGGTTATTGAGTTCTGGAAAGGTGGCTAGTATTCCTAAGAACTGAATTTTTATGTAATCTGATTAATTTAAATTTAACTAGCCATATGAGCCTCTCTCTGGTCAAATGAGACTGTAAGGTGCTCAGGGTTTGGGCTTGCAGATTTGAGGGTGGCCGTCATGCTATTTTCTGAGCTGGTGGTCTGCACATTCTCCATGTGCTCCATAGACCCACCCTACAGTCTTCTGCACCCTGAGCTGTGCCCCTTGAGTCTTTCCTGAATGGATTGCCTCAAACAGACTGCCTTGTTCCCTGGATTCTGGGTGGGCCCAGACTTTGGAAGGTACTGGGAGATTGGCTATGGGTTGAAGAGAAACGTTGGGGGGGTTGATTTGTTTTTGTTTGTTTGTTTGTTTGTTTTATTGAAATATAATGGATTTACAGTGTTGTATTAGTTTCACATGTACAGCAGAGTGATTCAGTTATATTTATTTTCAGATTCTTTTTTTCCTTGTAGGTTATTACAAAATATTTAGTAGAGTTCCCTGTGCTATACAGTAGATCCTTGTTGGTTATCTATTTTATATATAGTAGTGTATATATGTTACTTTAAAACTGTTAATTTATCCTTCCCTCCTTGGTAGTTCCCTTTGTGGCTCAGTGGTTAACGAATCCGACTAAGAACCATGAGGTTGAGGGTTCGATCCCTGGCCTTGCTCAGTGGGTTAAGGATCCGGCGTTGCTGTGAGCTGTGGTGTAGGTTGCAGACATGGCTCGGATCCCACGTTGCTGTGGCTGTGGTGAAGGCCGGCAGCTACAGCTCCTGTTAGACCCCTAGCCTGGGAACCTCCATATGCCACGGGTGCGGCTCTACATAAAAAGTAAAAAGACAAAAAAAAAACTCTTAATTTATCCTTCCCTCCTTCTTTCTCCTTTGGTAACCATAAGTTTGTTTTCTATGTCTATGAATCTGTTTCGGTTTTCTAAGTCCACTTGTATCATCTTTTAAGAGTCTACATATAAGCAACATATGATATTTGTCTTTGTCTCTCTTACTTCACTTAGTAAGAATCTCTAGGTCCACCCAGGTTGCTGCAAATGGCATTGTTTTATTCTTCTTTATGGCTGAGTAGTATTCCACATCCAACCACCATGGAGAACAGGATAGAGGTTCCTTTAAAACTTAAAAATAGAACTACTATATGATCCTCAATCCCACTCCTAGGCATATATCCAGAGAAAACTAGGATCTGAAGATACCTGCACCCTAATGTTCATAGCAGCCCTATTTACTAGACAAGACATGGAAAAAGCAACCTAAGTGTCCATCGACAGAAATGGATAAAGGTTGGGTTTTGATCCCCCTCTTTCCCTTCATCATGGGCCTAGTCTTGTCTTTTCTTTTCTGGGCCGAACTTGCTGCATATAGAAACTTCCAGGCTAGGGGTCAAATCAGAGCTTCAGCTGCCATCCTATACCACAGCCACAACAATGCCAGATTCAATCCTCTGCTGTCACCTACACTGCAGCTTGGGCAAGGCCAGATCCTTAGCCTACTGAGTGAGGCCAGGGACTGAACCCACGCCCTCATGGATTCTAGTCAGATTCTTAATCCACTGAGCCACAATGGGGACTACATACCACAGTTTCTCAGTGGCTGTGTTGCTCTATCAGTAACATCAGTTCCTATCAGCCAACATTCTGGTCAAAGAACAGAAGCAATACCAGTGGTAGAGTTTGTGTTGCAAATAACAAGCATTTGTGTCAATCTACACTGATGGTTATCTCATTTACATCCTTCCTACAATTAGGTGAACGTATCTGAATGCACTATTATATTTGTTGTATAGTTCCTGTGCCCAAATGCATGCAATGAAATACCTATGATTTTATTATAAATGATTTGCTTCTGTTTCTCCTTTAATAATTCAAAAGCCACCCAAGACATAATACTGATGTTTTTAAGTATGTGTGTAGGTAAATTATATTCATTATGGTCCTTATTTCAGGATAATAAAGTCAGCCTTACTTAATTTGTTATATAAAAAGAGCAATCTCTCAAATGGGGCTGAGAACAATGGCTGTGGAAACTATTTTCTGTGGGGGCACAGATAGTGAATATTTGCAGGTTTGTAGGCCTTACAGTCTCCATCACAACCATCCAGACCCACTTTTGTGGCTCAAAAGCAGTCAGAACAAGTAAGCAAAAGGGCGTGGCTGGGTTCCAGTGGAACTATTTCTGGGCATTGAAATTTGAATTTTATATAATGTACATGTGTCACCCAAAAAAGCATGCTTTTGATTTTTGTCCAAATGTGAAAGCTATTTTTTTCTCCCAAACATAAAAACTATTCTTAGCAGCAGGCTGTACAAAAATGACAGCTCGAAGGCCATGATTTGCCCATCCCTGGCCTAGAGTGGACTGAACCTTTTCTCATCTTTGTCTCAGTTTCTCCTTTCAGGGGCTGAGCACATCTTTCCTGTGTGGTCCAGTCATATAAAGCTGGACCACCTTGAATGAAGGCTTCCCTAACAAGAAAAACAAATTTAAAAACTAACATGATGGAGTTCCCATTGTAGCTCAGTGGTAACAAAACTGACTATATCCACGAGGATGTGGGTTCAATCCCTGGTCTCGCTCAGTGGGTTAAGGGTCTGGCATTGCCATGAGCTGTGGTATAGGTCACAGGCACAGCTCAGATCTGGCCTTGCTGTGGCTGTGGTATAGGCCAGCAGCTGTAGCTCGGATTTGACACCTAGACTGGGAAACTCCATATGCTGCATGTGCTGCCCTAAAAAAAAAAAAAAAATGCTAAAATGATCACTAGAAATGTGTATTTTCCACAGCGAACAGGGTGGCCTTGCCTACTGTATTCCACTCCAGAGAGGTTCGTGTTAGCCAGCACAGGTAGTCTGAAGCTTGATCACACTCTCAGAATCACAGGAGGGACAGCTCAGCACTGTACTTGTCCAGTTTCCCTCTTGAACAAACCCTTCTGATGGTTTGACATTTGCAGTCAAATAAATGCCTTCCCACTTTTCAGAGTCCTGGGAGATCCCCCACACTCAAGATATTTATTCTTTTTAGGGCCGCATCCATGGCGTATGGAGGTTCCCAGGCTAGGGATGGAATCTGAGCTACAGCTGCCGGCCACAGCCACAGCAATGCCAGATTCTTAACCCACCGAGTGAGGCCAGGGACCGAACCTGCATGCTCATGGATACTAGTTTGGTTTGTAACCCGCTGAGTTGCAACGGGAACTCCCTCAGATATTTACTCTTCTTAAGTCTGCCTTCATATCCCTCACATTCTTGGGTCAACTTCATCATCTTCCTCTTTGCTATCTACGGGACAAAATCAAAATCTGTTGGCAACAGAGATGCTCTTAATGTTTAATAACCACATTATCAAAGAGTTAAAGGGGAGCTGCAGGAAGGAGACAGCTGGGAACTGATTTAAGTGTATGCTCACCTCTAAATCCCAGGTCCCACGAGCTTAGGCCACATTCCCTTGCCTCTTGAATTATTTTCTAAAGGCTTGCTCACCCCAAGACCTCTGAACCTTGGCCGCATTTACAAGAAGGTGAAAACACCCTGCAGAAAAGCAGGATTGCTTGAGTGATCCATGGGCATTTCAGGCATTTACACCAACTGCCAAGCCCACCATGGTCTCTCGTATCTCTGCAATTTGTTCTCTTTCTCACCAGAGAGACCACCTAAACCCAACTCAAAATTCTGGAAACTCTCAGGATCCACATGGTTTAAGATACCATCCAGCTCCACCTGTCTTAGATGTTAGGGTCACAGCTTGGTGTTCTATAGCCAATGGTCAAGATCGTGGTCCATAAATCAATCCCAACTTTATCAGAACGGCTTTTCCCAACCAGTTACCCTATTGGAAGAGACAGCTCTCTCATTCTGATCTCCTTATCTTCATTTTATTTTTCACTGTGGTAATTTTGGATACCTAACATATCACAGATGGACATTGTTCAGCCTACAAACACTAAAATAGGGCCATTGCCAGTGAGGTTCATGCTGTATTTCTATCATTTAGACCAGTGTCTGACCCACAGGAGAAGCTCCATAAACGTAATGCTGGTGTAGAATGAATCAGATGGAGCTGTATTAATATCCCAGGCTTGAGAGCTTATAACTGTGTGGACCTTGTGCAATTTAAATTACCTCTTTGCACCACATTCTTCTTCTTTGGAAAATGGGGATAAATAATGGAATTTTACCTCATGGGCAACCTAAAGTTTAGTGAGTCAAAGTAAAACATTTGGCACTGTGTCTGGTATTTAGTGACTTTACCATAATATTCTTGCTGCTATTAGTAGCAACAACAATGAGAAAAAAGCTATGTTTGGGGATATGAGCATAAAATATTGAAGAAGTTGCCACTTTTTTTCATATTCTTCCTATACAAGTTTTCCAAGAAATGGAATGGAATTCCCATTGTGGCTTGGTGGGTTAAGAACCAGGACATAGTATTCTTTAGGATGTGGGTTCGATCCCTGGCCTCACTCAGTGGGTTAAGGATCCGGTATTGCCACAAGCTGCAGTGTAGGTTGCAGGTGCAGCTCAGATCCTGCGTTGCTGTGACTGTGACGTAGGCCAGCTGCTGCATCTCACAGGAACTTCCATATGCTATAGGTGCAGCTGTTAAAAAAATTTTTTTCCAAGAAATTAAGGAAAAATAACTTTGTTCTGTAGGCATAAGATGACTCAAAAAACTTACAACACTTTAAATAGCAGGTTATATAGTTATGTATATATATGTAAAACTGAATCACTTTGCTGCAGACCCAAAACTAACACAACCTTGTAAATCAACTATATGTCAATGAAAAAAAATAAGAAAACATAAAAGTAGTTAATAATGGCTAAGTTCTATACAGGAAGCCTTACCTGACCTGTTAGGCATGTGCAGAATGACATTTTCAAATTCAATCCAAACTGGTGTATGCAGAAATCAGAATTTATTTATTTATTTATTTATTTATTTATTTATGTATGTATTTATTTTCCATTGCTTAATGAATTTTATTACAATTATAGGTGTACAAAAATCATCACAACTCAGTTTGATAGCATTTGCGTCCCAAACCCTCAGTGCATCCCCCTACCCCCCAGACTGTCTTATTTGGAAACCAAAGGTTTTCCAAAGTCTGAGTCATTGTCTGTTCTGCAAAGAAGTTCATTGTGTCTTTCTAGTTTCCACATATAAGCGGTAGCATTGGGCGTTGCTGTCTAATTGTCTGACTGGTTTCACTTCGCATGATCATTTCTAGATTGATATAAATGTTGGTAATTCGTTCCTTTTAATGGCTGTGTAACATTCCATTGTGTGTATGTACCATATCTTCCCTATCCACTCCTCTGTCGATGGGCATTTAGGTTGTTTGCGTGAGCTGGCTATTGCATAGAGTGCTTCAATTAACACTGGAGTACATGTGTCTTTTCCTGTCATGGTTTCCTGTGGATAGATGCCCAGGAGTGGAATTGCTGGATCAAATGATAATTCTATTTTGAGTTTTCTGAGGAATCTCCATACTGTTTTCCACAGTAGTTGCACCAATTTGCATTCCCACCAACAGTGTAATAGGGATCCTTTTTCTCCACACCCTCTCCAGCACTTATTGTTTGTAGACTTTTTGATGATGGCCATTCTGGCCAGTGTAAGGTGGTACCTCATAGTGGTTTTGATTTGCATTTCTCTAATGAGGAGTGATGTTGAACATCTTTTCATGTGTTTATTTGCCATCTGCATGTCTTCTTTGGAGAACTGTCTGCCTAGATCCTCTGCCCATTTTTTGATGGGGTTGTTTGTTTCTTTGGTGTTGAGCTGTAGGAGCTGTTTGTAAATTTTGGAGGTTAATCCCTTGTCAGTTGAATCATTTGCAAATATTTTCTCCCATTCTGTGGGTTGTCTTTTCGTTTTGTTTAGGGTTTCCTTAGCTCTGCAGAAACTTTGAAGTTTAATTAAGTCCCATTTGTTTATTTCTCTTTTTATTGTCCTTACTCTGACACATGGATCTGAGAAGATGTTACTATCATTTATGTCAGAGAGTGTTTGGCCTATGTTTTCCTCTAAGAGTTTTATAGTAGCTGGTCTTATATCTAGATCTTTAATCCATTTTGAGTTTATTTTTGTACATGGTGTTAGGAAGCGTTCTAGTTTCATTTTTTTACATGTAGCTGTCCAGTTTTCCCAGCACCACTTATTGAAGAGGCTGTCTTTTGTCCAATGTATATTCTTGGCTCCTTTGTCATAGACTAGTTGACTGTAGATGAGTGGATTTAATTCTGGGCTTTCTATCCTGTTCCACTGATCTATATTTCTGTCTTTGTGCCAGTACCATATAGTTTGAAGACTGTAGCTTTGTAGTAGAGTCTGAAGTCAGGGAGCCTGATTCCTCCAGCTCCATTAGAAATCAGAATTTATTGGCCCACTGTGTAAAATGGAATTCATTGATTACGTTAAAGAGACCTGAAAACACAAAGGCTTTAACAGCAATGGAAGTTTACCTCTTTGGCATAGGAGAGAAGTCTAGAGGTAGGCACTCTGAGACAAATATGGTGGCTTCCCAATCTATCAGGGACTCAGGATCCACCAGGTGTGTCTTTCTTCCTTGAGACTCCATTCTCAAATCACTTCATGATCCAGGATGGTTAGTGAAGCTCCAACCATCAAGTATGAGTGAGAGACTTAAAGAGGGAGTAGGAAAAGAACCGAAAATTCACCTGGTATCAGAATCTGCTTCCTATAAGGAACCTGGCTTCCTGGGAGCCTCCCTCTACACTTCTGCCTACATCTCATTGGTCAGAGCATAATCATGTGGTCATACCTCAGAGTTCTGGGAGACAAAGTCTTTGGGCTGAGTGCAGAAGCTGCTAAAGAGGACTGCGTCATAATACAACTCTAGGAGTGTGCAGTATGGCCAGTCTGCATGTAAATAAAATTGAGGCTCTATCACTGTGGGAAACAGTATGGAGATTCCTCAGAAAACTAAGGATAGAGTTACCATATGACCCAGCAATCCTACTCCTAGGTCTATGTCCAGACAAAACTACAATTCAAAAAGATACATGAGCCCCTGTGTTCATAGCAATGTTTACAATAGCTAAGACACAGAGACAACCTAAATGACCATCAACAGAGGAACAGATTAAAAAGCCATGGTAGATATACCCAATGGACTCCTACTCAGCCATAGGAAGTAATGAAATAATGCCATGTGGAGCAATATAGATACAATTGGAGATTCTCGTGCTAAGTGAAGTAAGTCAGAAAGAGAAAGACAAATACCATATGATATCACCTATATATATATGGAATCTAAAATATGACACAAATGAACCTACCTATGAAACAGAAACAGACTCATGGGCAAGGAGAACAGACTTGTAGTTGCCAAGGGGAGGGAGGTTTGGGGAGGGATGGAGTGGGAGATTGGAGTTAGTAGATATGAGCTACTATACACGGAGGAGTTAAACAACAAGGCCATACTGTATAGCAAGAGAACTACATTCAATGTCCTATGATAAACCATAATGGAAAAGAATATTTTTTAAAAAGAGTGTGTGTGTGCGTGTGTGTGTATATATATATATATATATATACACACACATATATATGTCGTGTATATATATATACACGACATATATATGTCACTTTGCTGTACAGAAGAAATTAATACATTGTAAGTCAACTATACCTCAATTAAAAATAATAAAAATAAATAAATAAAAATGAGCCTCTGCTATTAAGGAAATGGGTAGACCAGATGTTCTGAGCAATCAGCCATGTCTTCCAGACACAGGGAGCATCAAGATCCAAAGACTGGCTTCCAACCAGTTTTACTCCAGAAAGTTATGTGCTATTAACCAAGATCTGCTTCCCTGAAATTCATTCATATTCTTAACCAGGAACCTGCTTCACCCTCAGGCAGATCCCCTCTCGGTAGCAAAATGTTGAAGATTGTGCAGGTCACACATCCTCATTTTTCCAAATCCAAGGGAAAAGAAATGATTCTGTAAAGAAATGTCTGTAGCTGTTAATGGGAGGATAAAGAAATGAATGCCGAAAAGGGTACAAGTGAATTCCACTGTGCCTTTATTTTGCCCAGTACAGATGAACTTTCATGGATTCCTCTGGCATACTCTACAAAGAAGCGTGCAAACTCGTTAGACAAGATTGAGAATTCAGATGTCTGACTACTTAACTTCTGCACAACCTGGTGACTTGCACCATCCAGAAGTATTGTCAAGACATGAATGAAGCATGTATTGTCTTTTTAATAAGAACTCAAGACTTTAAAATGCAGATGTCGTGTAATAGAGGAGCACATGAAGAACAGCCCCAAATAGTCAGTCTCCAGGGAACCCTCGTTTCTTTCTTTGAGATGATGTTTATCTTAGATAAGAAACTGTTCAGCATTCACCAGAGTTGGTTGTAAAGTATATGGAGGAGTTCCTATCGTGGCATAGGGGAAACAAATCTGACTAGGAACCATGAGGTTGAGGGTTTGATCCCTGGCCCACTCAGTGAGTTAAAGATCTGGTGTTGTCATGACCTGTGGTATAGGTTGCAGATGCAGCTTGGATCCCGTGTTGCTGTGGCTATGGTGTAGGCCCGCAGCTGTAGCTCTGATTGGACCCCTAGCCTGGGAACCTCCATATGCTGTGGGTGTGGCCCTAAAAAGCAAAATCAATCAATCAATCAATCAATAAAAATATAATAAAAAAGATAAAGTAAATGAAGAAGTAGAGAATTCCCATTTCAAACAAATCATGAAGAACCTAAATATAAACATGTTGGTAACTACGTACTGGTGGTAATGAGACAAAATTATTATTAAAATTTGTGAGGAGTTCCCTGTTGGCCTAGCAGTTAAGGACTTGGCGTTGTCACTATTGTGATTCCAGTCACTCCTGTGGTGTGGGTTCAGTCCCTGGCCCAGGAACTTCTGCATGCCTCAGGCATGGCCCCCCAAATTTTTTTTTGAAATTTTTTTTCAAAGAGTACATTAAAATTTATTGTCCCGAAATGAGACTTAACTGTTTTCCCAGTATTCTTTAACTCAGAAAGTATCAACAAAGAACATTATTTTCTTGACAGCTGCTAAGAGCACTGGAAATTTCAATAGCTGCTGAAATTTGAGTTGGTATAGAGTTGAAAAAAACTCCATTTTAAATAACAGTTCCACAAGCTCTTTATTCATCTTTGTGTGACGGGTGGTAAATGCAGAGTGAGACATTTACAATAAGGGCAAGCTGGAAAAAAAAAACAAAACAACTATGGTTTGGTATTAAAAAAAAAAAAAACTTCAGTTAGTATAAACCAGTCTTTCAGTTGTGGGGCTAATTTATCCATTACATTGAGCCTAAGCAAACGTGACTGATTTATCCTTCAACTCAGTTTCTCTTTGGCTTCAAAGAGGAGATGATGAATGCAAATGAGGAAGACATTGCTTCCCTACTCTTCCTTTAGTAAAAAAGACTATCTTTTTTTTTCTTTTTCTTTTTCGTGCCGCATCTGCGGCATATGGAGGTCCCCAGGCTAGGGGTCGAGTCAGAGCTGTAGCCGCCGGCCTACACCACAGCCACAGCAACGTGGGATCAGAGCCACATCTGCCATCTACACCACAACTCACAGCAATGTCAGATCCTTAACCCACTGAATGAGACCAGGGATCGAACCCACATCCTCACGGACAGTAGTTGGATTCGTTTCTGCTGCACCACAATGGAAACTCCCAAAAAAGACTATCTTTTCCTTTCCTTCTCCTCTCTTCTCTCAACTCTCTCCGCTATGCCTTCCTCTCTTCCTATATTAGTCAGGGTTCTCCAGAGAAACAGAACAATTTAATAGATACGAATAATACCTATCTATATCTATTTGGAAAGATAGAAATATGTAATTATACATGTTATTATTCTTCTTTTCTCAACTTATTATATTAATATTATATTCTGGAGTTCCCTGGTGGCTCAGCAGGTTAAGCATCCAGCACTGTCACTGCTACAGCTCAGGTTGCTGCTAGGGCACAGGTTCAATCACTGGCACAGGAACTTCTGCGGGTGGAGCCAAAAATATTGTATGCTAAGAAAAGGAAGACATGTGCCCCTCTTCCCCCGCCTCACTGCGTGAGCTGGGACATCTCAGCTCATCCCTCTCTCAGACTGGGAGCTACAGCACCGGCTTTGAGACTCAGACAGGACTTAGGCCACCAGCTTTCCTGGGCCTGCAGCTTGTGAAGAGCAGGTGGTGGGATCCCTCAGAATTTGATTGTGGCATTTATCAGGAGGTAGCAGTCCACCTCTGCTGCCATTTGGTCTTACCTCTGTGCTCCCTTTATGCTTATCATCTACCACTGGGGTGAAGAGACTACTTGTCTACATTCAACCAGAGAGAGAAGAATGGCTCTCCTCCAGCCCTTCACTGGAAATCCATCCTCTTGATCAGCCCTTGCCAGACCAGGTCATCCCCTGCCACGAATCCATTACCAGAAACTCTGAAAAGCCTAAGGCAGGCTTCCTAATCTCATCACAGCCGAGAGGCAAAGGATCCATGCTTGGTGGATGGTGTCAGCCTTTCCTGAAACCACGGGCTTTAAGTATAACCAAGCAGGGCCCTGTGGGACTCCTGGGCACAGAAACTTTTCTGTGTCCCCTGTTTCTTGTTCTTAGGAAATGGGCTTCATTCAGCCATGACCTTCCCTGAGTTCCCAGGGGCAGGTTCAGACAGGTGCTGATCAGGGAAGGGAGGGGAGGCGGAGACCGGGAGCAGCAGTCACGCAACAGTAGAGCGGCCCTGGGGCTGGGTCCTGGTTCCCTCTCAAGGGAGACGCATAAAGACATAGGCACCTTCTACACCTAAGAGAAAAGTGATATTCCTTATGTTTCTTTTAGAAATGAGTACTTTAAAACTGAACAACTTAAGAGTCCTTCCTTGTCCTTCTCCCTGGCTTTATTGTACCCTAAACACAAACACCCATAAGCTAAAGATCAGGCACCCTGAGCACAGTTGCCTGTGGGTTAAATATTATTAGCACATGATGTTTTCAGGAACTTTCCTAGTTCGTTCTCATCTCTGATCAATATGCCCTTTTCGCAAGTACTGTTATTCTAGGCAATAGCCCAGAAAACCGCCACCATGATCACGCTGAGATCTCCTGACTCCAGCTTTGAGGACTAAGATTCCCCCAAAAGAAAGAAGAATGCATGTCTGTCCCAATCCTGATTCCTGTCTGAAAACCTGTTTTTCTCCTTTTTTACTATAAAACTCCTCACAGTTCCTTCCAGTGGGAATTGACCCCCTTTTGCCTGGCAAAGCAGTAAAGCTATTTTTTCCTCCTTTACCCCAAACTCTGAGTTTCAATTTGGCATGGGCAGACAGAGGCCGAATTTCGGCAACATAGGTATGGAGGGATATTTGGATAAAACCAGGTTTCTAATGGGGAAGAGAGAAGAAGGAACGGGAGCATGAACCTCTATGGAGGTGACCTAGAAAAATCCCTGGCAGAAAAATACAGGCCAAATATGATTGCGTAGGGTTTGGGGTAAAGACGATAACTGCCTCTCATATCATTTACGAAGCCAATCTTAAAACCTTCAACAACAATGACAAACTTCCTAGAGAAAAGGTGCTTGAAAAATCACAATAGGAGTTCCCATTGTGGTTCACCAAGGTAAGAACCCGACTAGTTTCTGTAAGGATACGGGTTCGATCCCTGGCCTTGCTCAGTGGGTTAAGGATTCGGCATTGCTGTGAGCTGTGGTGTAGGTAGCAGACTCTGCTCGGATCTGATGTTGCTGTGGCTGTGGCGAAGGCCAACAGCTGTAGCTCTGATTCGACCCTTAGCCTGTGAACGTCCATATGCCTCAAATGTGGCCCTAAAAAGGAATAAATAAATAAATGTTAAAGTTTTTATTTTATATTGGAGGATAGGTGATGTACAGTGTTGTGTTACTTTCAGGTATACACCAAAGTGCTTCATAAACATATATCCATTCTCTTTCATGTTCTTTCCCCATATTGGTTATTATAGAATATTGAGTAGAGTTCCCTATGCTATACAGTAGGTCCTTGTTGATTATCTACTTTATTTTCATTTTTTTGGCCACTCCCCCAGCACGTGGAAGTTCTCGGGCCAGGGACTGAATGCGGGAAACAATTGTGCACCACAAGCTGTGGCAATGCCGAATCCTTAACCTGATGCACCACAAAGGAACTTCCTATCTATGTTATATATAGTAGTGTGTATAGATTAATCCCAAAGAGATCTTTAGCAAACATGTGCCAGGGTAATTTGACAGTGTTAAACTCAAGTCCAAACTACTTCTCATCACATTTTTGTAAAGAATCAGCACTCTTCTTTAGACTCAATTTAATTCTCTATGGCTCATTGGTAGCAACTCTTTGGTTTCTTAATTCATGTAATGCTGCATGTTGTTTATTTCTCTGTTTGGAATATGTTCACAAAGCTTAGTATTAATCCCCAAGGCCATAGCAAGTGGATGTGTACTCTAATAGAATGACTATGTGTGTCAAAGAATATTATGACTAGGGATTTCCCGTTGTGGCTCAGCGGGTTAAGAACCCAACTTGTGGAATTCCCATCGTGGCGCAGTGGAAACAAATCTGACTAGGAACCATGAGGTTGCAGTTCGACTCCTGGCCTCGCTCAGTGGGTTAAAGGTCTGGCGTTGCCGTGAGCTGTGGTGTAGGTTGCAGACGTGGCTCAGATCCTGCGTGGCTGTGGTGTAGGCTGGCAGCTGTAGCTCCGATCAGACCCCTAGCCTGGGCACTCCATATGCCAGAACCCAACTAGTATCCATGAGGACAGGGGTTCAATCCCTGGCCTTGCTCATTGGGTTAAGGATCCGGAGTTTCCGTGAGCTGTGGTGTAGGTCACCGATGCAGCTCGGATCCAGTGTTGCTGTGGCTGTGGCGTAGGCCTCCAGCTCCAATTCGACCCCTATCCTGGGAGCCTCCATATTCTGTAGGTGCGGGCTGAAAAAGCAAAAAAAAAAAAAAAAGGAATATAATGACTAGATCAGATATGATGGAAAAAGTTAACTACTTCAGCTTTTTTAATTGTAAAAACATGAGCGATATTAACAGTAATAGGAAGAAGGGACCTTTTTATGTCTTCTATAAAAAGATAGCTGTACCATAAAACAGCAGAGTGACTGCCCTGCGGCAGAATTCTTCAAAATTACTGCCTGAGGGATGTGGTAGTTACAGTTCAAAGTGACTTTTTTTACAGAACTTATTTTTCCTAAACTTGTCAGCGATGAACTGTGGGGGAAGGAGGTATTTAAACTTCTCTATGTGTTCCGTGCAGATCTGTTTTCCTGACAATTTTTAAATGGAAATGGAGGCTATTGGTTCTTATGACTTTGTAGTGATATGCAAGTATAATAAGATAACATATGGAAAAGCCATGGAATGATTAAGAAAAAGGGTTTTGCTAAGCATGATACCAGAGATCTGAGAGTTCTATCCATAAATCTTGCATTTCCATTTTGAAAGTGTGTGTGATCAGCCAGTTAATTCTTTTAAGGAGCACAAGAGGGTTGGGTATTACCTACCTCTTACTGTGTCCAACAGATTCATTTAATAAAAGGGGGGGGGAATGTTGAGCTCATTTCTGAGATATGAGGCAGGTGACAAATCTAACCTTCCGACGTATGAATGAAGGTATAGCGGTGGAACTCAGGTCCCATGTCTTTCTGGAAAAATCTGTCCTTGATTTAAAGAAATTCTCTTTGTTGTACTGCAGTTGGGGGGTATTAATAAACATACAATTCAGTTACTGAGCAAAGGGCTCAAGACTGCAAAAGAACTGGATTGTCTCCTTTATTGAGGACCTAGGTAATTATTTTGTTACCTGACTTGTCATGTAGACTCTTTACAGAACCTTTTTTTTTTTTACAGCCGCACCTGCGGTATATGGAAGTGCCTGGGCTAGAGGCAGAATTGGAGCTGCAGCTGCAGGCCTGTGCCACAGCCAGATACGAGCAACAGGTAGTGCAGGCAACACCAGACACAAGCTGCATCTGTGACCTACGCCACAGCTTGCAGCAACACTGGATACTTAATCCATTGAGCGAAGCCAGGTATTGAACCTGCATCCTCACAGAGAGTATGTTGGGTTCATAACCCACTGAGCCAGAATGGGAACTCCATAGCTGCTTATTTATGCTTTTCAATAACATGAGAGGCATCGTGGCCATTTTTCAGATGGGAAGACTGAGGCTAGTGGAAAGCAGACAAGTTACTGAAAGTCATATAGCCAGGAAGGTCTGGTCATTGTTAACCACCAGGGTTCAGTAAGAATACGCAGAAACATTACTTGCCCTCTGAACGGGGATACAGGACCTGAGACACATCTGTGATTTCTGCAGGCAAGAAAATGTACAACATCAATCCCACACATGGATGGATGGTAAAGATGGACCTCAGGCCATGGTCCTAGACAAATATATCTTCAAAATGGAAAACGAAGGAGCAGAGCTATGGTGTGACTAACCCACTGCGGCAAGGTGGCAACTCCGCCTCCTGTTTTCTCTTGAGACCCTGCCTGATTCCCTAGGAATCCTCCCTCAAAACCCACTACTCGGAGTTCCCTTCGTGGCTCAGTGGTTAACGAATCCGACTAAGAACCATGAGGTTGTGGATTCGATCCCTGGCCTTGCTCAGGGGGTTAAGGATCCGGTGTTGCCGTGAGCTGTGGTGTAGGTCGCAGACGCGGCTCGGATCCCGCGTTGCTGTGGCTGTGGCGAAGGCCGGCGGCGGCTACAGCTCCTGTTAGACCCCTAGCCTGGGAACCTCCATATGCCGCGGGTGCGGCTCTACATAAAAGGCAAAAAGACAAAAGAAAAAAAAAACCCCACTACTCACCACGCACCTCTTGGCTCTCCCTTCCCTGATGGTTTAGGCTTTTCTTCCTCTAGCAATCATTTGCCTTAGTGAAGGCAGAGTTTCATTTTTCCCCCTTGGCCAGACCTCATCAAGATTTTCTGTCCATAGAACTTTTTTTTTCTTAAAATTTTTAAAAATCTGGCTTCCTTCTGAAACCCTGCTTGGTGACAAGTGACTTTTTCCCACTGGCCACTTCCAGCTCAGCCAGGTAGCCCGTGGGAACTTTCCAGGTGTAAAGGATGATTCAGGAGTTCCCGTTGTGGTGCAGCAGAAATGAATCCAACTAGGAACCGTGAGGTTGCGGCTTTGATCCCTGGCCTCACTCAGTGGGTTAAGGATCTGGTGTTGCTGTGGCTCTGGCGTAGGCCAGCAGCTGTAGCTCCGATCGGACCTTTAGCCTGGGAACCTCCATATACCTCAACTGTGACCCTAAAAAGCAAAATAAATAAATAAAGGATGGTTTGGTTCTAGATTTCATGGGCAATTTTCTTAGCATTTTCTGAACTCCAGCTTCACTTCTATTTTTTTTTCCAGGATTCCTTGATTATCTGGTTTTACCACCTCTTAACCTCCAGTGAGTTTGAAATGCCCTGTGTTTCTTTTTGCAATAAGAGCTTCACTGAGCACATTTTAATTATTCAGTCTGTAAGACTCTTTGTCCTCCTAATGTGTGTGGGCTAATTAGCAAATATGAACCAAGAAGAAGAACACAGTTCGTGGGCCTGCATTAAGTCCAGCTCTCCCCCAGATGGTCAGGCTGGGGTTGCTTTTGAAATTAGACTATGCAGAATTCCCATTGTGGCTCAGCGGGTAAAGAAACCAGCATAAGTGTCCATGAGGATGTGAGTTTGGTCCCTGGCCTTGCTCAATGGGTTAAGGATCCAGCCTTGCCAGAAGCTGTGGCATAGGTTGCAGAAGTATCTCAGATACTTTGCCGTGGCTGTGGCTGCAATTCCAGTTCAGTCCTTAGCCCTGGAACTTGCATATGCTGCAGGGGCTGCCACGAAAAGAAAAAGAAAAAAAGAAGAAGAAGAAATTGGAGTACGGGTTGGATCGTCATCTGCAATAGCATCTTTAACCACATAACTCCCTGGTCTCAATCCAACTTTGATCCCTAAAATCTCCATCCACCCCAGGGTACCATTAATGAGAGGAAAAAGATAAGAGCCCAAAGTATATTAAAGAGACAAATCTAAGAGGACTGTACAGACAAATCTTGGAACAAAAGCTATTTAGATAATTTGGTGCCTAAGTAGTGATAAAGTAATTACTGAACTACTAATTAGATAGGTAATTGGACAATTTGTTTCCTCCGCGTTTAACAGCAACAACAAAATGTCACCAGCAACCATAAAAGGAACATTAAAAATCAACTCAGCTTTCAGAATGAACCAGGGGGATGGTATAACGGGGGACCTCGGAAGAGTTCCCTCTTTAGAGAAGATACTGATGATGGATGCCGCTGCTGACAACCATGCTATTTGGCGGGCTTCTGAATGTGTTTGTTCAGAAAGTTACACAAGTGACACGGAGAGAGGGATAGAAGACATCCCTGCAATGAATGGGTCGGCTGAGGCTGTGAAGAGCATCTTGTGTGCCCTAAAGACAAAGTCTCTTTGACTCTGCCCTAACATAAGCAGCTTACCCCTTAGTTACTTTTCCTTGCAATTTTGTTTTGTTTTTTTTATGTTTTCTGAATACTATCATTAAATTAATTTTTTTTAAAAGATTTAGTTAAGGTTTAAATTTTTTTATTTTTGTATAAGTTTTGTATACATATAATGTATTTTGTATAAGTATTATGTATATGTGTGTGCGTGTATATATATACACACACATATATACATATATATACTTTTTCAGTTTCTTTTCCATTATAGGTTATAACAAGATATTGAGTAGAGTTCCCTGTGCTGTACAGTAGGTCCTTGTTGTTTATCTGTTTTGTAGATAGTAGTGTGCATCTGTTAATCCCAAACTCCTAAATTATCTCCGCCACCACCATCCCCTTTAGAAACCATACATTTGTTTTCTATGTCTGTAGGTCTATTTCTGTTTTGTGAATAAGTTCATTGTGTCATATTTTACTTTATTATTTATTTTTTGCTTTTTTAGGGCTGTGCCCACAGCATATGGAAGTTCCCAGTCTAGGGATCGAATCAGAGCTGCAGTTGCCGGCCTACACCACTGCCACAGCAACGCTGGATCCTTGAGCCCAAAGATCAAACCCACATCTTCATGGACACCAGTCAGGTCCATAACTCTCTTAGCCACAGCTGGAACTCCTCATTGAGTCATGTTTTAGATTCCATACATAAGTGATATTGTATGGTATTTGTCTTTCTCTCTCTGACTTAATGTGGTCATTTCTAGGTCCATCCACGTGGCTCCAAATGACATTGTTTCATCCTTTTATATGGCTTCCCTTATGATTTTTCACTACAAGCTACAGTTACCTACTTCTGTTATCGTACCTCTAAGAATGTCATTTAGATTAACATCTAAAATGGTGAATTAATCAATATCCACCCAGGGGTCTGCTATTGACCTCTTCCTGGCAGAAAAGAGGCCCCTTACCTAGGACGTTTTTATTCCATTGAATATTCTCTGCACATGTGTACCTGGGATTGGTCCAAAAAGAATGGCTGAATTACGACTGTTCTTTCTTTTCCCAGACTAGTTAATAAATCCATCTACCATCAAAATGGCATAGGCTGTTTATTGTGTATTATTATTCATTTGAGAATTAACTAAGAGGTATTTTGCTCTTTCTAAGGTATCATTTTATTTTGCTGCCATGATCAATTTAGGATTTCTAAACAAGGCAAGGGGTCATTGATGGTTTTTAAGGGAAATGATGGTCAGCAAGCCCTGCTTGTATTTTGATATGTTGGCCAAAGTGGTTCTGTGGCAGAAAAATGGAAGGGAATTAGTTAATGAATCATCCTTTCATGGATGTTTCGCAAATTGTTTACAAAATGTACCATACATTCAAATTATATCCCTTTTTCATAAAGAATCCTTTGTGGAGTTTTCTTCATTCATTCAATCAAGCATAAATTCTACTCTCTTTATAAATACATGCATACACACACACACATATATATACACACATGTATATATGTATATACATATTGTATATATTGTATGTATGTGTATATTGTATATATATGTATATGTGCATATATGTATATATTTTGTATGTGTATGTATATGTATGTAATATGTGTGTGTACATATTAATATGCATGTGTATGTGTGTATGCCTTGAATGTATTAGGTAAGTGAAAAGTTTGGTAAATAAAACAGATGAAAACAAACATAGATCCCATTCTAGCAGTAAAGATGTAGGAGACAGATAATGAACAGGTAAATAAATAAAAAGTGTACTAGGAAACAATGTGCTATAAAATATCAAACAGAATAATTATTATAGAGAATTAAGGATTGAGGAAGGAAGGGACACAAAATTTGGAAGGTCAGCCTTAGGAGGTGGTATTTAAACTGAGACTTACAGAGTAAAGAGATGTCAGTTCTGCGAAATGCAGGGGGGTGTGGGTGCCGCAGATGGAAGGAGCCCTCTGCACGTGGGCTCTAAGACAAAACAGGACTCAAGAGTGGCCAGGGTGGTCAGGAGACAAGGAGTCAGAGAAAAATGTCTCAAGATGAGTTTGAAGAGGGTCTAGATTTAATTTCAAGTGCAATGGTTAGAATTTGGGGAGTGTTAGTGAGAAAAATTTTTTAATATATTTTATGGTTTTTCAATACTTTGGGAGGTTGTATTGGAGGAGAGGAGAGATGGAGGTGGCAAGACTACTTTCTGAGGACTTTGCAGCATCCCGCTGAGAAAGGATGGAAAGGGGAGGGGCAGTGAGAAGGGGGCGGAGGCCATAACAGTGAGGAAGGGCTGTGGAGATGCGCTGGGGGATGGTCATGTGGGCGTGGAGAGAAAGAAAGAGCATCCTGATATGTCTGTGTCTAATTTCAAACAAATGGAAAGATGGAGGCACTTGCTATGAACTGAAGAGGTGAAGAAGAAGATGGAATGGTTTGAAGGAGAAATGAAATATTTAGGGTTTTTTTTTCCACATGTAATTGTATTTTATTTACTTATTTTATTAGAGCTTAGTTGATTTACAGTGTTGTGTCAATTTCTGCTGTACAGGATGGTGAGCCAGTCTCATATATGTATACGAGTATGTGTATATACATATGTGTATATATACAAACACACATACACACACACACATTCTTTTTCTCATACTGTCTTCTATCATGTTCTTTCCCAAGTGATTGGATATAGCTCCCTGTGCCATACAACAGGACCTCATTGCTTATCCATTCTAAATGTAATAGTTTTCATTTCCCAACCCAAAACTCCCAATCCATCCCACTCCCTCCCCCCACCCCAAGGCTGTTCTCTATGTCTGTGAGTCTGTTTCTGTTCTGTAGATATGTTCGTGTGTGCCCTATTTTAGATTCCACATATAAGTGATATCATATGGTATTTGTCTTTCTCTTTCTGATTTACTTCACTTAGTAGGAGAATATCTAGTTGCATCCAGGTTACTGCAAATGGCATTTTTTCATTCTTTCTTGTGGTTGCTGCAGGTGGCATTATTTCATTCTTTTTATGGCGTTTTTATTTATTTTTTACAATGAATATGTACATTTATTGAATATATGTACCACATCTTCTTTAATCCATTCTTCTGTTAATGGACATTTAGGTAGCTTGTTTCCATGTCTTGGCTATTTTGGATAGAGCTGCAGTGAACATAGGGGTACATGGATCTTTTTGAATGAAATTTTTGTCTGGATACATACTCAGGAGAGGGATTGCTGCATCATATAGTAGTTCTATATTTAGTTTTTTAAGGCCCTCCGTACTGTCCTTCATAGTAGTTGTACCAATTTACATTCCCACCAACAGTGAAGGAGGGTTCTCTTTTCTCCACACCGTTATTTTCAGACTTTGTTAATGGTAGCCATTCTGACCAGTGTTAGGTGGTACCTCGTTGTATTTTTGGTTTGCATTTCTCTAATACTTAGTGATGTTAACCATTTTTTTTATATACCTACTGGCCATCTGTATGTGTTCTTTGGAGGAATATCTGTTTAGGTCTTCTGCCCATTTTTTGCTTGGATTGTTTGGTTTTTCGTTGTTGGAAATAATTTAATTTTGAATATGTAAGAGTGGGGGTGCCTGGGAAATAGGGAGAAGAGTTAAGGTTATGACCTTCACATAAGTCATAGGTTCATTGCCAAAAAGAGTCTCTAGGCTTGAAGTACCAACAAAATACAACCTTGAAGCTTAAGCTGTGGTGTTTCCACTGGTGTTTTTTTTTTATATCGGTAATAATAAGCGATAATAATTTGCTGAATGCCCACTCTCTATTAGGTGCACGGTAGGTACTTTATAGTTGCTGTCATTTATGTAAATTATATCCTTTCCATGGTGTTTTTGAGCTTCTCTCTGCGTCTCTTAGAAACTCTCTAAAATCTTTCTACATTAACATATAAACTCCATTTTCAAACTGGTGGCACTAATTTTAAAACAAATTTAAATAGTACCTCTATGAATGTCACAAGTTGCATTTGGAAAGGCTAAATTTACTTAGGGGGAAAAAATCCAGGGTAGTCTTTACTCACTGTCCTGTGTTCCTTCTTTATTTCAAATCTTCAGATATTTGAGGAAGTCTGGGTTAAAGGCTCACCAAACCCCCCCGAACTACCTGTTTCCAGATGTGCCTGTTGTTCATTAGCTGATCCTTAGAACCACTTGTATTCCTACCTTTACTTCGGCCAGATGCTGACAGCCGTGTTTGCAGCTGGCCTGCAACAGCTGGATGCAAAGACAGTGATGGTCTGGACTCAGGTGCACTTGCCTGACCCTGGATTTCTCATTCTCATTCTCGTTTTTTTCTGAACCATGGTTTCCTCAAATCAGTATTTCCCAAACAGATGATCCATGGCACACTGACGCTCTGAATATTATTGACTGTGTATTTTAAGACATGCTTTGCCAGGAACGCAAAGTGCTGGGTTGACCAAAGTAGCAGGCTTCTCTGAGGTAGGGCCACTCAGAACTGTAAATAAGGATCCTTTTCTGCATGGGGGCAGGGATTAAGATACTGTTTCCCAAAGATTTTCTTCACCTCGGAATCCTATTTGCCAATGGATTTTTCCCAAGTCACGATCGTTGTTCCATGGAATGGTGTTTGGGATATTTAACTCATCGTATTCAATATATTTCCAGTCCCTTCTTTTTTTTTTTTGTAAAGAGGTGAAATATAAGTTTAAAAAAAATGTAAACTTAGGTAATTTCCAGAAGGCTTGCTATGCTAACATTGGTTTTCAGACCTCTTTTTAGCTGTGTAATTTCTTTGCTGGGTCACCCTGAAGAAGTTATTTGATTGCTTTTTAATCTCTTTATCTGCTCAGAGGACAATATTATCAAAATCTTTCTTTCGTGCGCTGTCTTTTTTTTTTTTTTTTTTTGCTTTTTAGGGCTGTACCACAGCATGTGGAAGTTCCCAGGCTAGGGGTTGAACTGGAGCTGCAGCTGCTGGCCTACACTGCAGCCACAGCAACACCAGATCCGAGTCGTGTCTGTGACCTACACCACAGCTCACGGTGATGCTGGATCCTTGACACACTGAGTGAGGCCAGGGATCAAACCCGCATCCTCATAGAGATTAGTCAAGTTCTTAGCCCTCTGAGCCACAACGAGGAGTTCCATTATCAAACTCTCTTAATTTTGCGTGGATGTTGTGAAAATAGACAGAACTGTATCACTTAGATGTGCTTTTTAAGTTTTTGGTAACCGAGGTGTTATGTAAATTCCCAGGCCTTGTGGGTACTGTGGTTATAATAAGCAGTGTAACTTTTCTCCTGGGTAACCCTGAGATAACATTGTCAGAGAAAAAAGAAATGGCTGAACCAAACCACTTCCACGAGTTAAACCCACTCCCCGACAGCTGGCTAGTGGGTGAGCTGCTGAGCTCTGAGATTTGAAGTGGCATTTACAGAAGACCTTATTTTGAGCAGGCACCACGGGGAAATTATAACAAGTGTTATTTAACAGCTCTAATTATGACTTTCTTCCTCTCTCT
Source organism: Catagonus wagneri (assembly GCA_004024745.2). Lineage (NCBI taxonomy): Eukaryota > Metazoa > Chordata > Mammalia > Artiodactyla > Tayassuidae > Catagonus > Catagonus wagneri. Next base: position 26,110,435 of record PVHT021183555.1, on the reverse strand, counting down.
CTCTCCCTGCTTTGTATCTCCAATTTGGTCCAAATTAATATTTATTTATACTAATAATAGCCAACCCAGATGGATTGCTTTCTATGTACCAAGCCCTGCTCGCAAGGGCTTTGCATGCACTGACCCATTTCAGTTTCACCGTAGGAGGTAGGTATAATATCATCCCCATTTTTAATGATGGTGAGACTGAGGTTACAAGAGGTTAAGAAACTTGACCAGATTCTAACTCAGACAGTCTAGCTCCAGAGCTCAGATCCCGAGTTTTGCAATACATCACTCACAGACATTCGTGCCTGGTTCCTTTACCTCGACTTTGTAACTAACACATAACTTGACCTCTTGCTCTTTGGGGGTTACACAAGATCGTTGGCTAAGCCTCAGGAGAGACAGTGGCCCTTGGACTCTGTGACACTCAATGGAGTTTCCCAAATATCAGAGATGTGCTGAGGCTGATCAGCAACTCAGACCCAGAGCAATATTTCCTTAGTTTCCAGTAATGTCTACAAAACATCACTTTCTCCAGCTTTCTGGAACACGTGTGAGTTTCTTGTTCAGATGTCTTTGTTTGCTCATTTTTAAATTCAACACAATATGGAAGGAGCCGTTAATATAAGCAGGTGCTGGGCTTATATTGCGCCAGAGGCATTCCAGATGCCATAGGCATTCCAGAAGGGAGGATGGTAGGAAACTGTTTACACATCATCTAGAGAAGAGCAAATCTATAAAAGAAAGTAATGCCAAAGGACTATAAATGCAAAATAATAGTGGCACAAAGTTTGAAGAAGAAGAAACCAGGACATCGTGGAAATGGGCCGTCGAGGGATACAGTGCTGAACTGGGCTATTACAGTCCTTGCTCTCAAATTCTTTAAAAGGAAGATGCTGGCATTGCCCAAGTGAAATAACTAAGAGCGTTTAGCTCCTGGTCGGCGTGGGGAGGGCGTGCCCTTCTGTAGGTAACCTAGTTAGACCTAGATATCAAGGAGGACCACGGAGTTCCCGTTGTGGCTCAGTGGGACAAGAATCTGGCTAGTATCCCTGAGGCTGTGGGTTTGATCCCTGGCCTCACTCTGTGAGTTAAGGATCCCGCACTGCTGTGGCTGTGGTGTAGAGCTACAGCTGCAGCTCTGATTCAGCCCTTGGACTGGGATCTTCCATTAGCCACTAATGCATTCATGAAAAGCAAAAAAAAAAAAAAAGAAGGAGAAGGAGAAGGAGAAGAAGAAGAAGAAGAAGAAGAAGAAGAAGAAGAAGAAGAAGAAGAAGAAGGACCAGCACCAGAAGGTCCACCAAGAGGGTCCCCGGGCACCAGACAATGAGAACAGCAAGTTTTAACCACAAATTGGAAGACTCAGGTGTGCTTTGGGATATGAAGTCCAGGTAGGGGACTATTCCAAGATGAAGCGAGAGAGGTTGGCCAGGCCTTGGAGGAGATGGGGTCTTTTAGGGTACGACATGGGAATGGGAATTTTATCCTACATGCAGAGAAAGGTAAGATATGGAGTTTACGCTTTCAAAGATTACCCCGGCCAGTGTGTGAAGTCGGAAGGAACACTGCTTCAAGGCTCTGAGAGATAGGTGGTGATCCAGTGGGCTGCCATCGGTGAAGATGAAGAAGTGGGTGGCGTGCAGGTGATAACATCAATGCTTTGTGCTGGGTGATGGATTCAGTGTCTTGGGGGAGTGGGAGGAAGGAGTTAAGTGCAAGAACTTATAAGTGGGGTAGGGGACATTGGATATTATTTTTGGTTCTTCCACCATCAAAGCAGATGGAGATGTGAGGGAATCGCCGTCAGGAAAACAAAACTAGAAAGGGACAGCCTGTGGGAGATCGCGCTGGCATCCCAACTCTCCATCCTGTATTTCTATCTGCACCCCTGCCTTCCTGGCCAGTGGAGTTTACCTCCTCCCCCACTGATTTTGAGCTCAGCCACGTGACCTGCTTTGGCCAAGGTGATGTGAGCAGAGGTAGGCAGAGCAGGTTCTAGATGCGGGCTTCCGTGGCCAGGTTTTCCCTCTTGTGCTTCTGCCATAATTATGAGAAAAATGTGCTATGGGGGCTGGCAGTCCTGTAAGAAGGAAAGCCCTGTGGAGCAGATCTGAGCCTCATCTGGAGCTAAGTCCTGGGGTCCTTCTGAGTCCACCTGACCCACAGCCTGAAGGGGGAGCATATGAGCAGACCCCCAGATCAGAGATGCTGAGAATAAATGCTCTGCATCCTACGCTGCTGGCTAACCAAGGCAGAGTCCTTCAGAGGCACACCCAGCCCCCGCCCCGTAGGAAGTGTGGCAGACGCCGCTTATGAATATGGATAACTCCTGACTTTTCTTAAGCAAAGTCTTTGGAGCCTGGAAATCTGCTAGGATTCACAGCGGCTACAGTTTATGCCCTTTAGATAAATGCTTCAGATAGGAGGTAGGAAAGAGTTGAGGAGTTCCTGCTGTGGTCCAGCAGGATCAGCGGAGCCTCTGGAGCTGGACTCAGGTTCCATCCCCACCAGGCACAATGGGTTAAGGATCCAGCTGCACGTGTGGCATAAATTGGATCTGATCCCTGGCCTGGGAAGTCCATATGCCCTGGGGCAGCCAAAAAAGAAAAAGAAAAGAATTGAGAGCGCTCCAGGCCTTTTGGTGTTGTGAAAGTCTAACAATGCACCTGCCTAAAATACTATGTTTCTTCCCACGGACATCATTGTCTGAGATAATAGAACATGGCACGTAAGAGGTGGAGCCTGGAGATCAGACTGTGGTGACAGTGAATTCTGTATCTACCATTTATTCCCTCTTGGTGTTGGGTATTTAATTTAATCTGCCCAGACCTCAGTTTCCTCCTTTGTTAAATGAGGCAGTGATACCCACCGAGTTTGGGGAAGAGGGGAGATTTAATTAAATGATACACAAAAGCCCTTTAGAACCATGCTTAATACAACAGGTGTGTTCATTAAATGTTAGCCGCTCTGCTGTGGGATGGCTGTGACCATTGCTGTTTCTGCTCTGGATGAAAGTGAAGGACCAGATTCTAACCCAACTGGTCATTGGTTACCAATCTGGAAAATAAGAATGTCTGTGCTTCGGAAGCAAGTGTGATGAGGAAGTAAATTACTGTGGACCCTTCAATGTCCTGTATGAGTTTCCCTTTTTTTTTTTTTTTTTTTTTTGGTCTTTGGTCTTTTTAGGGCCACACCTGCGGCATATGGAGGTTCCTAGGCTAGGGGTCTAATTGGAGCTACAGCTGCCGGCCTACACCACAGCTCAAGGCAACGCCAGGTCCTTAACTCACTGGTTAAGGATCATTTTCGCACCTCCCCTCAGATGTGACCACGGATGCCCTGACATATGAGAAAAGCAGAGGGAGAATTGGCTACAGGAGGACATACGTGGGAGGATTTTTCCAAGGAGGTTGGAGGGAAGAAACAGATTGGAGTGACGCTGGAAGGGGCCACAAGCTATGGAGTGCAGGCAGCCTCTAGGCATTTGACAAGGCCAGGGGACAGATTCTCCCCTGCAGCCTCCAGAAGGGACATACCTACCTGACACCTTTCTTTTCTCCTGGAGGACCTGCAGAAGCGAAAGAGAATGAATCATTGGCTCTGTGCTGAGCCACCAGGCTTGTGCTGTTGGGTTCCAGCAGCAACAGGAGATGGACACAAGGTCCTTAATGGGTAACTGCATGGGTGTGAGCCCTGAAGTTTGGCAGGTCCCCAGTGGCGATCGGTAGCCCTGTTTTGCCATCTCTAGCCCTGGCTACCCAACTACTGAAATGTCTTTTTACATGAACGGGTCAATGACATCCCCATTTTTATGACTCTCAGACTTCTCTCCTTTTATAGGATAACTACCTGGTGGCATGCCTTGCTCTGCGGGTTAATAGCTTCTCTGAGCATTGATTGGCCTTGGGGCTATGGGATGCTCACCGCACACTCTGGCATCTTTATTAAGTAGCTGCTCAAATATTCAGCGTTGCCTCTAAACTTAGTTGGCACCTCGGTACGTTTTGAAAGGCCCATTAAAACAGTCATTCTTCTCTGCATCTTCTTGGTGCCCAAGCTCCAAATGTGCAGAGTCTCAAAAAAATGAAAGGTGTGAGGTTTTATTTTTTTTTCTTCATTTTCGCACCTTTTTTTTTTGTCAACCTTTAAAGCACTCAAGTTATCTTTGTGTGTTTGACTAATTTTGGATTTTGAAAGCACCAGAAGGTGCTTGAGGTTTGAAGCTTGCCTATGAAAATGATTTAGCGGATGGGGAACAGGCAAGCGGGATGGCTCATTGAAGAACCTGTTTAACTTTACAACACAAAAGGTTGATAGAAATGATAGCTTCCTCGTCCTTAGCGCCACTGTGAGAACATCCTGAAGGACATCTGAGAAGGACTTTTAGTGCCTGCTTCTCTTTTGTCTCAGCAGTGAATTAAATCTAGTGCCAATGAAGACGTGAAAATGATATTTTATTATTAATAATGTCTGCATGTTCCAAGAGTTTCTTTTTAAAATGTGAATTGTTCACAACTCCAGTTTGATAAGAGGTGGGGTGGGGGAGACTGTCATGAGTTGTCACACGTAAAACATTTTCTGAGCTGCCCCGGCTATCTGTAAATTATTCTTTCTATGCTTTGGGACAAAAAGGTGCCTTGGAAAAACATCTGCCTAGTGGGAAACTGTTAAAACTCTTTGTTGCAAGTGGCAGAAAACCCAGTTCAAGTGTGTGAAACAGAAAAGAGGTATTTGTTGACTTCTGTAAGAAAAAGTCTGTTAATAGATTTCAGGTATGGCTTGATCCAGGACCTTAAACAGTAGTATCAGGACCAGTTTTTCTCTGGATTCCCCTGTGTTTGTCAGCCTTCACAGGCTGACCCCAGCATCTCCAAGTTCACATTATTCTTCTGCTCACAGTCCCCGCAGACCCAGCTCTCAAGAGCCCCAGGCAATATCTCATGACCCTTTATTGGTTCTTATCAATTCATTCAGAAGTTGTTCCTTCACCACTTGTCACTGGTGGGCCACACTAGAGTCATATATCTACATCTGGACTTCTTTCCGAAGCACAGGGCCTGAAGTAGAATGAAGTTGGCTCCGTGAAGGACAGTTGAGGTTCTGATGCCTCCTCAAGTTGGAAAAATTAGTTTGAAAGGCAAAAACTGAACCAGTTACCTTGACAATGACCATGTCATTTTTAAGCCCCATGCTGAAACTGGGTACACTGGAGCATGTGATAATGAGCCCATATACAGGAAAACTTTTGCCTGGCAGTTGCCTAGGGTCTGACCCCAGCTCTGCCATTGATTAAAAGTAGAAATGTAACAAGCTATAAGTTTAACTGAACTCTAGAAGTCTGAGCTACATCGATCTTCCTCAAGCCTCTCGTTGTTGTAATAACCATCAATCATTTGGTCCACTTGGCACTTCTTATACAGAATAATTTATTTTACTGAAGTATAGTTGATTTGCAATGTTGTATTAATTTCTGCTGTACAGCAAAGTGATTCAGTTATATATACATCTGTGTTTTATATATAAATATGTAATATAAAAATTTTATTTACATATAAATATACATACATATTCTTTTTTAATGTTCTTTTCCATTATGGTTTATCTCAGGCTGTTGGATAGAGTCCCCTGTGCTCTACGGTAGGACCTTGTTGTTTATCCATTCTATGTGCAATAGTTTGCATCTTGGTACTTCTTTCATCTTCCACAGGAAATGACCCTATTTCAAGGCACCTAGGTGTTTGTGGTATTAATTAACGTTATTCACCAAATGCTTCCATTACTCTCCACTTCCACTGTGCACCTACCTTTCCTTTGCCCCTTGTAGTTGGTAGGGCCTTATAACTCATTCTTGCCAAAGAACCTCAAGTTACCCATTCAGAAACCTCCAGCCCAGTCTCTCTCTGGGTTGATGTCTGATATGATGTCTGACACGCCCACCACTTCCATGGTCTGGTTTCCAGAATTGGTAGAGTCCAACCAGCGACAGGTGGATGGTGTGAGGGAGAAGCAAATCTTCATTAAAGCACCAGACTTCGGGGCTGCTTGTTTTTTCTGCAGATCCTAGCTTATCCAGACTGATGCAGGGTTCCGATGGGAACATGTTTCATCCAGTTACCGTGCCCTGTCCTCAGTTGAGCATTTGAGGCATGGACACATCCCAGGCAAACTGAACCCATCAGTTTCTCTCCCAGAATTTTTCAACTTGAAAAGGAAATCTCGGCAACGACAGATCCAGGAATCCCACTACCGTGAATCCCCTGCATGTAGGCGTTCTCCTCCTTCTGGACACCTGCGTTCTCAGTTATCCCTTTGATCCTGGGGTCCGTTCCTGACATCTTTCCTATAAACTCCTGCCACAGTTAAATGATCCAAAGCCACTTTCTACTGCCTGCGGTGGATACCTTGCCCCATACCCACTATGAGACTTCGCCAGACCATGACCACCCAGCATGGCCTTTGGAAAGCAGGTAAGAGAGCTGGACTAAGGAATTTAGGAGTTCCCTGGTGGCGTGACAGGTTAAGGATCCAACATTGTCGCTGCTGTGGCTCAGGTTCCTATATGGCCTGGGTTTGATCCCTGGCCGGGAAACTTCCGCATGCTAAGGGTGAGGCCAAAAAAAAAAAAAAAAATTGAATTGTATCAGTTACTTGTGTAACTGTGCTGCATGACCCTCGCCTGGCTAAATCTCATAATCTCACCAGACAGCAGCCCGGGTTAGATTGGTAGCCCAACCAAGCTGATACATAAGGTGAACCATTGCAATAGTAAAGAACTGTTTTTTTTTTTCATCACACTGAAGAAAAAGTAAACAGTCAGAAGATATTTCAACAAAGTTTTGGAAGGTGGAAAGGAGACTGTCAGGTGGTACCTGAAGGAGCAGACCAGAAGTAGCTACCATTTACAGAGGGGTGGGAGGAATATATCAATTAAGAGAGAGGTGGGGGGCGGGAGAATAAAAATGCTTAGCACTTGGAGGTTCCAGCTATCTTGGAAATCAGTGTGAGGGGGACCTGAAAACAGGAAGACAGGCTGAAATTCTATATAAGAACCACTCAGCCCTTCCAGAGCTACCCCCCTTCCCTCACAGCCCTTGCTAATGTCACCTGTCCACCAAGCCCTCACTGTCCCACTGTGAGACTGAAGGTTGGCTATCTGGATGAGGTTAGTGACAAGGGCTCTTGCCCTGCTGAGGGCAGGTTGGGGCTCTACAGAGCAGGGGACAGTTCTGAATGCTATGCTTGTTTGTTTATTTATTTATTTGTTTTAGTAAGTTTTTTTTTCTATTATAGTTGATTTACAATGTTCTGTCAATTTCTGCTACACAGCAAAGTGACCCAGTCATATATGAATGTATATATATGTATACATTCTATATATATGTGTGTGTGTGTGTGTATATATATATATATATATTCTTTTTCTCACATTATTTTCCATCATGTTACATCACAAGTGATTGGATATAGGTCCTTGTTCTTTACAGCAGATCTCATTGCTTATCCACTCCAAATGCAGTAGTTTGCATCTACCAACCCCAAACTCCCAGTTCATCCCTCTCCTTCCCCCTCCCCCATTTGTTTGTTTTTGACTGCATCCACAGCATGTGGAAGTTTCCAGGCCAGGAATCGAACCCGAGCCGTAGCAGTTTCCCAAGCTGTGGCAGTGACGACACTGGATCCTTAACCCCCTGAGCCACCAGCGACCTCCTTGTTTATTTATTTACTTGTTTATTCATTTACTTATTTATTTGTGGCCGCACCTGTGGCATGCAGAAGTTCTCGGGCCAGGAATCAAACCAGAGCCGTAGCTGCCACCCGAGCCACAGCAGTGACAACACCAGATCTTTAACTCACTGCACCACCAGGGAACTCTGAGGCTGGGCTTTTCTAAATGTCTTCACACACCGAGGTGAAATACCGCCCCATGATCCTTCCTTGTTTGAAACCCTGCATCACTCACACGGGGCGGATGATGGGTGATTTTATGATCAGCTTCATTGCATTGTTTCACTTTCTAAAATAGCTCATCTAATGACCTTGTTTTCCAGATTAGGGAATAGACATAAAGATCTTCCAGCCATTGATTCCCCATACCCATAACTGGTATTTGAGGTGTTTGAGCATCCTGAAGTGTCTTAGTAGAAACACTGAACTTGAGTCCATGTAATTCACTCTAGTCTGGTGACAAATGTTCATGATCCGTCCATGCAAATAGTGTCCCAAGCTATAAACTTCAAGAGGCAAAATAAGTATTTTTATTACTTTATTGTAACTCAGTTTCTTTCAATTTTCTGCTAGGCTAGGTGCCAGAAATCTAAAGTTGTTTCCTGCTGTGGGGAAACAGGATCAATGGCTGCATCTAGGGAGCGCCAGGACATAGGTTCAATTCCCAGCCCGGCACAGTGGGTTAAGGATCTGGCGTTGCCACAGCTGCGGGGTAGGTAGCAACTAGGGCTCGGATCTGATCCTGGCCCAGGAATTCCATGTGTCCCACCTCCCCTTTTCTTCTTGGGTTGTTGACACAGTGAGAAGATCCAAGGTAGATTTCCAAAGCAGATACAGATGGAGACATCTGACTGCATCCAGTTTGTGATGTCTCAGATGATTTATCGCTCCGGAGACTCTCCTGCCCCTGGGACCTCGTCACAGGGAGCAAGTAACAGGGTAGCTTTTCTGCTCTTGGATCCTGTCTCTCCTTAGCTTGAAGCCCAAGACTTTATGTAAAACCCACCCACCCTGCCTCTTCCCCATCGTCCCCTCCTTTTAGGTTGAGCAAGCAAATTCAGGAAGTTAAAGGACCCTTGCTATTACTCACAGAGTATTTCCTCTAATCTCAACATTGGCTGTGTTTTTTTTTTTTTTCTATTCCAGTGTAGACTTTTGGAAATCAAAAAAAGCCAGGAACAGATTTTTCTCTCCTTTTGCCTTCTTCTCTACTTTTTATTCACACAGCTCATCCCACACTATGGCATAATTAGTCATGGGTATATCTGTAATGGTCTTAATTATATTGTATATCATTAAAAATAATGTCTTCTATGGGAGTTCCTGTTGTGGCTCAGTGGGTTAAGAACCAACAAAGTCTCTATGAGGATGCAGGTTTGATCCCTGGCCTCATTGGTGGGTTAAGGATCCGGCGTTGCCACAAGCTGTGGTGCAGCTAGCAGATGCGGCTCCAATTCAACCCCTAGCCTGGGAGCTTCCATATGCTGCAGGTGCAGCACCCCCCCCAAAAAAAATAATAATAATGCCTTTATAACCCAAGGTAATTCCAGCTGGACTCCTTAAATGGTTCTGCTTGCATTTCTGTAGGTGCATCTCTACCAAGGATAATTGGTGGTGTGGCTGGAAAAACATCCCTGCATCATTTCTTCTATTTTGTTTTTAATATTTTGTGTCTCTGGTTTAAGACATGATAATAGATGAGTCTATTGTTGGAGAATTCAGTAAAATAATGAAGTTTCACTTTTCTGGGGTTCATTTCTAAAGATAGTAAGTTAAGGTAATTACAGCCCTACTTTCCTTTACAATGAAGCCCAACTTCACTTCACTGGGCTTTTCTTAACAGACTATATCTTTTCTATAATCTTTGCCCATTGACTGAAAAGGACCATATACTTAGCATTGGCTGGGGTGGGGGTGGGACCATCTATACTACTTTATGGACAATTTAAGGAAAATTTTAAGAGTAATGCATTTTGCACAGTTTGTGCCTTTAGCTCTGACTCTGAGACTTAATCCTCTGGGAAAATGCAACTTCATTATACAGGAAATAGAGAATGTGGCTCTACCAGATTAATGATGTCTGTAATGAAAATACATCTTTGCCATGGGTTTACAAATCATTTCGTGGAGGTCAACAACTTAACAGACTGCCTGCTTTTATGGTGAATTTTAATTACAGAAATGATTTCTGAATATATTATCATATTTTAAATATTATAGATAAGATTCCCATCCCACATCCTTTTTTTGGGGGGGGGGGGGAGAACACCTGAAGCACAAAGAAGTTTCCCAGCCAGGGATCAAATCTGAGCTGCACCTGCCACAGCTGTGGCAAAATCGGATCCTTAACCCATTGCACTATAGTGGGGAACTCCCATTCAGCCTTCAGATGCCTTCTTCATCATCCAGAATTACCATGGATTCTGGCTGGCTGAGAAAGTTATATACACATCCATGCATGTGTAAAGTATACACATTTTCTACACATTCATCCACATTTTCTACACCTACAGATTCATGCACAGGTGACACCTGTTTTGAATTTCTGAGATTTCATCTCAATGTAAGAAGTGTCATTTGGAAGCTATTGTTTTGCAACTTCCTTTCTTCTTAATCAGTAGTATTTCTAGAGATCTTCCCAAGCCTCTGTCTGTAGAACCAGCTATTCCCGTCAACTGTCATACAGTTAATCAGAATAAGGTAGCTTATATTACAGTAACAAACGTTCCTTGAAAGCGCAGGGTCCTAGCACAGCAAAAACTTATGTCTCAGTCATGTAGAGTTAATGTCAGGTTGGCAAGGAGCTCTTTCATCCAGTGACTCAGGGAACCAAGCTTTTTCCACATCGTGATGCTTCTACCTCAATGCACGGTTTCCAGGAATAACATGGAAAGAATAGAGTGGGGTGGGGGAAACGCATGACTATTTGTTCACTTTTTATTTTGAAAGAAGTTTAGGCTTAAAACTATGTTGAAAATGGGGAACTATATTCAATATTTTACAATATCCTATAAGTGAAGCGAATCTGAAGAAGAATAAATATGTATACATATACAGGGAGTTCCCGTCATGGCTCAGTAGTTAACAAATCCGACTAGGAACCATGAGGTTGCCGGTTCGATTCCTGGCCTTGCTCAGTGGGTTAAAGATCCGGCGTTGCCATGAGTTATGGTGTAGGTTGCAGATGCGGCTCGGATCCTGCGTTGCTGTGGCTCTGGCGAAGGCCAGCAGCTGCAGCAGCAATCTGACCCCTAGCCCAGGAACGTCCATATGCTGCAGGTGCAGCCCTAATTAATTAATTAATTAATTAAGTGCTTCCAATTGGTTGGTCCTATATTCTTTCAGAACACCACTAGCTCCCCACCACCACCACCACCTATTTTAAGCACTTTCTAAATTTTCCACCACCAGAAGAGGTCCCGGGCTAAACTTGTACTATTCATGTCGCAGACTGCAATCTGCCATTTGTCCAAGGTTCCTTTTATTGGAGACTTATTTAGGCTCCAAGACCGGGGTCCCAGGCGCATACACTTGCTCTTTGCTGCTACTGAACAGAAACAATGTCTTCCTCCCACTTTCCTTCCCCATTGCCGACTCCCAGCATAGAGAATAAGAGGGAAGGAGAAAGCTTCTGTTCTCTGTGCCCAGGCGGAGGGTGCCATGTGATGATCATTCGACCACGTTGCCATCACCGTAGCACTGCTTCATGTGCTGAGCCCTCTGTTGATTTAACAGTGTCTTGTGCTTCCAGCTTTTCGCTCTTAAAAATAATGCCACAAGGTACTCCTTCAAGCCTGTCTCCTGGTCACATTCCCAGTATATTATCCACGCTCCTTGTCACTAAAAACTATCTCAGCTGATCTATAAGAAGATCAGGACAGCTCCAGATACGGCCATGGTGACAAGTTTTCCGAATTGTATTCACCACTGCAAGTGACACACCATGGCCCACATAGATATTTTGGGTTCTGCACTCTCTCTGGGTTTGTCCCCAGCTGTTTTCCCTGTATAATGATCTAAAGTGGCTTGTGGTAAGCTGGTGTGTCTGAAACCCTGACTCTAGTTATCTTATTTTTAGTTTGACTTCTCCTCCTAATGAACCCCAAACCAGAGAACCCTTCTCTCCACAATTGGACTCCGGGCTTGGTGGCCACAGCATTCTATAAACTGTTCATTTAAAATAAACCTCTCTTGTTAGCAAGAAGAAAATCAGAGGCTTTCATAACGTAGTTTTCTTTCCCCTAAAAAAAGCATATTTAAAAAAAAAAAGCATCTTGTCTGAATAAATAGAAATGCGAAACTGTGAGATGTCGTTAGTAAAGTTACATCATTTCTACAACAAACTACGGCTAAAGAAAAATCTAGATTAGAAGTCTCCTTGACAAGCAGAAGGGAGACTATCGCTGGTGTGGGAAGATTGAGTTAGACTGGTGACATTTTTTTATAATGATGGAAAGAGAAAGAAGGTACTTTTCACACCTGTATTTTAGGCAACTTGATTTAAATATAAGTGGCTATACCATATCAAAATAGAAACTTATTTGAGAAAATAAAGATGGAAGTAAATTTCAATCATTTTACTTTCATGATAACATATTCTTCTCTAGCTATGTCAAGAGCAGTGACCTGGGATTGATTTTCCAGTTTCTGGAATCAGAAAGGTACTTTTTAACTGAGGTACTGTTGATCTGTTCCTGCATTATGTCCCCGTCTGAGATATAACAGATCCCTCCTCTACAAAGGACCACGTCACCACCTAAGGACACTGTCTTCCAGCAACACGGATGGACCTAGAGACGATCCTACTGAGTGAAGTTAAGTCAGACAGAGAAAGATACATACCATATGATATCACTTACGTGTGGATCATTTGTAAAAATGATGCAAACAAACTTATTTACAAAACAGAAACAGGGAGTTCCCTTCGTGGCTCAGTGGTTAACGAATCCTACTAGGAACCATGAGGTTGTGGGTTCGATCCCTGGCCTTGCTCAGTGGGTTAAGGATCCGGCATTGCCGTGAGCTGAGGTGTAGGTTGCAGACGCGGCTTGGATCCCGTGTTGCTGTGGCTGTGGCGAAAGCCGGCGGCTACAGCTCCTGTTAGACCCCTAGCCTGGGAACCTCCATATGCCGCGGGTGCGGCTCTAGATAAGGCAAAAAGACAAAAAAAAAAAAAAAGAGAAACAGACTCACATATCTCAAAATCACACTTGTGGTTACCAAAGGGGAAATGTAGGGGGGCGGATAAATTAGGAGTTTACGGTTAATACATACACATATTACCATATATAAAATAGATAACCAACAAGGACCCACTGTAGAGCCCAGGGAACTCTACTCAGCATTCTCTAATAGGAATTCCTGTCATGGCCCAGTGGTTGACCAACCCGACTAGTATCCATGAGGATGCAGGTTCGCTCCCTGGCCTCACTCAGTGGGTTAATGATCCAGCATTGCCATGAGCTGTGATATAGGTTGCAGACACAGCTCAGATCCCAAGTTGCTGCGGCTATGGCTGTGGCTGGCAGCTATATCTCTGATTCGACCCCTAGCCTGGAAACCCCATATGACATGGGTTCAGCCCTAAAAAAGACAAAAAAAAAATTCTGTACTAACCTATATGGGAGAAGAATCTAAAAAAGAATGGATATACGTATATGTATAACTGAATCATATACATATGAAGTACCCCTGAAACTATTCAATGCTGTTAATCAACTGTATCCCGATAAAACAATATAGAGAAAGGATACTGCCTTAGTGGCATTAAGGTTACTATAATTGCTTCTAAAAATACTTTATGGAGGTGAAATTGAAATGGCGTAAAATTAACCATTTCGGTGAACAGTTTCAGTTGCTGTCACAATGCCGTACAACCATTTCTGTGGCATTCCAACACTTCCATCATCCTGGAGGCAACCCCATAACCAGGAAGTAGTTTCTCCCCACTCCCTTCTCTCAGCCCCTGACCACCACCAATGTGCATGCTGCCTCAAATAAGTTGTCTATTCTAACCGCTTCATATAAATAGAATCAGAGGGTAGGCGACTTCTTCCACTTAGTGTGATGTCTTTGAGGTGCATCTACATTGGAGTACCTGTCAGCACTTCATGCCCTTTTGATGGGCACCATATTCCATTGTATGGATGGACCTCATCTTGCTAATCCACTCATCATCTGATGGGTGTTTGGGTAGTTTCTACCTTCTGACTGCTGTGAATTGTGCTGCCATGAACATGTGTGGGCATGGATCTGTTTTGTTGCCTATTGTCCGTTCCTTGGGGTGTCCACGTAGCAGTGGAATTGTGAGGTCAAGTCCACGTTCTATTGCCTTCTGACCTGGATGCCAGCATGGTGGAGCCATGCTTTTCAAGCTCAGAGAACCCTCAGCCTTCAGTCTGTTCAGGCGCAGCGTTTGACATCAAGGGGTTGTTTTAGCTCTCTATGGCTGAATGCTTTCATGCAACAGCTGTTTTATGATCTCTCGTGGCTCTGTAAGATGATCGGAACAAACTGAGCGGGTTTTCTGCTTTAAGTGATGTAGGTGGGGGCCTCGGTCATCTGGGTGCTGGATTAGACTGAAATGTCACTTGCACGCCTGGATGTCCCGTGACATCCAGCTGAGTCATGGCCCAGCCTTCAGTTCTCCTTCACATCCTTTCCCTGACCGGGCTTCTCACTGCGTGGTGAGTGGGTCCTGGGTGGGAGCATTAAGGGGTGAGTTTCAAGAGAAAGGAAGAAAGAGCTGTCCATCTTATTATGGCCTCAAATGCCATGTCAACTCAGCCCACCGTGGCTCAGTGGTGGCAAGCCTGACTAGGATCCATGAGGATGCAGATTCAATCCCTGGCCTCACTCAATGGGTTAAGGATCTGGCGTTGCCAAGAGCTGTGGTGTAGGTTACAGACTTGGCTCAGATCCAGAGTTGCTGTGGCTGTGGTATAGGCTGGCAGCTACAGCTCCGATTGGACCCCTAGCCTGGGAACTTCCATATGCTGCAGGTGTGGCCCTATAAAGCAAAAAAATTAAAAAAATAAAAAATCACAGGGCAAGTTCATATTCAAGGTTGGGGTATGGGGGTAAATTAGTACCTCCTCCACCACATGTGTGTACAGAGAGATGAGGAATTGTTGTGGGAGGGCTGCCTTTGGAGACTCACTAACCCTCAAGGAATGATGTCATTAAAGGAGCATGAATTGTTTGAAAAAGAGATCTCCATCATGGAGTAACTATTATTCTCATCTGGCTAAGTAGCCTGAGAGTTTTGGAGTACAGAAGCCCAGCCAGTTAGCCTCCTGTGGCCACTGGCCTTATCTCTCCATCATGGGAAATGGAGAGCAATTCCCTTTTCAAAGAGATTTTTCTTCTTCTTTTTTAAAAATTTTTATTAAAGTAAAATTGATTTACAAGGCTGTGTTAATTTCTACTGTACAGCAAAGTGATTCAGTTATATATATACACACATCATTCTCTTTCAGATTCTTTTCCTACCTAGGTGATCACAAAATATTGGGTAGAGTTCCCTGTGCTCTATGGCAGTTCCCTGTTGGTCAGTCATTCCATCAAAGAGGTATTTTGAAAATCATTCAGTAACTTTAGAAAAAAACATCTCTAGTTGAATGTATTTTTTTTTATGTGTATGCAACCATGATAATCCCATTTAAGAAATAAGAGGAGGGAGTTCCCATTGTGGCTCAGCGGAAACGAATCCAACTAGTATCCATGAGGATACATGTTTGATCCCTGGCCTCGAGTGGGTTAAGGATCCAGCATTGCCGTGAGCTATGGTGTATGTCACAGATACTGCTCAGATCCTGCCTTACTGTAGCTGTGGCATAGGCTGGCAGCTGCAGCTCTGATTCGGCCCGTAGCCTGGGGACTTCCATATGCCACAGGTGTGGCCCTAAAAAGCCAAAAAAAAAGAAAAAAAGGAAATAGGAGGAAAAGGGGTTAACTTGGATAAAAAAAAGGAAATAGGAGGAAAAGGGGTTAACTTGGATAATTTGGAAAGATTTCTACTGCACACCAAGAGGAGAGTTCCCTGGTTGCCTAGCAGTTAAAGATTCAGCATTACCCATTGCTGTGGCTTTAGTTTGATCCCTGGCCTGAGAACTTCCACATGCCATCGGCTCAGCCAAAATAAAAAAAGTGCATGAGGTACATGATTTGGGTCAAAAGATGAACCATATGAACCCCTGTTGTGCCCAAGAAGGTGAAGGTGCGAGATTCCTATAGTTTGGGGAGGATTGGGTCCATTACTGAGAACTTTCTCCGTTGTAGAGAAGCAATGGTGTGAAGCCCTCTTTTTCCATTCTGCTAAGATGCCAAGTTCATGCCCATGTTAGGGGTTTTTGACTTGATACTTCCTCTGCCTGGAGTATTTTCCTCTAGATGTCACCTGGAGGACAGCGAGGTGATAGCTCAAAAGTTATTTCTCTGTCATGGTTTAGAGTCCAGATTGCAGGTCCTCTCCTTGGACAGGCTCTTCTTATCTGAAGAAGTCCTCCCTGTCCGACCCCATCATTTGGTTCCCTCTGCGAATCTGTCCTGTCCTGATGAGTGTGTAGCAGTGTAGCAGTGCAGCGAGGCAGATCTATAACATGGTCACCATATAATGCCTGGCTGGTTCCAGCCTACCAGTCATGAGGACCCTGAAACTAAACCATCTAGGTTTCAAACTGCGTTCCGCCACTTCCTAGTGACGACCTTAGGCGTATCTCTTACCTCCTGCCCCTCCGTTTCTGCTTTGATTAAATTAGGACAACAACTGGGAATTCCTGTTGTGGCCCAGTGGATTAATAACCCAGCTAGTATCCATGAGGATGCAAGTTCAATCTCTGGCCCTGTTCAGTGGGTTAAGGATCTGGCATTGCTGCAATCTGCGGCATGGGTTGCAGGTACAACTTGGGTCCTGCATTGCCATGGCTGGGGTGAAGCCTGGCAGCTCCGATTCAACCCCTAGCCTGGAAACTTCCATATGCCACAGGTGCAGCCCTTAAAAAACTACAAAACTTTCAAAATTAGGGCAATGGTTTCATGCATCTCATGAGGTTTCCACCACAATTGAGTGAATCCTATAAAACACTCATGAGAGAGTCTGGAACGTAGGAAATACAGATGATCATTTTCAGAGCACTATCACTAAAATGATATTGATAATGTATTGATGTATTGTCTTTACTCTCCTCTAGAATGTAATCTCTATGAGAGGGATTCCCTTTCTGTTGTTATCACTGGTAAATGCCTGAAGCTGATAAGAATACATAATTTATAGCAGGCGCCCAGTAAACAGTTGTTTGATTCATGAATGCCTGGGTGAATGATTAAGAGAATGATGGATCTACAGCTCTCAGCTCCTGCCTGACAATTCCTTTCTGCTACTCTGTCAATAGAGCTTCTGAAAAGACCTGAAATCAAGTATATTTTTTTCTTGTGCTCGGGAAACTCACATTCAGACACAGGTTCCCAGAAATGTTAACGTTATACCCGCCAGGCTGACCAAGGTGTCTTCATCGGGCCTCACACATGAGAAAGGCAACACCAGCCCGGATCTTCATGGTTTAGATATTTTTCTTTTACTGCTTGTGCTCTGGGGCCCTAGCAGCCAACGGGTTATCATGATCTGAAATGCTTTCGAAGGCTACCGGATATAACTATCATCCCAGTAACACAGCTAGGCAAAAAATGTAAATTTAGGGAGTGCCTGTCATGGCTCAGTGGTTAACGAACCCGGCTAGTATCCATGAGGACTCAGGTTTGATCCCTGGCTTTGCAGTGTGTTAAGGATCCAGGGTTGCAAACGCGGCTCAGATACCGTTCCTGTGGCTATGGTGTAGGCCGGCAGCTACACCTCCTATTAGACTCCTAGCCTAGGAACCTCCGTATGCCAAGGGTGTGGCCTTAAACAGACAAAAAAAAAAAAAAAAAGAAATGTAAATTTATCTCATTTTCTAATTCTTGATTTTCATTTTTTCTGCATTCTACCTACATATCAGGTGATCCCAAGTCTGAACTCACACCTCTCCAGGCTCCAGTATAAATTCCACAGACTGGAGTTCCCATTGTGGCTCAGTGGGTTAAGAACCCAACATAGTGTCCATGAGGATGCAGATTCGATCCCTGGCCTCGCTCAGTGGGTTAAGGATCCAGCATTGCTGAAAGCAGATGCAGTGTAGGTCCCAAATGTAGCTTGGATCCTGCATTGCTGTGGCTGTGGCGAAGGCCAGTAGCTGCAGTTCCAATTTAGCCCTGGCCCAGGAACTTCCATATAGTGCGGGTGTGGCCATAAAAAGGAGAAAAAAATTCCACGGGCTATCTTATTGCCAGTTCATATGTTGTACTCAAGGGAAGGTCACCAAACTTCCAGGTATTGCCAAAGCTCAGCCTCTGTGCACCAACATGGAATCGAATCTCAAGACTAGAGTTTGGAGTTCCCGTCGTGGCCTAGTGGTTAATGGATCCGACTAGGAACCATGAGGTTGCGGGTTCGATCCCTGGCCTTGCTCAGTGGGTTAAGGATCCGGCGTTGCCGTGAGCTGTGGTATAGGTTGCAGACGCAGCTGGATCCCGCGTTGCTGTGGTTTTGGCGAAGGCCAGCAGTTACAGCTCCTGTTAGACCCCTAGGCTGGGAACCTCCATGTGCCACGGGTGCGGCCCTAGATAAGGCAAAAAGACAAAAAAAGGACTAGAGTTTTTGGGGTTTTTTTGTTTTCTGGGTTTTTCTTTTTTTTTTTTTTTTTACTTTTTTGCTTTTTAGGGTTGCACCTGCAGCATATGGAAGTTCCCAGGCTAGGGGCTGAATTGAGCTACAGTTGTTGGCTTACCACAGCCACAGCAGCGTTAGATCCGAGCCATGTCTGTGACCTACACTGCAGCTTGCAGAAACACTGGATCCTTAACCCACTGAGTGAGGCCAGGAGTCAAACCCACATCCTCATAAACACTAGGCAGGTTCTTAAGCTGCTGAGCCACAACAGGAACTCGGTGCAGAGCCCCCTTGAACAAGGAAGGCGGTCTCTTGTCTTCTCTATTGTTGGGGTCCACTGCAGACTGGAAAAGAATTTCCAGACTCAGAGCAGGATGAAGAGAAAGACGAGTCTATTGAGATAAGAAGTGCTGCTAGCACAGAGGGACGACTTCCTGATGATCAGGGGGAGGCGGCCCCAAGCACGAGTTCTTCATCTGTTTATATAGACCAGGAACAAAGGAGAGGGGAGAGGTCCTAGAGTACATGTGCTGATTGCTTGGGAACGTATACTTTCCTATAGGGTCAGGGATAGAAAGGAGTGAGCCTAGTACCTTTCCTTGTATGCAGCAGGAGTGAAGTAGGCCAGGTTGCTCAGGAGGGGCTCAAAAGCTTTCTAACAATTGCACTGGGACCGAAGGGGCAATGAGGATCTGGTAATTTTCACCCCAGCAACATTGACATCCTGAGACTCTTTGCATTTATCTCATTGGAGAGGCCTTGGAGTGCCACATCTATCGGTCAGGCACGCCCAGTGGTTTGGGATGAACCTTCCAGATAATACCAGGAGAGGCAGGTTCCATCACCAAAGGCAGTTCTCAGGGGATTCCTGGGCTGTGAGCTGTTGGCATCCAACCTCCAGAGCAGGTTCAAGGTTGGAATAGGGGTGTAATGGTCCCATGTATCTGGAAGTGGATGATAATTGGGTAAATGTGAGCACTGTGGTGTACCATTGGGGCATCAAGAAGATGCACGTTCTCAGTGAGTCTACAATCTAGATGAGCCACAGTATTCCAAATTCTTCCAAATGCCTCTCCAGCAACAAAATTCAGGGCCACGCCATTGGGGGATTGGTACATAGGCCCAAGAAGCTTGGCATGAACTCCTCCCAGTTGACTTCTCAAATTCTCCAGCGGAGTAAGGACTTGGACTTGGAAATGTCTGGTTGGTGTAAAAAATTCACAATTCAAATTCATTAATTCATAATTTGAAATTCAAAATTTGATTGTCAGGATTTGTTGTTTTGGAAAAAACAAATACATGTTAGGATTCTACAGCAAACACAGTGCTATTGGTTTTGGAGTTCCCATCATGGTTCAGTGGTTAATGAATCCGACTAGGAACCATGAGGTTGTGGGTTCAATACCGGGCCTTGCTCAGTGGGTTAAGGATCTGGTGTTGCTGTGAGCTGTGGTGTAGATTGCAGAAACAACTCGGATCCCGCGTTGCTGTGGCTGTGGTGAAGGCCGGCAGCTATAGCTCCTGTTAGACCCCTAGCCTGGGAACCTCCATATGCCACGAGTATGGCCCTAGATAAGACAAAAAGCCAAAAAAAAAAAAAAAGACAATGCTATTGGTTTAAACTTTATCAGCAATAATATGCCAGCTTGGTCTGTTCCCAGGATCACTGTGTGTGTGATGGCTGTGACTCCCATCACAGGACATGTCTTGAATGCCTTTTATGAAATAGCTCAAATAGTTCCTTACAAATTGGGGGTGGCGGGGCAGGGAGTGGGATGGGCTGGGAATCTGGGATTAGTAGATGCAAACTATTCCATTTAAAATGGATAAGCAATGAGGTTCTACTATATCCAGTCTCTTGGGATAGAACAAGATGGAAGATAATATATATATGCATGACTGTACAGCAGAAACTGGCACAACATTGTAAATCAAATATACTTTTTTTTTCTTTTTAGGGCCATACCTGCGACATATGGAAGTTCTCGGGCTAGGGATCGAATTGGAGCTGCAGCTGCCAACCTACACAACAGCAATGCCAAATTCGACCTATGCTGCAGCTTGTGACAATGATGGATCCTTAAACCCACTGAGGGAGGCCAGGGGATCGAACCCACATCCTTATGGATACTAGTGAGCTTCTTAACTTGTTCAGCCACAGTGGGAACTCCTAAATCAACTATAATTAAAAAAAATCAGAGGGATGATGAGGGTGTCAAAAGAACTCAACAGGACGGCACTCATAGTTTGCATCTCGAGTATACGATGCATATTTCACTTTCTCTTCTCTGTGTACAACTACACTGTTAGCCTTAATTAGAACATTAAATACTATAGTTTCACTTTATGAAGCCAGCAGGGTTTTCTTTGCTGTAAAATGAGTAATTCAGTTCCCCTCCTCCTAATGGATAGAGGATAATTAACATTGTCTTGAGGCTAATTTTCATTTACTCCACCATTCCTCATAAGCCTCACATTAGTCTCTGGAAAAGTCAATGTGTCACTTTTATGAGCCCAGTTTGCACTTTAACACCAAGAAAATTAATTCAGGCTACATTAACATACTTGACTTCAGAAACAATAGAATTATCTGAGTCTGTCCTTTATGAAGTCGTGTCGCTTAGAAGTAAATGGACGCAGCTAAGTAAAAAATGAGATCATCCTCTGAGGCCTGTACTCTTATCGATTTTTCCAAGTTGTGTGGCAGAGTCTCAGGGAAGGATGCACAGAAAGTGATTTTCAGGATTTCTCAGTTTTGGTGCGTGAGGTCAAACGCTCCGCCTTTCAAGATGGTGGGATTCCTAGTAACTTAACGCCTTGAAGCATTGGCTTTAATTCATTATTTAATCTCTTGCTAAAAGATTTTCTAGGTTTGTGGCTTTCCTACAGAAAAAAGAAAGGTAGAGGAATCAAATATTAAAGACTGTAACCATTGGGGGATTCTCAGACCTTTTTTTCAAGTAACATGAAACGTGATTACGATTTCTATTCCACCTTTGCCATTTTAGCAAAGATGTTTCACATATTGCTGGAACTCTCGGGCAGTTATCTCCTGAATGAGAACAAAAGTCTTCATTCCTAAAAATTTCTTTAGGAAGTAGAAAAAGTGGGGAAAAAATCTTTTCCCACAACATTTATTATTTTGCCAAGGTCCATTAGAGTTACGCTTATGTAATGTGCCGTTGGCATCACCAAGTTTTAGGTACTGACCATGATCCCTGCAAGAGAAAATCCTAATTTCCTTAATTGTCTTTCTTCAGCACTAGTTAGATGACAGTAACTTCTCCCTTTGAATCAAAAACTGCAAATCGGTGTCACCATGAGTCAGGTATGTTGTGCTTAGACTACATAGAACCTTTTTTATTTCCTGACTATTTTTTAAGAGCAATTTTATATTCAGAGCCAAGTGGAAGGAAGGAACAGAGACTCCCCCTCAGCCCCTGCTCCTACATATGCATAACCCCCACGATAAACATTCCCCACCAAATAGTACATTTCTTAGAATTGATGACCTACATTGGCATCCATCGTCACCTGAAGTCCATAAGTCCATAGTTTATATTAGGGTTCATGTATATGTCGTGCCTTCTGTGGGTATGAACAAATGTATAATGAAACGTATCCATGATTATGGTCTCCTGTGGAGGATTTTCACTGCCCTAAGCATCCTCTGGGCTGTGCCTATTCATCCCTCCCACTCCGTTGCACCTCTGGCAACCTTTTTATCTTTCTCTTGTCTCTGTACTTTTGCCCTTTCCATGTCATATAGCCAAATCATGAAGTATGTACCCTTTTCAGATTCCTCCTTTAACCTAGTAACATGCATTGAAGGTGCTTCCAGGTCTTGTCGTGATTTGATAACTCATTTCTTTTTAGCACTGAATAGTAGTTCATTATTAACCACACTTCTTTACCCATTCTCCTACTGATGGGCATCTTGATTACTCAAAGGGATTTTTTTCTAAAAGAATAAAAAATTAAACTTCACATCAGCAAATTTTATGTCAATTCTGGATGTCTGAGTCCTCTTGTTACATGAGAAGCTGATGTACAGGTGAGAACCCTGCTTGGTAATAGCCAGTTCTCCATTCAGACACTGCGTTTTCCAGTGTCCACTTTATTTTTGGCCCCATCTAGGCATTTGTGGGAGATATCTGGTCTAAACAAAAACAACAAAATGAGGTCTAAATACTGTCCAAAATGGAGCAAGCTGTTTATGCCTATGACTCTTACCCTGTCTTCTGCTAATGTCTCTGCATTTCTTTTTACCCTCTGGACAAATCAGGGCTGGGTAGTAGGACTCCGTAATAGATTTATTTGAAGAGGGGAAAGCATGATCCTTTTAAAAGTCAAATTCTCTTTATTCCTCCCAGAGCCAAAGGCCACAGAAGCGCTTGGTGCTACAGGTACCTTTTTCAAATAGCATTAGTCCTTCTCTTTCCTAAAGAGGAATCTAAATGCAGTCGAAGAGCTGCTTGACCCTGAAATGTCAAGCATTGCCCTCTCCTCTCCAGGCCTGGCTGGGACCCAGATGAAAGACTGGGTTTGAGTAGGAATCTTCGAGTGCTTGGTCTGGAGTGAAAGCATGATTGCTCCTTTCTGAACTAATCCCTTCCCGTCTTTGAAGACTTCCTCCCCCATTTTTTTTTTTTTTTTAGGACCACACCTGCAGTATATGGAAGTTCTTAGCTGCAGCTGCCGACCTACACCACAGCCACAGCAACTCTGGATCTGAGCCCCATCTGTGACCTACACTGCCGCTTGCAACAATGCCAGATCCTTAACCCACTGAGTGAGGCCAGGGCTCGAACCTATATCCCCATAGATACTAGTCAGATTCTTAAGCCATTGAGCCATAATGGGAACTCCAAGGGAATCATTTTTTTTTAAAGTGCCACCTGCAGCATATGGAATTTCCCAGGCCAGGGATTAAATCTGAGCTGCAGCTTTGATCTTAACCCACTGCAGCAAGTCATGGATCAAAACCATGCCCCACAGTGACTCAAGTCGCCACAGTTTTAACCCACTGCGGTCGGATTCTTAACCCTCTAGGCCACAGCAGAAACTCCTTCCTCCCCCAGTTTTTCATGACCTTCTCCATAACCTGCTGGTATGTAACCAGCAGGGCCCAGGAGCAGTCAAGGCCATGTGTGTCCATGCGGTCATTCCCAGGAGTGATGGTCCCTGAATTCCCCTCCCCCAGCTCTGAGTCATCACTCATATGATGTCCATCAATGTGATATGAAGTGTGCTGCTGGGTTGAACTCTCAGAGGCTGTGGGGAACTCAAGTAAATGTGCCACAATAGCCTGGGTGTCAATTGAGAGCTTGGGAGGGGTGGGGGTATGTGCAAAGCAGTAAGCAGTTAAGACTCAAGCTGGCCCAAGACCAGCCTGCCTTGAGGGGGTCTGCCTTGAGGGGGCCTTGTTGTTAGGCCCCAACCCTCCCTGCTGTCCTCATCTGTTCCTGAGTTCTCTGATCCTTCACTGTGGCTTGGATTCTTCCTACAAAAGGAAGAGGGTTGGAGTTTCCTGATGGCTCAGTGGGTTGTCACTGCAGCGACTCAGGAGAGGGTTATATGCTTTCCTGCCTCCAAAGAAATCTACTATGGAGTCCCAGAGGGTAGAAAGAAATGCAGAGACATTAGCAGAAGACAGGATAAGTGTCATGGGCATGGACAACTTGCTCCATTTTGGAAAATATTTATTTTAAAAGATGATGTGGAGTTCCCTATTGGCTCAGCAGGTTAAGGATACAGTGTTCTCACTGCTGTGGCTCAGATTGCTGCTGTGATTCAGGCTCCATCCTTGGCCCAGGAACTTTCACATACTGAAGACTCGCTCCCCACCAAATGATATTAGAAGAGGGGAGTTTTCACCCTTAGAGAATCATCTTTGGGTTCAGCTTTTCCCAAGCTTTATATCCTTACAAACTTGAGCAGCCCTAGGGGGATTGAGAAGGTCTCCAGAGCATCCATGAAGGTCCCTGAATAAGTGCTGTATTTATTATAATTATGTGATGATGATAAGAAAAACACAATGTAAGCAATCAAGAAAAACATTGAGTTCTTGTTGTGGCTCAGCAGGTTAAGAACTGGACATAGTGTCCTTGAGGATGGAGGTTTGATCCCTGGCCTCAGTCAGTGGGTTAAGGATCTGGTGTTGCCACGAGCTGTGGTGTAGGTCGCAGATGTGGCTTAGATCTGGTGTTGCTGTGGCTGTGGCGTAGGCTATAGCTGCAGCTCCGATTCAACTTCTAGCACGGGTACTTCCATATCCTCTAGGTATGCCGTAAAAAGAAAAAAGAAAGAAAGAAAAAGAAAAACATTAGATACCAAATTTGTTTATAACTCCCCAATACAACCTTTTGCATTTCTTAATGAGAAACTTTAGCTGGCATACCTGAGCATAACATTGAAATGTCTGGTTTTATTCTTGAAATGGTCACATCAAATCTTTTTTAATGAGCCTTTCAAATTCTTGATAGCATTGATGAGTAGGTGATAAAAAGACATGTTTAAATCATTTTTCACAAGCATTCAAACGTTTACAACGGTTGAAACTACCTCCTTTTTTCCCCTTGACAAATTGAATGTTGAAGTTTATTATGATAATCTGAGTAAATCGCTAATCAAACAGAACATTTTTTAATATCAGATATTTCAAAGTAACAAAGAAGCTCTAATCTGAATAGATCCTGCTAAGATTTGGGTTGGTGGTGAAGAAT
Source organism: Catagonus wagneri (assembly GCA_004024745.2). Lineage (NCBI taxonomy): Eukaryota > Metazoa > Chordata > Mammalia > Artiodactyla > Tayassuidae > Catagonus > Catagonus wagneri. The sequence goes on along the minus strand of PVHT021183555.1, from coordinate 26,085,292 downwards.
AACTCTCTTTTTTAAAAGAGACTCACAGACACACAAGACCAAACCCCTCTAGCCAGAAAAATAGAATAAAGGAAAAGGAATTCTCATTGTGGCTCAACGGGTTAAGAACCCAACATAGTGTCTGGGGGATGTAGGTTCAATCCCTGGCCTCGCTCAGTGGGTTAAAGGTCCAGCACTGTGGCAAGCTGTGGCATAGGTTGCTGCTGCGGCTCAAGTGCATTGCCATAGCTGTGGTGCGGGCTGGCAGCTGTGGCTCCGATTAGACCCCTAGCCCGGGAACTTTCATATGCTGCAGGTGTGCCCTTAAGAAAAGTAAAAATAAAAAATGAAATGAAGGGAGAAAGTCAGCCTTGTTTCTAAAGTTTTTACTTTACATACGCCCTCCTTTTTCTCTCCCTTCCGTGTTCTAAGACCTTAAGTTCACCTTTTTATAATTAAGCAGAGCAGGTGCTGCTCTAATCAAGGTGGCTTTGGAACCCCAGGCTTTTGTCCACATTGACATCTCCTGGCAAAAGACAATACTTGCGTTGCAGTTTTGCCTTGAACTCTTAGGCAGTGGGACACTGACAAACACCACTGCCAGTCACCAAGGGCTCCTGGTAGTGACACATTGCAATTCAGTCAAGTGAACAGCAGTGGTTTTTGATTTTGCATAATGAGGCATGATCTTACCCAGGACCCTTTGCATAATGTAAGAACAATAAATCATGTTGGCCTTGTCAGTAATTCTCAGGGCTATGCATTAGGTAAACAAATGGGGCATCGTTATCCTTCAAAAGTTTGCAGGAAACCAAGAGACAGTGATTCTTTTATTGTACTTTTTAAACCATGAGCACTCAGTAATTGTTGAAAACTCTCAATGTAAGTGGGTTATGATTTATCCCTGATTCCCCCGCTTTGTCTGGAGCTGAAAGAAGATGCAAACAGCCCTCCTCCATGGAGTGGCCACGTGTCTGGCTCTGATAAATGTATCGCACTCCTGCACGACTTGATCTGAGAAACAGATTTTGATAGCTTGCTAGGATTTAGGTCAGTAGCTAATTCCGCACCAAGAGCAAATCGTAGTGCTATTGACAAAAGCAAAGACATAAATAACTGGCGAATTCCATTAATCCCCAGCTTGTAAGTAGCTCTCTTTTCATAGATTTATCGTCAGTGTCCTTGAAAGCTATATCTTAAAAAAAAAAAAATGTGCACACTCCCCATAGATGGACAGTTTGGTTCTCCGAGTTGCCAACGACTGAGTTCCCCCTAAAAGCTGCTGTTCAACAAAATGGTGCCTCGGGTAGCAAACATTTTATCTTTGGCTAACAATAATACAAAGAGAAATTTTGCATGGAGGAATGATCAGTGAGTGATGGAGACTTGCTTTTCCTAAATGGACAGAGTCTGAAAACCCCTTTAGCAGTTAGCCTCACACCCTTGAACCCTTCTCTTCTGGGGGCAGGAAAGTTCTCTGATCTCAAGCATGACTTCAGTGACTCACAAGGGACCTGCGACCTGGGAGGACTCTGAAAACGGTGACAGAATGAACAAAGATAGAACACTCCTCCCCCTGACCTTGATCTCTGGGTCCTCCCATCCCCTGGGGTGCTTGAGCTGCCCTGTGTCCCTCTGGAATGATTTATTTGGGGAATAATCCTTTGATTTATTTATTTTGGGAACTCAACTCAGTATGGGGTCTGAGTGTTCTGAGCAAATGGGTTTGCATTTTTTTAGCTTCTTTTCAAACTGGCAAGTGGCACCAAAATAAACTGATACTAAATAATGGGTAAACACATTATTACTTAAATTACAGCAGCATTGCCCCAATTTCAATCATTCAAGCACAACCTGCCCGATTTGGGATTTTTCTGTGTTCCTACTTCTGCTAACAACTTTCTGCTCTTCTTCAAACAGACTCAACTTTTCATTTAATAAATGTGTTTTTCCCGATACCTTATATTGCTTTTATTGCTCTGTTGCTTGCAATAAGGTAACTGTAAAAAGAGCTCTGTTATAAAGCAAACAATCCCAGTGCATTTCCTTGCCAGGAAGAGGCCTCTTGGTCTATGTTAAAAGGAAAAAAGAAAGTTGGAGAGAGGCTTGGCCACATTGGAAAGATGGTCAAGTCACACCAGCATCAAATTGACATCAACTCTGTAGCATCTTCAGAACCATTGGGAGAGCATTGAAGTGGGACCTTCCCTCCTACAACCTGTCACTTTCCTGCTATATGCACGCACTAGGTGAAACCTCCCCCAATGCCACCTTCTGATTAACTCTGGACCCAAGAATTCCAGTGCAGGGGCATCTCTTATTAGATCCGATCCTGTCCAATGTTCTATAAGTTTAAAACAGTGGGGGTTTTTTTGTTTGTTTGTTTTGTCTTTTTAGATTCATACTTTTGGCATATGGAGGTTCCCAGGCTAGGAGTCGAATTGGAGCTATAGCTACTGGCCTATGCCACAGCAATGCAGGATCCAAGCCGCATCTGTGACCTACACCACAGCTCATGGCACCCCCAGATCCTTAACCCGCTGAGAGAAGCCAGGGATCGAACCTGCCTCCTCACGGTTGCTAGTCAGATTCGTTTCCTCTGAGGCCTTTATAGAGGCCAAAGTTTTCAGTGAAAGTACTCCCGTGGGTTGAAGAACAAGGCAGCCCCCATTTCTTTCAACATTCACTCCCACCCCCCTATTTTTAGAGGAAAGCTGCTCATGCAATGTTCATTCTCTCTATTCCATAAGGATAGGACCCACATGAAAAGAACTGTATGTTCTTTACTGTGGCAAGTGCGGGATGTGTTTAAATTAGGTCTGCTACAGTTCCCGTTGTGGCTCAGGAGGTTAAGAACCGAACGTAGTGTCTGTGACGATGAGGGGTCTATCCCTGGCCTGGCTCAGTGGGTTAAAGACTGGGCGTTGCCTCAAGCTGCTGTGTAGATCACAGATATGGCTCGGACCTGGTGCTCTCATGGCTGTGATGCAGGCCGGCAGCTGCAGCTCTGATTCAACTCCTAGCCCAGGAGCTTCCACATGCTGCAGTAGCGGCCCTAAATAAATAAATAAATAAATAAGGTCCAGGTTTGCTCTCCCCATATCCATAACTGGCAAAATAAAGACATCGGGAATCTGGGGTTCGAGTCAGATGCAAACAGGCTTCAGGGCAGGACTGTGTCTCCATAGTAAAGAAATATCCTGTTTGTGCCGAACGTCATGGGAGCCCAGAGTTAAAACGTGTCGAGTTTCAAATTACAGATTTAATAATTAATTGTGTTTCTCATGCTTTCACCTAGTGAAGCTGGGAGGTAAGCCTGCGATATTATGGTCAAGGGTTATCTGTGACCGTTTGGTGACCGTGCCTCGCCCCAGAACTCCTCAGATCTGATGTGCACACAGATGACCTGGCGATCTGGTTACAATGAACACTATGCCTGAACTGGTCTAGAGTGAGCCTGGGACTCTGCATTCCTAACATGCTCCACAAGGTGTTACTTCTGGTGCCCCAGGGACCCTCCTCGGAAGAGCCAAAGGCTCTATGGCTTCGGTGTCCTTTGCTTTCTGGTCCTATTGCTACTGAAAGAGGGGTTCTGGCTTCTCCTGCTCTCAAACAGATAAAGAGGTAATGTTGGTGGGAAGGAAAATTTGCCTAATTTTGGAGGCAACTGATGTGGGGAAGGTAAACTCCTGTTCAAAGGCCGACCTTTATTTTTTTTTCTTTCTTTTTGGGGCCACACCTGCAGCATGTGGAAGTTTCCAGGCTATGGGTCAAATCAGAGCTGCAGCTGCCACCCTACACCACAGCCACAGCAACGCCAGATCCGAGCCACATCTTCGACCTATGCCACAACTTGCAGCAATACGACGTGCTTAATCCACAGAGCAAGGCCAGGGATCAAACCCACATTTTCCTGGATACCAGTCAGGTTCTTAACCCTCTGAGACACAACAGGAAGTCCCCCTCCCTTTTATTTATTTGTTTGTTTGTTTGTTTATCTATTTATTTATTTATTTAGGCTGCCCCGCAGCATATGGAGTTCCTGGGCCAGGGATCAGTTCTGAGCTGCACTTGAACCTCCACTGCAGCTGAGGCAATGCTGGATCCTTAACCCTCTGTGTGAGGCTGGGAATGGAACCTGCGTCCTAGGTACTGATCCTGTTGTGCCACGGCAGGAACTCCTGGGCAAGACCTTTGAAAGGAGAGTTTTGGCTACAAGCAGAAACAGCACAGTCTGCTCTGATAGTCACTCACCTTGAAGTTTGTCATGGGTGCTCTGACCATCATCATCTTGACTGTTTTAAGTACAGATCGTCTTCAATTCCAGGGTTGGTTTTTTCCCATTTCCTTGAGGCCGGTTCTTGGAATTGTGGCAGCTTATGTCGTCGTTGCAGTCTGGTCATCATGTAGTTAAATTCTCCCACATGGCAGGGGTTTCAGTATCTACAAGACAGCACTCAGGACTTGGCTCAGAACATGATCTATATCCCCTGAGGAAGAACTAAAGGTCCTTGACTTTGCTTAGTAACTCTATTATTAGTTGGTCTCATTTGACTGTTTTCCTTTGCTTCTGCATTTTCTTGCTTCTCTGATTAAACTTATTCTTTGGTGCAAGTTTTTTCTACAGACAAAAGGCAGGTGGAGGACTTGGGGGTGTGGAGCTGAGAAGGACCACAGGGTCCTGCTCCGTTTCACCATTACCCCTGAGATGTTTAAGTACCTGGCATTCAACCATCCCACTATGAAGAAGAAAAATCTTCCTGAGATTTCTCCTACCACAGAAGAGGTATAATTTTTTGAGTCAGACATTGTAGGAAGGCTCTCTCTCACTGCTTTTATTTAGCTTTGGTGTTACAAATCTGAGAATAGGGGTTCCCATTGTGGCTCAGCGGAAACGAATCTGACTAGTGTCCATGAGGACAGGGGTTTGATCCCTGGCCTCGCTCAGTGGGTTAAGGATCTGGGGTGGCCATGAGTTGTGGTGTAGGTCGAAGATGTGGCTCAGATCCTGCATTGCTGTGGCCATGACAGAGGCCAGTGGCTGCAGTTCCAATTCATCCCCTAACCTTGGAACTTCTACATGCCGCATGTGGGCCCTAAAAAGCAAAAAAAAAAAAAAAAGTTAAAAGTTGAGAATAACAGTCCTCTTGAAAACCCATTAAAGGGAGCTCCCCACTCTTCCCAGAGTGAGTTCTCTGCTTTATTTTCTGTTTGTTTGTTTGTTTGTTTTGGTTTTGTTTTCCCTGACAGTGTCAATCAATCCCAACTAAACATGATTTGGTCTTTTTTTTTTTTTTCAAATCAACTTCACAAAAAGGACTTAAGGGAGTTCCCACTGCTGTGCAGTGGGTTAAGAATCTGACTGCAGAGGTGTGGATTCAATCTCTGGCCAGGTGCAGTTGGTTAAAAGATCTAGCGTTGGAGTTCTCGTTGTGGCTCAGCAGCTTAAGAACCCAACTAGTATCCATGAGGCTTCAAGTTCAGTCTCTGGGCTTGATCAGCAGGTTAAGGATCCGGTGTTGCCACAGCTTCAGTGTAGGTCACAGATGAGGCTTAGGATCCAGTGTTGCTGTGGCTGGAGGCTGTGGCTCCAACTGGACCCCTAGTCTGCGCAGCCCTAAAAAGAGATAAAAAAAGAATCTGGCTTTGCCAGGGCTGTAGTATAGGTTTGCACCTGCCACTAGGATTCAATCCCTGGCCCAGGAACCTCCTTATGCCATGACAGCAGCCGTAAACAAACGAACAAACAGGACGTAAAAGCTACAGCTTTAGGGAAAATACACTCCAAAACAAACAAACAAACAAACCCACCAAACAGCAACAACAAAAAACATCGTGTGAATATCTGTGGCACTGTAAAACACGAGCATTAGTCCTTTACTTGGTTTCCACAATGAAACCTTTGAGGCGGCTGTCATGGGGAACTGCTGCCATTGATGGTAAAAGCCTCCCCGCCTATCAGAAAGCCGGACCCACAGATGCTACCTGGAGATACTCAACAACAGCCAGTTTTCAAGTGCAAGTTAAACCTTGACATGACTGTAATTATCTGTGATGAATTCCAAAGGGATGCTAATATTTTGATGTGTGACCAACTTGCAAGATGAGAGCTAATTTGAAAGCGGCTCAGCCTTTTGTTAACGGCACTCGTTAGAACCTCGCTTGCACAGTGAAACAAAACATACATATTTTTCTGACTTGCCTTGAGCCATAAGCTGCATCACATGCCCATTCTCTTGATACACAAGCTCACCCGCCAGCAACGTGGGATTTTAAACTGTGGAGGACATCAAAGCCCTTCCAAAGATCAAGGGGAAACCTTCCAAACATGCAGTTGCATTTCATATACTGTCACTTGGTGGAGATTTGTCTAGACTTGACTCTCATGGCATTTAAGTGGGGTATGTCTCGAAGCTTTGTTTTCATGGGAAACATGCGATAGGATTACAGATGCAGACTAGCGCCGGCTCACCTAATGATGCGGACGGTTCTTGGCTAGATTGTCTAAATACCTTCCTTTTCCAGAAGTCCTTCTTGACTCTTCAGTAGGAGGATTTAAACGCAGGTGGTACCCTATGTTCTAGGTGGTTTCTATGGTAACCAGGCCAGAGAGTCAGAGGCCGGGATTCTGGTCCTGATGCTACTTATTTAGCTGTGGTGACAGGAACCTGCTCTTGACAACAGTTACCTTTTCGGCAGAGGCACAGACGATAAATCTTTGCTGGGAAAGAAAGTGAGAAAAGAACAAAGGAAGAACCAGCATAATTTTGTCTGCCTGCGGGACACCGGCACCAAGAATCCAGACTTAACAAATTGCGACTCTGAAAAGGCAGAGCATATCAGATTCTTCTGAGACCCTTTCCTGTCTTCCTTGGCTTTTCCCTACTGGATTGCTGAGTTTTCCCATTCTGGTCCGGCTGTCACTGTCACTCACTCATCAGATGGCACCCCGAGTTCATGCCTCTGCCCTCCCTCTCGGAGGATCCTGGTCACATCCCATCCATCACTCGGTGGCAGTAGCTGAAGCCCCTGTTGTTCTGGCACTGTCACTAACGTGATGCCAGCTTCTGCATACAGCATGAAAATTAGATCTAGTCTCTTCTCAGAGGAAACCCCATCTAACTCTGACCCAATAACGAGACTCAAAGGACCAGCCTGCCAGTCCTGAGGGGACTGCGGGGAAAGGAGCCGAAGCAGAACTGAGCCAAGAGCAAGGGTCCCTGGGGATTCTGTTAAGTATATAGTTGCCAGGCTTCTCTCTTCCCTCTTTGCAGTCATCCTGTCCTAATAACCCACCTCCCAATTCTGCCTGCCACATGAGCACTGAACAAGTCCATTCATTCATGCATTCATTCAACAACTTTTTTTTTTTTTTGTCTTTCTGCCTTTTCTAGGGCCGCACCCGCAGCATGTGGAAGTTCCCAGGCTAGGGGTTGAATCGGAGCTGTAGCCGCCGGCCTTCGCCACAGCCACAGCAATGCGGGATCCGAGCCGCATCTGCAACCTACACCATAGCTCACGGCAAGTCCGGATCCTTAACCCACTGAGCAAGGCCAGGGATCGAACCCGCAACTTCATGGTTCCTAGTCGGATTCGTTAACCACTGAGCCATGACGGGAACTCCCTCACTCAACAAATATTAATTGAGTGTCTGCTACATATGAAGCACTGTTGTAGGCTGGTAGATGGCACAGAGCCCAAAGTTGGCAAAATCCCTGCTTTTGTGTAACTGACAGTCTAGTGGAGCAAACGTCCAAAGAAAGGGGAGGGAGGAGGAGGGGGGACAGATATCAGAATAAATACTTTACAGGAAAGGACATAAGGTCATGCTGTGAGACAGACCCCCTTGGACCAGAAGCTCTGTAAATTTCACCCTGACATACACTGAGATTGGAGTAAGATGGAAGAGCCAGTTATGAAAGATCAGGGAAAAGTACAATTAGAAGAGCGAACAGGAGTTCCCACTGTGGCTCAGTGTGTTAAGAACCTGACTAGTGGCTATGAGGATGTGGGTTCAATCCCTGGCCTCACTCAGTGGATTAAAGATCTGGCCTTGCCATGAGCTGTGATGTAGGTCACAGATGCAGCTTGGATCTGGCATTGCTGTGGCTGTGGTGTAGGCCGGCAGCTGCAGCTCAATTTGACCCCAGCCCAGGAACTTCCATATGCCGCAGGAGCGGCCCTAAAAAGAAAACAAATGGAGCAAAGGAAGGAAGGAAGGAAGGAGGAAATGAGAAAAGAAAGAAAGAAGGAAGGAAGGAAAGAAAGAGAGAGAGAGAGGGAAAGAAAGAAAGAAAGGAAGGAAGGAAGGAAGGAAGGAAGGAAGGAAGGAAGGAAGGAAGGAAGGAAGGAAGGGGAAAGAAAGGAGAAAGAAAGGAAGGAAGGAAGAGTTCCAACTACTTAGGACATTGTCAACCACATTGTTGGTGCTTTCTGGATCCCACTAGAAAAAAGAAAGAATGCTGAAATTGGGGCATTGGAGAACAGTATAATAAAGGAGTGTAGGGAAACCAAAACACAGTGCAAAATGAACTTATCTATGAAACAGAAACAGACCTAGACACAGGGAACAGACTTGTAGTGGGGGGTGGGGGAGGGAAGAATTGGGAGTTTGGGTTTAGCAGGTGCAAACTAGTCTGTATAAGGTGGATAAGCAACAAGATCTACTGTGGAGCACAGGGAACCACATTTCATATCCTGTGATAAACCACAATGGAAAAGAGTGTGAAAAAGAATCCAGACATGTAGATGGAGTTCCCACTGTGGCACAGTGGAAATGAATCTGACTGGTATCCACGAGGATTCGGGTTTGACCCCTGGCCTCGCTCAGTGGGTCAGGGATCCGGCGTTGCTGTGAGCTGTGGTGTAGGTCGCAGATGCAGCTCGGATCCATTGTTGCTGTGGTGTAGGCTGGCAGCTGTAGCTCTGATTTGACCCCTGGCCTGAGAACTTCCATATGCTGTGGGTGCAGCCCTAAAAAAATAAAAATAAAAAAAATAAGGGAATAGAGATAGGTGGATAGGTGGATAGACAGATAATATATACATATATATATTTGTATATATATGATAGAAAATAGGTAGATAGGTAGATAGATAACTGAATGACTTTGCTGTGTATCAGTAACTCTAAAAACATTGTAAATCAACTATACTTCGATTTTTAAAAATTCTAAAAAACAGCACCAACAAAGCACAGTGTATTGTGTCAGGATTAGTAACAGCAAGGAGCCATTCCCCTTGTACATCTCAGGAAATAAGTAGAGGGTGCAGTTACACTAACCCAGAGAGACGCCCTGTGGAGAGGGCCACGGGGCAGTGGCCTTGGACAGAGGACACGGCCAGCCCACAGTGACCCTGCGGAGAGTAGGTGCTGAGGGGCGTGGGGAAGGACATCTCAGATTTACTTTGCACCTTCTCTCTGGGCTGCTGCTGGAGCTCCCCGTTGAACTAACCCAACTGGAGACCTAAGGCCAAGGAGCCCAGGAGAGCCGTGCTAGGCAGCCTCCAGGCCCCTGAGGAGAGTGGGGAGGGATGGGACGAGACTGGAGGATGAGGTACCCAGAAGACAAGAATCGGTCACTGTTGTCCTCTGGTCCTGTCCCTCATGCATGGACTTTGCCAACTGTCCCACCATCCTCCACACAGACCAAGAGCCTCTGGAAGGTACACCAGGCCAGAGGTTGCAAACTGGAGCCTCCAAGGTCATACCGGTGAGGAGACACTCGTGTTTTTCCCAGGTCTTCTTGCCTTTTTCTGGAAGACCAACCAGGTAGCCCTGAACCCATGTTCTCCCACAACGTCTGCAATTTCTTTAGTCACGGTACACACTTTCCAGAATTCCACGGCTTTTACTTTCTGTGATTATTGAACCCGTCACGACCTTCCCGACTCAGGAGACACTTGTGTTTGGAAGACCTGCCTTGTATCTATAACATGCCTAGAACTCAGCAGAAACCTAGGAGTTAATGGCATCCGTACAAGGGTGATAAGGTTTCTGTCAAAGACCAAAACAGCTGATGCTTCTGGCAGGGAAGAATAATTAGAAGATGCATTTTTTATGCCTTTCTGTGCTCTAATATTTTCAAAGCTAATTGCCTATTCAATTAAGGTCTTTTGCCTTGATCAAGGATATTACCATAAGAAATTAGCTGAAACTCTGCTTTACTGGTGCACCCTTTAAACAATGGTACATGAGCAGCCGTGACAGGCAGCCATATGCAAGGGTAAACTCTGGAGGGGATGTTTCAGCTACAGAAAGCTCCGGGAAAAGACCAGCCCCTGTGCTGGCCCCCCGGACCCATCTCTGCTTACCTGCCTAAGGACATGTTCACCTGAGAATTCCTTCTCTCTCTTGAGTCAGCAATTTCTCTCATTTGTGTCATTAAGAAAATACTCTCTAGTATCCTGGAGTAGACTGAATAGCATCCTCAAATTCGTATGTTGAAATCACTCCCTCTGTGGATGGACACTTAGGTTGGCTATTGTGAATAGGGCTGCTATTGAGTTTCCATGGTGGCTCAGTGGAAACGAACCAGATTAGTGTACATGAGGATGCGGGTTTGATCCCTGGCCTCACTTGGTGGGTTAAGGATCTGGTGTCGCCATGAGCTGTGGTGTAGGTCACAGATGTGGCTCAGATCCAGGGCTGTGGCTGTGGTGTAGGCCAGCAGCTGCAGCTCCAGTTCAACACCTAGCCAGAAACTTCCATATGCTGCAGGAGAGACCTTAAAAAAAAAATAGTGCTGCTACGAACATCTGGTGTGTGTGTCTTTTCAAGTTAGAGTTCTCTCCAGACTTAGGCCTAGGAGTGGGATTACAAGATCGTATGGTAGTTCTATTTTTTAGTTTTTTAAGGAACCTCCATACTGTTCTCCATGTTCCTGAAATCTTGTCATGGTTCTTTTCTTTTGGCGGGCATCTCACACAAAGCCGATGCAAGGATGCCGACCAGACTAACTTACAGTACTCACGGTGGGGATGCTGGTGGTGCTCAGCCGAGGTCCCCCAGTGGTCAATGTTGGTTGCCTGGCTGCTTTGGAGAATGACCCTGCATGTTCAGAAGCCACTGCACCTGGAAGGCAGTGGTCCGGAGGGTGGCCGGGAGCCAGTGGTTGGCGGATATGTGGTTCATGCTGAGTGACTGATGCCCCAGGAGCGCAGGAGGCTCTCCCAAGCCTGGGCTCCGCCAGAGACACCTTCTTACTCATGTTTCCCTCATTATAGGTGTTTGCTCCCGCAATAAGGCACACACTCCAAATCCCCATCTCAGGCTCTGCTTCTAGAAAACTGGACCAAAGACACACATTATCTCCTTGTCTTATTTATTTACTTTACAGCACTCATTGTTCTCTGAATGATCCAGCTGACCCGTTTGTTTGCTGACTTCCTGTCCTTTCCTCTCACTCTAAATTCTTTGAAAGTAGGTGATCCGTGTCCAATGCCATTCAAGCCCAAGACCGTGCTGGGTGGATAATGGGTGCCTAGAAACATTCCATAAGAAAATGAAAAATTGGACAAATGAATGCATATGAAGTAGGCAACTTATCTTCTGTGACTGAGTTGCAAATTGATTGTCTTTTGGCGCAAAGGCAAAGAGTGAACACATGGCCGGGGCCATTATCCTTCCCTTGCAGATGTCAATCAGAACTCATTTAGGACCGTCCCATAACATCGCCATTCAGAAATGATTACTCCCAATGGCTGTCTATAAGCCAATACATATCAGGAATGATTTATTCCATGATTTGAGGATGAGCATCTTATAGGTACGGAATGTGCCTTTCTTTTCCATTTTGGCAGGAAAGATCCAGAATAGAATCACCCTATGTACATGCATGTTTGATACTCCAATTACTGTTAATAATGATGTTGCTAATAATAATAATTATCTTTGATAGAGTGTTCTACTATGGCTTATATATGTACTGTCTGATTATACAGATGGCTTCATTTAATCCTTAAAACAACTCTGTAAATTAGGTGGGACCTAGCCCAGCTTTATAAATGGCGATACTGAAGCTCAGAGAGTTTAAATAACTTGCCCAAGATCAGCCATCCAGAAGGGATTGAAATATAATGCAAATGCATGTGTCTAGCTTTATAGGAAAAAGTGTACTGTTTAAACAGTGCAGGCTGTGCATCCTGTCTGAATTGTTGCAAACGATAGATAACTAACCCTAAATGGCTCAGACAGAAAAGACTCATGTAAACTCTACATCTCATGTAAATAACATGTAATAGGGCAGTCCTTGAGTGCCAGCTTCAGGTGTGGCTGGATCCAGGAACTCAAAAAAGTTCACTAGGGCCTGCTTTTCTCTCCATTCCTTGGGCTGGCTTCATTCTCAGACAATACCATGTAGTGTCGGAATGGCCCCAGTACTTCAAGTTCAAGTTCAGTCCTCCTAGATTTAAATCCACTGGCATCTCTTAGAAACTTAAGACTAATAAAGCCATATGATTGCCAGATAAAAATATAGATAAACAAGTAATTTTTAGTAAAGGTACATTCCATACTTTTACTAAAAAAATTATTTATCTGAAATTCAGTATTTTCATTTGCCTTTCTTACAACCCTATCAAGCCCTTACTTTGAGATGGGGTGTAATCAGGTCCCTACAGGGGGACACAGTTTGAGCCCCTGGATCAAGCCTTTCCTGAGTGCATCAGTTACAGAAACAATAAATTCCCTTTCAGATTAGGCTTGAGTTTTCTGTGACTTGCAACCAAAGAGTTCTGACCACTGCCCATGGACGGGGTAGAGGGAGAGGTGAGACTTTAAGACTAGAAAGACTGGACTGCAACCTGGTTAACATAAAGAAACATACGAGTAAACCTGAAGAAGATGCAGGTGGTGGGGGAGAATGAGAAAGGAGACTCGCAGAAGTGTCCCTGGGTAGTGCCCATTCCAGTAATGGTCAGAAGAGCCCTGCCTGTGACAGATGTGCCCCTCCTAGGAAAAACAAAAACCCATAACATTTATTGAGTCCTTTGAATGCTCCAAGCCCTGCAGTAAGCTCTTTACAGACATGATCTAATTGAATCCTCCCTGCAGCTCTACAATTTAGATACTCTTATTTACTACCATTTGATTGAGGGATCTGAGAGATTAATCAGAGAGCAATTAATTTGCCAAAGTCCCCAATCCAGTAAGCAGCTGGGGATTGAATCAAGGCCACCTAATCCATGCTCCTATTTAAACTCTCCACTCTTCTAAGGGATGATCTGAAGCATCATCTTCTTTTTCTTTTTACATCTGCACCCGTTGCCTATGGACGTTCCTAGGCTAGGGGTTGAATTGGAACTGCAGCTGCAGCCTACGCCACGGTCACAGCAGCAGCAATGCTGGATCTGAGCTGTGTCTGTGACCTGTGCCAAATCTGATAGCAAAACCAGATCCTTAACCCACTGAGTGAGGCCAAGAATGGAACCCACATCCTCCAGGCACTATGTTGGGTCCTTAAGCTGCTGAGCCACAACAGGAACTCCACAGGCATCATTTTAATAACCTTCCTCAATTTTGATTCCAGGCAACTCCCTCATTTGGGGAGTTTCCCACAAATTCCCCATTCAGTGAGGATGCTTTGGCCAAAGAATTCGAGCCTTCAGTTCTTTTTGGCACCGGACTTCCCAAAGTAAAATAATAACTGGCCTTATGGCTACAGCAATTCCTCTGCTTCTGCCAAGAAAGTCAACCTCCCAAAGCCCCAACCCTTGTGAGAAACTGCGAGGAGGTTGGGGTTTGTTTTGAGCTTTCATTTTTTGCCCACTGACTCCCAGTTGCTTTCAAGGAGATATTTTGACTCAAACGGCTTTGGTAGGAACTTAATTTTTCACAACTGTGCCTTTATTTCTTTTCTTAATTATTGCCGTGGGAAGAATAACCTGATCCCATCGCACCTGGAAGCATATCCACTCAGCTGGACGTCTTTGAGTTGGCAGGAAAGATAGGTCCCCCCTCCTCCCACAAAGAGGAGTGAAAACAAAAGAGGCAGCCCCCCAGATTGCACCAGGAAGGAGCCCGCTGAACCTGCGCTTTCTTCCAGTGCCTTCTCCTTGCTTTGCAAGACGCCCACCCTTTGCAGGAGGCCTAGTTTAGCTGAGACACGGAACAGAAAACACTTCTGTTGCCAAAACTCAGTCTCTGTCCACTGGTGCTGAATAGAAACCTGCAGACAGATTTTTGGGCTGGTGTTGAAACCGAAACACCTCTAACTCGAACCCAGCCTGAAGCCAGATTGAGACTTGAACCCACGTTTTGGTTTTTTAATTAGAATCACTCACCTGGTGTCCGGACTTACTGAGGCTCAGGTTCTTTGTGTCTCAGCACAGAAGGAATTCAGTGAGAGACACAGTGATAGGCAAGAAAGAGATTTATTGAGATAAGACACTCGTGAGAGATGCAAGCGGGCAGGCAAGGAGGCTCTGCCCCGAGGATCAGGTGGGCTACAGTTTTATCCTCCAAGGAAAATGGGGAAGGAGAAAGACCACCTTCTTCCTCATCCTTTTTTTGTAGACATCAGGCTTACATCACTAGGTCCTCCGTATTAGAGTATTTGACCCTATAAGGTCAAACTTGGGCTATCATGGTGCTTATTCACATTAGTAGAAGGGTGATAACAGATGCCAAATTGTGTTGAAACATTTCAGATTTCCATAAAATGATGGTCTCCTACTTTAGAAGGTCATCTTTCCCTTAAATTCCTCTCCTTGGTCCTAAGGATCATTACCATGCGCAACTTGAATGCAGGCCTCATGTTATCTTTCACTTAAAGACCAGAGGCGTATCCTGTGCTTTGATATATGTTTTTTTGTTGGTTTTTTTTTTTGTCTTTTTGCCTTATTTGGGCTGCACCTGCGGCATATGGAGGTTCCCAGGCCGCGGGTCTAACAGGAGCTATAGCTGCCGGCCTACACCACAGCCACAGCAACGCGGGATCCGAGCCGCATCTGCAACCTACACCACAGCTCACGGCAATGCCAGATCCTTAACCCACTGAGCAAGGCCGGGGATCAAACCTGCAACGTCACGGTTCCTAGTCGGATTCGTTAACCACTGAGCCACGACGGGAACTGTGAGCCAAGATGATTTTTACCTCCACCTCTGGGGAAGCAGTGGGAATCTACAGAAGCGACTGGTGGTGAAGCTGGACAGATATGGTTTTATAGTTAAGCAAGCCTGCTTCGTTCCACAACGTTCTGATGGCTTTCCTGAGCAATCATTAACTTACAGTGGTCTGCCAAAATTCCCTAAGTTTCCCTCTCAATTTATGATCCAGTACTGGGACTTCTACAACTACCTGTGTAACTCTCCTGCTCCATACCTGTTAGCATCATTTGGAGTTCCCTGGTGGCACGGCAGGTTAAGGATCTGGTGTTGTCCCTGCAGGGGCTCAGGTCACTGCTGTGGCATAGTTTCCATCCAGCCCGGGAACTTCCACGTGCCATGGGCATCCCCCACCCCCCGCCAAAAAAAAAAAAGGCTGATGTCAGGCAGTCCCAGGACTGGTTTTGGTGGTCCTTGAGAGTATTGTACAGTGACTTCCTTTCTGGACCGACGAAGGCTTTATCAAATAGTCAACATCTTCCATTTGGTGGGAGTTTTAGTTCTACAGAAGAGCTCAAAGATCTCATTATGAACATTCCTTGAGGAGGAAACAAGACCCTGCCCCAAGGCTGCACTATTATTTCTTTTCCTTTTTTTCCCTTTTTTCTTTTTAGGGTCACACCTGCGGCACATGGAAGTTCCCAGGCTAGGGGTCAAATCAGAGCTACAGCTGCCAGTCTACACCACAGCAACCCAGGATCCGAGCAGCATCTGTGACCTAGGCTGCAGCTTGTGGCAATGAGGATCCTTAACCCACTGAGCAAAGCCGGGGATTGAACCCACATCCTCATGGATACTAGTTGGATTCTTAACCCACTGAGCCACAATGTAACACCTACACTATTGTCTCTTGACTGCTCCCTCTTGTCTCTGCATCTCTTCCTTTGCCTGATTAGCAAGTGTTTGAACTTGTCCTTTTGGAACTCAGGGAAGGTCATGGAGGCTGAAGCTTATTTCATAAAAGCAAGAAATGGGGGACACAGAAAGGCTTGTGTGCCCAGGAGTCCACGGGACCTCCTTGGTTTCACTTGTGGCCAGGAGACCTGGGGTTTCTGTTTTGCTCAGCGTCCAAAACCTGGCTCTAGTGGGTATAAATCTCAGTGGACAGGCTCAGTTAATCAAGAAATATTTATTTCTTTGTTTTGCTGTAACTCAACTTAATTACTTTTTCAAGACCCCATTATTTACGATTTGGCAGGAAAATTAACCCCAGTGTCATTTTTGTTTGTTTCTGAGGTCGTTTAAAGGTTGTGGTGAATGAGCTCATAGTACCAGGACTTTGGACAGGGTGGGTCCCTCAGGTCCCCAGACCTCCCACCCAGTCAGGTCCCTGCTGGGGACCCTAGCTGCATGGACTGAGGGCTCTCTGAGGTTTCCCGAAAATGCTTGGGAACTTGGAATCTTTGTGGGAGGCAACCCACGGTCTTATCTGTCCAGCTTCACCACCAGTCGCTTCTGTAGATTCCCACTGCTTCCCCAGAGGTGGAGGCAAAAACCATCTTGGCTCAGAGTTCCCTTGTGGCACAATGGGCTAAGGATCCGACATTGTCACTGAAGAGGTTTGGATCAATGCTGTGGCTCGGGTTCAGTCCCTGGCCCAGGAACTTCTATATGCTGCAGGCACAGCCAAAAAAAAAAAAAATCACCTTCTGTCTTGGTGCCCCACCCCCACTCCTACCCCCGCCCCACCACCACAGTCACCCAGGGATACAGCCTTTCCATCTCAGGGGAAGGTGCAAATTCTACACCCAGTCCCTTGCTTTTGGGCAAATCATTCTGTCCACATTCTGATTTTCCTATGTCCCCCCTTTTACTTTTATAAACAATCCTCTAGTTTTCTAAGACTTTGTAACTTTGAAATATAGGCATCTGAGGCTTGGCAGTACTCATCATATGGATGTAGTATGAATATGTAAATGCTTTGGCCACGTTTTATTACTTAGGTAGACTAAACTGCTGTAATGATTAAGCCCCCCAATGCAGTGGCTCAACCATAATTATCTCACATAAAAATATAGGGTGACACTTACAGTTACCAAGGTGCTCTTATCTAAAAAGTGATTTAGGGGCCCGGGTTCCTTCTACCCTGTGGCTCTGCCATCTCCGTGGAGTCATAGCTTCTGAGGTCCAGGCACACAAGTCAATAAAGGACACAGAACAGGCACACTTGCTCTCTTAAAGGTGCTGGTCCAAGTAGCATCCATTATTCCATCTCAATCCATTGGCAATTCTGAGTCACATGACCACACCTAGAAGCAAAGGAAGCTGGGAAATGTAGTCCAGGTTTGTGTCCCAGAAAAAGGGGACAGTAAAGGCCAGAGTCTGTGCCAAAAATTCTAACCTTAACAGTTTAATACCACATGTAGCCTCTCTATCTCATTTAGTCTTCAAAAAAAAAATGTGAATTTTTAGAGGCTTGATATAAGGTAAAATGAAGGACTTCCTGCAGGACCGAGGACAAGCAGGCATGCTTAAGAATTATTTATCCAGGAGTTCCTGTCATGACTTAGCGGAAACAAATCTGACTAGGATCCATGAGGATGCAATTTTGATCCCTGGCCTCACTCACTGGGTTACAGATCTGGCGTTGCTGTGAGCTGTGGTGTAGGTCTCAGACACGACATGGATCTGGCATTGCGTGGCTGTGGTGTAGACCAGCAGCTACAGCTCCAATTTAGCGCCTAGCCTGGGAACCTCCATATGCCATGGGTGCAGCCCTAAAAAGACAAAAAAAAAGGGGGGGTGGAATTATTTATCCATCTCTCATCCATGCAAGAGATCTGATGTTTAACCTCAAGGCAGAGGAGTTTCTATTATTAAGGGTCTGCATGGGAGCTGCCTTTCCACGCCTTCCTTTGGTCTTGCTTAGTTCATCCAAATGTCAGCGTGCATGAGAATTGCTGTGCAGGGCTGCACACATTAAACCAAGGTAGCTGAAATTCATGGACATCTTTGATTACACACAGTTTTACCTCATGCACCTGCTGACGTAAACTACCTCTTGTGTAAAATACAATTCTCTGCACAAGGAAATCTGGAATGGAAATACTATGAGTTAGTATATCACACTCTCCCTCCCACTCACACTGTTTCCTCTTTTGGAACAGCCCCCAAAAGGCCAGAGCCTGACCCTAGTTGGGCTTGTACTCTTGTCTTTGGAGGACTGGTCATCCTTCCGGGGTCAGCCACTGGCGTCAGCCCACGCATGTCCCAGATGCTCTTGAGAAATGTGGGCAGCTCATTAAATCATTTTAAATCACCCCATTGAGAAAATGAATGAATCACTCACTGCATTAAGCATGAGTAGACATTTGGTCAAAGAGGGACCATTAATCTAAGAGTAGCTCCGGGACCTCATGGCTTTTTTTTATTCACTCTGCACAGAAGTGCTCTGTCTGCCTCAGACACTTGTCTAAGGTGTAAGAGAATCGGACTCAAGAAGGATTCATGCTGTTGAGCAAATTGAAGTAAACACTTCTCTCCATGCAATTTACACAAGTCATGAACTGTTTTTCTCTAAAGGTAATTCCAAAGGAAGAGTTTCCAAGAATTCTTTTTTACTGAAGTTTAGCTGATATACTGTGTTGTGTTATTTCTGGTGCATAGCAAAGTGATTCTGTTTCAGATTTTTTCCATTATACTTTATTCAAGATATTGAATGTAGTTCCATGTGCTATATGATAGGTCTTTGTTGTTTATCTCTTTTATATATAGTAGTTTGTATCTGTTAATCCAAAACTCCTAATTTATCTCTCCCCCACCTTTTTTCCCTTTGGTAACCATAAGTTTGTTTTCTATGTCTATGAGTCTGCTCATTTGTATCATTTTTTTAGATTCTGTATGTAAATGATATCACATAGTATGTCTTTCTCTAACTTCCTTTACTTAGTATGATCATCTCTAGGTCCATCCATGTTGCTGCAAATGGCAATATTTCATTCTTTTTATGGCTGAGTAATAGCCCATTGTATATAGGTACCACATCTTCTTTATCCATTCATCTGTCAATGGACATTTTGGTTGCTTCCATGTCTTGGCTATTGTAAACAGTGCTGCCATGAGCATAGGGGTGCATGTGTCTTTTCAAATTAGACTTTTCTCCAGATATATGCCCAGGAGTGGGATTGCTGGATCTATTTTTAGTTTTCAAGGAACTTCCAAACTGTTCATACCAATTTGCATTCCTACCAACAATATAGTAGTGTTCTCTTTTCTCCACTTATTATTTGTAGAGTTTTGGGTGATGGTCATTCTGACCAGTGTGAGGTGATACCTCGTTGTAGTTTTGGTTTGCATTTCTCTTAAAATTAGCAATGTTGAGCAGATTTTCATGTACCTGTTGGCCATCTGTAGTGTCTTCTTTGGAGGAATGTCTATTTAGATCTTCTGCCCACTTTTTGATTGAGTTGTTTAGTTTTTTGTTTTTGAGCTGTGTGAGATGTTTGTTTACTTTGGAAATTAAGCTCTTATCAGTTACATCATTTTCCAAGAGTATTTTGAGCAATGAAATAAATAGATGACTTTCCAAGGGAACTACTTTGAAGGTCCTGGAATCCACTGCATATCATTGTGATATTTGTTGAACCATCCATCAGTCTCTTTGATTAGCCACATTCTTCAGTCATTCAACAAACATATGCTCAGTTCCTACTATGTGCCTGTCCCCATAACAGGTGCAGGTACGATGGGTCAGTGTCGTGCCCACGTGGAATGACTAATCGCTGTGTCCCTCAGGGCTCTCAGTTGCAATAACAGATATTTACCTTGGCTGATAGAGACAGAAAAAGAATTTAGGTTAAAGGATACTGATGGCTCAAAGAATCATGGAACCCTAGAACCATGTGTAGAATACGGACAGTGAATTGTTCAGGGTCCCAGAAGAAAAAAGATGGCTTACTCACGTTAGGAGAATTTGAGGCAAATTTAACAAAGACTTCAGGAAAGATGTTTGAAAGGTGTGATAGAGGCAGTGGCAGCAGAGCTGTGAGACCTGACTGTGTGAAGAGAGAAATTAATTACCAAGATCAGGAGATAGCGTGGTGTGCAGAAGGCTCATATACGGCTACTGAGACCTTCAGTGAAAGGAATGGAGCCGTCAGAGGACACTCTTCAAGGTGGAGGACCAGGTGCTAACTTCCTTCTGTTATATCTTCCCTGGCTTTTCCCACTGGTTGAACACATCAAGAAACCAAACCAGAAGCCAGTACTGTCAAGGGACTCCATCCCAGTCACCACCCAGGCCACCCAGCAGGCGTGAGGAGAGGGAGATTCCATCTGGAAGGGGACATGGAAGAAAGTCAGTGGAGATAGTTAGAAGGAGACTGGGCAGCCAGGACCACAGCCACACCCGTCATAGGGCAGCCCCTGGGTATAGCAGCTGCCTTTGGTCCCTTCACAACTCTCCAGCCTCTTCTTGTTGGTGCCACCTGGTGGGGGTGGGCAAGTCAGATAATGAGTAAACTAACACAAGGACATCATATATGCAGGTAGTTCTGAGTGCTAAGAAGACCTTCCTTTGGGGACTGGGCGCTTTTTAGGGCTGCACCTGCGGCATATGGAAGTTCTCAGGCTAGGGGTCAAATCGGAGCTGCAACTGTCAGCTTACACCACAGCCACAGCAACACCAGATCCTTGACCCACTGAGCAAGGCCAGGGATCCATCCCACGTCCTCATGGATATTAGTCGGGTTCATTTCCGCTGCGCCACAATGGGAACCTCTAAGAAGACCTTCTTGAAGCAACTGCTAGATGCCTGGATGCGACGGGGTGCTTTAGGGAGTCAAAGATTTGGAAGGCATTGTAGGACATCCTCAGGAAGCACTGATTATAAGCATGATTTTTCTTTTATTTATTTTTTAATTAAAGTATGGTTGATTCACAGTGTTGTGCCAATTTCTGCTATACAGCAAAGTGACCCAGTCATACATATGTACACATTCTTTTTCTCTATTTATCTTCCATCCTGGTCTATCCCAAGAGACTGACACAGTCCCCTGTGCTGTACATCAGGACCTCATTGCTTATCCATTCTAAGTGGAATAGTTCACATCTACTAACCCCAAACTCCCCGTCCATCCCCCTCCCTCCCCCTCCGCCTTGGCAACCACAAGTCCGTTCTCTAATAAACATGATTTTTAAATTTAATTCAGTACCCATTCAATATCCTGAAACATGACAAAGCATGATCCTACATGATTTTATTACCCTTAATGAGCTGTCTTCTAGCATCGTGGATTAGAGATGAGACAGCTTTTATAAAAACCCATCTCGTCTGAAAAGAAAATTTAAAACAGACATTTTAATAATAAAAAAAATAAACCTCTGTTCTTATTAGTCTCTAAGTGCTTGGTGTGGTGGTAAATATCAATTTACGTGGTCCTCAGCACTTCTAGCGATTTCTATGCTGTACCACAATGAGATTCTGAATTTGATTTTTAAATTAATCTCTTAGAATTATCTTCTAATTTTGCAAGGAGGAATCACTTTGCTATTTTATCACGTTGAGAGTGTCTGCCACACCCTTTCGTGATAGCCGAGTTAATTGGTGTGAGATCAGAGGACTGTATTCAGTTCTGTCACAGCTTTCATGGGGGAGATCCAGCACTGATGACAGTGTCAGGACGAAGTGAATGAATGCTCTTTGATCCAGCAAACATTTCAACCCATGTGGATCCCTCAACAGTTCATCCTTTCGGAGTTCCCGTTGTGGCTCAGTGGAAACAAACCCGACTAATATCCTTGAGGATGTGGGTTCAATCCCTGGCCTCTCTCAGTGGCTTAAGAATCCAGCATTGCTGTGAGCTGTGGTGTAGGTCACAGTCGTGGCTCGGATCCCACATTGCTGGGGCTGTGGTGTAGGCCAGCAGCTGTAGATATGATTCGACTCCTAGCCTGGGAACTTCCATATGCCTTGACGGCAGCCCTAAAAAATAAATAAGTAAATAAGCAGTTCATCCTCTGTCTCGAAATCACAAGTCAAATGTGATTAGAATGATTAGCTATTGTAATTTTATCTGCAAACATTTTGCCCTTCTTTGCAAATAGACTGGCAGAAGTTCAGCTCAATGATCTCAAGCTTGAGAATAATTATAGATTTGACTTCAATTTTATGTTACAGCTATGTAAATATTCAATCAATGTGATCTTATTTATCTATTAAGATGTCACTTGCTGGCTTGGAATTTTGTGGCTTCAAAGCATTTGTTTCTTATTCTTTCAAGTTTGTATCCTGAAAAACTGCTCTTTGTGGCTGGAAGCCTCCAATTTCAGTGACACCTTTTTTTTCCTTTTTTTAAGGCCATTCATGCAGCATAAGTAAGTTCTCAGGCTAGGAGTCAAATTGGAGGTGCATCTGCTGGCCTACACCACAGCTTGCGGCCATGCCAGATCCTTAACCTACTGACTGAGGCCAGGAATGGAACCTGCTTCCTCAGGGACAGTATATCAGGTTCTTACCCACTAAGCCACAGTGGGAACTCCCCAGCAACACTTTTATAGCCAAGCAGAATCATCTAATGTTACCACTGTCCTCACCCCTTCACTTTGACTAGAGATGGCGAGGAGGGAACTTTCCTGAAATCTGGTGACTATTTTAACTAATCCAACTCTAATAACATTTTTAAAAAACAAGTTTATTCCAATGTTATTAGAAAACGGAGGGAGTTCCCTGGTAGCTTAGCAAGTTAAGGACCCAGCATCATCGCTGCAGAGTAGCTCGGGTTGCTGCTGCACTTTGGGTTCGATCCCTGGCCTGGGAACCTCTGCATGCCATGGGTGTGACCAAAAAAAGAAAGGGAAGAAGAAGAAAGAAAATAGAACCTTCTCGGAGTTCCCATCATGACCCAGCGGAAATGAATCTGACTAGGAACCATGAGATTGTGGTTCAATCCCTGGCCTCACGCAGTGAGTTAAGAATCTGGTATTGCCGCAAGCTATGGTGTAGGTCGCAGATGTCACTTGGATCTAATGTGGCTGTGGCTGTGGCGCAGGCCAGCAGCTGCAGCTGCAGTTCGACCCCTAGCCTGGGAACTTCCATGTGCCTCAGGTATGGCCCTAAAAAGACTAAAAAAAAAAAAAAAATGCCTATAGGAGCCAGTGAAAGTATGAATAGGACCAGGCAGGAAATATGATTGACCAGCCAATACACGTTCTAGCTGTGGGGGTGGGCAGCCCTCTCTCAACTCAGTCAGTGTCCTGGCACAATTGCACCTCAAGTTGGCAGTTTTTCCAGTATTTTCCCCCAAAAAAGCCATATGTGAAAAGCCATATAAGGTTTATGTGAAACCTCCTAATTTTTTTCTTTCTTTCCTTTTTCTTTTCTTTTCTTTTTTGGCCCCCCAATGGAATATGGAATCCCCAGGCCAGGGATCAGTAGGTCGCAGTTGTGATCTATGCCAGATCCTTAACCCTGTGTGCAAGGCCGAGTATCAAACCTGCATCCTGGTGCTGCAGAGACTGGGCGATCCCGCTGTAGCACTCTGGAACTTCCTGATTTTTAAAGACTGGCAAGTAACTCTGCCTTTTTTTTTTTTTTTTTCCTGTCTAAACAGAAGCCATCTGTGGGCCAGGTCTGGCTTCTGGAAGGCCAGTTCTCATATATTGTTCTTTATTGTATCAATTTCCTTCTCTCTTTACCACTTTGCTTGCTGCCTGCTTTGCAGCCTACAGTCATGCCCTGTCTCCCCTGTCCACTGCTGTCACTGTCCTTTACAAACACACCACATAACCCCCTAAAAATATAGAGACTGAAAGTTACTAATTTATCAACTGGCATCAGAAATCAGTCAAGGGAAAGAACTTTTTCTATTCAGAAAAATGTTCTCTAATATAATATGAATGAGCTGCACATGTTTATTGTCATTTTATTCATATAATTGACCCCCAGTTGGAGGCAACCAAGATGTTCTTTGGAAGGTGAATAAATGAACTAAGGCACATCCAGACAATGGAGTATTTTTCAATAGCTCTACATTTTTTTTTATTATTTTTATGGTCATACATATGAAGGTTCCCAGGCTAGGGGTCTGATCGGAGCTGCAGCTTCCAGCCTCCACCACAGCCACAGCAATGCTGGATCCAAGCTGCATCTGCGACCTACGCCTGCTCTTTAACCCACTGAGAGAGGACAAGGATCGAACTGACATCCTCACATAGACAACATCGAGTCCTTAACCTACCTAGCCACAGCGGGAACTCCTAAAGCTGCTCTTTAGAGTTTGACTTTCAGGTGTTATAAATCAACTTTCCTAAGTGTGCCCTCTTCATTTTTTTCTAGTTTCCAATGCATTCCTTGCCCCTTTCTAGGGGCATCTACCATCGGGTCAAAGTGCACGCAGACACATGAAGTGTTTATCCTTTGCTTTGTGTCAGTGGCAGTCACTTTCCATGGCTCCCCTCCCTGCACCGCTGTCCCTGTCCTTATGGGAACAGTGCCTATGATCTAGGAGTCCCCCACTCTGCATCCCCTCAGGGGTGTTAAGATTCCAGATGTAAACCTAAGCCGGGTACCTGCTTTGTTTACTCAGGCAAACGAAATCAGTCAAAACGAAAACATTTCAACGGTTAATTAAAATCCCAAGATGAGGGAGTCATAGAAGTAATTATCTAAGATGTATTCAATCAGTTGTTAGCGTTTAAAATTAATCAAGATAATTTGCTATTTGATATTGACATTT
Source organism: Catagonus wagneri (assembly GCA_004024745.2). NCBI lineage: Eukaryota > Metazoa > Chordata > Mammalia > Artiodactyla > Tayassuidae > Catagonus > Catagonus wagneri. Next base: position 26,060,534 of record PVHT021183555.1, on the reverse strand, counting down.
TATATTTCTCATTCATGCTAAAGGAAATCCCATTAAAGAATCTAATTTGCCTTGCATTAAACTCACCTTTACAAGAATTGAAATCAAATCTCGCCCGGTGATAGTGATGAGACTCAGGAAATACCTGGAGATGAAGCTCTGCGTTGACAAAGAAATCAGCCGAAGGTGGAACTCTTTCCAGCTGTTCCCATCTGGGGTACAAAATTGTGCTGGTTCGGTAGCTGCATGTGTATGCAAAAAGTAGAACCAGGTTAACTGACTTTTGCAAACACCTCCCCCCCCCCCGCCCCCTGCTCAGGGCTTCTAACCCATAGAAACATTTACAACCTAAAAACAACAAGGCAAGTACTGGAGTTTCCACTGTGGCTCAGCAGGCTAAGAACCTGATACAGTGTCCATGAGGATGCAGGTTCGATCTCTGGCCTCTCTCAGTGGGTTAAGAATCTAGCATTGCCAAAACCTGCGGCATAGGTCACAGATGCAGCTCAGATCTGGTGTTACCATGGCTGTGGCACAGGCTGGCAGCTGCAGCTCCAGTTCCACCCGTGGCCTGGGAACTTCTATGTGTCGCAGGTGTGGCATTAAAAAAAAAAAAGGGAACAAGACAAACATCACCTAATATGTCATGAGTGCAAATTATATTTATCCAGCCACTGCGGGGCAGTGTGAATGTGTGCAGTCATCGAGCCATGCCTTTACAGCCACCCCGGGGTCGAGCCCCGAGGGAACTCGGGATAGAAACAGGAGGCCACCATCTAGCAGTCACCTGCTGCAGCCCCACCCCCAACCCTGGTGCACCCAACCCTAGCGTCCCCTGAGGGGACTCAGGATGGAGAAAAGCAGGATTCTGGCCCCAGAGAGCTAAGGTGCATAACAAAATGTCCACTTAAAAATATGCATAACCTAAAAGTTGAGAGTTAAGTTTTATTTGGGGGCAGAGAGGACTGTAGAACCAGAAGGCAGCATTTCAGAGAGCTCTGAGATACTGTTCCCAAAAGGCAGGGGGAAGGCCAGTGTATATGTATGTGATTTTGCTGAGGGGAGAGGTACCTGCAACCAAGCACGCATTTTTTTTTTTTTTTCTCTTTAGGGGCCGCACCTGCGGCATATGGAAATTCCCAGGCTAGGCGTCAAATTAGAGCTGCAGCTTCTTACCTACACCACAGCCACCGCAACACGGCATCCTTTAACCCACTGAGCAAGGCCAGGGATCAAACCCACATTCTCATGGATACTAGTCAGAGTTGTTACCACTGAGCCACAATGGGGACTCCCCAAGCACACATTTTACAGGAGGTCACTGCTGGTCTTATGAAGGTCACTGCTGGTCTTATGAAGGTCACTGCTGGTCACGTGGAGCGGACGTCACCATGAAGGATTTTAGTGTTTTTCTAGATTCGAGGAGATGTAAGAATTGGGCTCATAAAATCTTCTCCTAAAACTCTCTAACTCTCTGAAGACCTGCTCTGCCAGTTCTCCCAGAGCACAGAGGGCCTCATGCCTGGTCTCCCCCCTGAGCTCCTTTCAGGGGGCGCTGAGGGTTGGCAGCTGCAGGGGCTTGTGATTCAATCCAGGTAGAGGCAGATGGCAGGTGCAAGGCTCTAGTTCACAAAAGGAATGGTTTCAGTGAGCCCAGACTCTTGTATGTTCTCATCCACAGAAAAGGGCTAAATGCCTAACTTGAGATGACTGGTTTTCATTAATTAACAGAAATCTTTTGATGTTCTGACGACCTGGTCCTTGTTTCAAAAACTCCTACCTATCCCGGCTGCCCCCTTGCCTCTTCGGAGCGGTCCCTCTAAGCTATCTGAGATGCTCTGTCCCAGGCCTCCATCCTCAGATCTGCACACCAAATAAAACGTAACTCTCAACTTTTAGGTTCTGCTATTTTTTTTTTTTTGAGACTACCAGATTTGTTTGTAATCTTCGGTTCAATTCCCCTGGCTACTAAACTCTCAAGTCCTTAGCTGTGAAACTGAATCAGAAATACCTACCACTGGAGTTCCCATTGTAGAGAAGCAGAAACGAATCCAACTAGTATTCATGAGGTTGCAGGTTCGATCCCTGGCCTTGCTCAGTGGGTTAAGGATCCAGAGTTGCCATGAGCTGTGGTGTAGGTTGTAGACATGGCTCAGGTCTTGTGTTGCTGTGGCTGTGGTGTAGGCTGGCAGCTATAGCTCCAGTTGGACCCCTAGCCTGGGAACTTCCATATGCCTCGCCTGCAGCCCTAAAAGCAAAAAAGAAAAGAAAGAAATTACCAAGAGAAAAAGCTGTGAGCAAATAAAAGTGATTTTTAACTACAACTAGAAACCTCCGTAGGCTTACATCACATTCTAAAAAACATTTAGTGACTTGTGTGAAGGTGTGTGTGTGTGTGTATGTGCGAGTGTTTGTGCATGTTCATGCGTGTGCTTGCTTTGCTTTGCATTGACTTCCTGTGCTGGAGGGCTAAATCCAACCATTGGTTTCATACAGAATCATGAAACAGAGTCTAGATTTTGCCGACCATGAGCAGTGCTTTTCATTCACAAGCTGTGGGAAAGCCAACCCTCGGACTGCTCTTGTGGACCCTAATTTAAACCTTTTGCCTCTCTCATTGGACCATACTTCCTCAAGGATATTCTGTTCACTTTCACACTCCTACTCTCTGGCATTTTGTCACAGCTCAATAACGATTAAATGATTAAAGAAAAAATTGATGGACCATTAAAAATAACATCAAATCCCTGGAGTAATTACTGAAAATGGGGAGGGAGGATGAAAGTAGAGAAAATAGGGGTGGAGGGTAGAGACGAGGAGGAAAAATCAAAAGAAGGGAGAAAATAACAGCCAAAAAAACCAAAACCAAAACCAAAAGAAAAAAGGAGGCAAGACGAGGGGAAATAAGAAGTCGAATTTTAAAAGCCTGGGCAAAATATATGAGGCACAAAATAAATAAATTCAAATATATAGATAATGGTAACCAATGAAAATGAGTTTAACTCTGCAATTCAAAGACCAAGATTGTAAGACTAAACTTAAAAAATACAGTACTTCAGTGGTCTGCTTTTATGAAACACACACACACACACACACATCTAAAAAGTAAGGGCACAGAAAGAAAGTGGAAGGCTGGAAAATTATATACTCAGCCAATCTTAGCCAAAGGAATGTCACTGTGTCTATATAATTTTCATGTGAGACAGATTTTGAAGCAAAAAATATAAGTGGACTTAAAAACATTCTCTTTCTGTCCATGTATCCATAGACACACATTTTATATCCCCTTTATTGTTTTGGCTGCGCCCACAGCATGAGGAAGTTCCCTGGCCAGGGATCAAACCTGCACCACAGCAGTGACAATGTTGGATCTTTAATGGCTAGGCCACCAGGGAACTCCTTCTGTACACTTTCTGCATGCATAAGTATTTCCCTAAAAATAATAAGCTTCCAAAACCCTACTCCTCACACAGGATGACAAGCAAAAATATTAGACATAAAGAAACCTTTTTGAATAAGGGAGAATTAAACTGTAGACCTACCTGGTTAACAGGAGACACTGAAAAGGCCCATTCTCTAGAGACAGAAAAGAATAGAGCAGACAGACACTTTTGGAATGACATTTTGATTGATGCACTTTAGTGTCCCAACCGAGACCCGTTCGAACACTAGGAACGGATGTCACAAAGTACCCCTTGGCCAAATGCCTGGGATCAGTGACTCAATCTTCAAAGTATCTCTCCCTCCCTCTATTCCTCCCTCCCTCGCTCCCTCTTTCTCTCTCCCCCTTCAGAACAGTGAACTCAGGTTTTTTCTTTCTATTTTTTTTTTTTTTTTTTTTTTGCTTTTTAGGGCCACACCCGGGGCATATGGAGGTTCTAGGCTAGGGGTCGAATCAGAGCTGCAGCTGCCAGCCTACACCACAGCCACAGCAATGCAGGATCCGAGCCACGTCTGCAACCTACACCACAGCTCTCGGCAACGCCGGATCCTTAACCCACTGAGCGAGGCCAGGGATCAAATCCACAACCTCATCGTTACTAGTCAGATTCGTTTCTGCTACACGACAACAGGAACTTCCTCCATGTGTTCATCTTTATAATTATTGACACCTTCTATGCCTCATCCAGTCTGGAAGTACTTCTGGTCATCTGCTGATTTTCCATACACTCCGTGAGGGGCAGAAAATAAAAACAAAACACACATGTTCTCTGCCCCTGGGAAGCACAGAATCAGATGAGCAAGACAGACCTTCATCGAATAATTACATAAATAAATATAACCATTTATCTCTGACCAGTGCTATGCAGTGGAGATAGAACATGCCGGAAGAGCTACAGTGTAGCGGTTGGCTTATTAAGAGAAGCTGGAGGAACTTTCTCCAAGGAAGCGGTACTTAGAGATCAAAAGGGTGGATGGGAGGGAACTGGGGTCCCAGGGGTAGCACAGTGTAGCAGGTGGAGGAAGTAGTATGTGCGCAGAGTCTGGGGCAAGGAGGAGCATCGTACAGAGATGCAGGGAGCAGGACTCTGGCTGGAGAACAGAATGTCATGAACTGGACAGGAAGAGGGAGCAAATGGCTATGTCACCCAGAGCCTTGTGAGCCAGGTCAAGGAAGTTTTTGCTGTTCCAAGAGCAAAGGGAAAGGGTGAAGTTGGTTTGGGGGCCAGGGTTGGCGAAGGGCAGGGCAATGGGGTCCCAGGAGACAAGAAGGAGTTTTCTGGCTGGAGTATGTTTTGAGGTGGATAGGCCAATGAGTGAGTCCATTCTATTGGCAAAAACGCAGAGAGGATGGAGTTCCCTTCGTGGCTCAGTGGTTAATGAATCCGACTAGGAACCATGAGGTTGCGGGTTCGAGCCCTGGCCTTGCTCAGAGGGTTAAGGATCCGGTGTTGCCATGAGCTGTGGTGTAGGTTGCAGACGCAGCTCGGATCCCGCGTTGCTGTGGCTGTGGCGAAGGCCGGCGGCTACAGCTCCTGTTAGACCCCTAGCCTGGGAACCTCCATAAGCCACGGGTGTGGCTCTACATAAAGGCAAAAAGACCAAAAAAAAAAAAAAAGGGCAGAGAGGAGAACATGGTGCCTTGGATGAGGGTGTTTGTGGTTTGGGATGGAAAGGATGGATGTGGAGAGTAGGGTCTGGGCTAGGAGGCGATTCAGCAGGGTGAATGGAGACAGGACATAGTGATGGATGGACAGGGAGGTTGAAGAAAAGTCTGCAAGCTTCCTAGGTTGAGGGTCTGAAGATGGAGAGAAGGTCATGCCCTTCTTTAAGATGAGAAATACTGAAGTGGACCAAGTTCATGGCGTGGGGGAAGTTCATCAGCTTGGGTATGCATATGGTGAACTTGAGGACAGTACCCTAGCAATTGGGCGTTAGTGCAAACGTAAGCAAGGCCCAGTGCCTCGACCTTGAAGAGTTCAGTCTGGGGGAGAAAATATCCATAAAAGTATAATGATGACACAGGTGAATTCGATGCTCAAAATCTCAAAGCTTTTAAAGTCACGAAGCTCTTCTGAGGCTTTACCTTGTAGTACATTTTCATTTATTGAGCCAAGTGTTATATGTAATGATTCAGATAAATATTCCATGTTACTTTAACATGTGATTTTAACATTGATGATCTGTATCTATGTACTTTATACACTAATAGAATCTCTATTTTAAATTCTTGTTTGAATGTGAATATTCATATGATAGTTTTATCAAGTTATATCATCAAACATAAATTGTGTAAATTTAAGGGCAAGTAAAATCCTGAAGGAATAAAAACTGTGATGGAAGTTCACTAAATAAATGGATGTTCTGGAATATTTTTGGAACTGTAAGCAACTCAGAAGTTCATTTGGTCCATCTATCATATTTGGACAAGTCTAATTAAAAGTTATCCTAGGGAAAAAAAAAAAAGAAGCTCTTCTTCATGGGGGAACTGCCTTCATTCTTCCGCTTCTTGACACTGTAGTTTAGAAGCATTATAACGTCTAGGTGGAGACATTCTCATTTGGGACAATTCCGAAGTTCTTATTCATTCACCACAAATGTTCTGAGAATTGACCACGTCTCAGCTAGCTCAGCCCCTCCATGATGTAATGTCTGCTTGAGCCTCATAAGCGTCGCTGCCCTGGGGGAAATTCAAACCAATTTACTGGACCAGGATTGAACAAATGTACATTAGCAATACAATAGGAAGTGAGAGACATACGTGGTGACACATGGAGTCATTTTATACACAAAACAAACAAATACACGGAGATACTGGGAAGAGTCCTGGAGATTATGCAATGACAATTTAATGGTGGTTCTGTCTGGGTGGTGGGATTCCTGCTTATGCCTGTTTTTTCCTATTATACATATATATGTATGTATTTTTTATTTTATTTTTCTTTCTATTTTCTTCTTTATGCGTATATATATTTTCCAAATGTTCTGCAATAATGCTGAGTTAACTTTTATCTCTTATGCAAAAGAATGGATGTCCATCTTTTTGGGTGGGGAGGCAGACATCCCTGCTGGCCGACCTAACAGCCATATTTCTCCCTTTTCCTTGCTAAGAGTCTATTTTGGAGAGATAGCGGTGAGTGGTGGCTTGAATCGAGATCTTAATTGCCTGCTCAGGAGTTGAACCTGGGCAGCCTGGGTGAAAAGCAAGAATGCTAGCCTCTCGACTAGCTAGAAGCTAAATTCGGAATTGCCCTGATTCTGGCTCTCCATTGAAAGCAAGACTGTTTCAAGGAGGCAAAGACTGTGAAAACAGGTACAAAGTTTATTGTTAGAAATACAACATGTGGGAGAGTATACAGAGAAGTAGTCTATTTATCTAAAGCAGGAGCAAGGCAGTAATACACACCCAAAGAGGAGTGAGGGTGTGGGCGTCCTCCTGAATGAGGAACTCACTAGAGAGGTGATTTAAAATACTTACAGTTCTTTTGGGTCTTTGTCTTTCTTTGGCCAATCGTATTGTTTTATTTCTCTCACCTGATCAGACCCAGGACCCTCCCCGATAGGCATCTGCATCTTTTGGCCAAGATGGATTCCGGAGCAAAGGGCTCTGGGATGGTTAACAGGACTTATGCCCTGGCACTCGCTCCGTTTCTGACCCAGAGCAGTCTTTCTGTACATGTGTAGTTTGGGGTCTCCCCGATCCTGAGGATAGGAAATATGTGACCTCTTGATCTTTTGCCCAAGCAAGGCTCAGCCCCTCTCTTCCCCCGTCATTACTCATGTTTAACAATTTCGCAGAAGACAGACACCAGTTATTGGCCTTGTGTCTGTTGTTACTTCTATCCTGAAGTATAGACAGTGGCTGGTTTGAAATGTCCGTCTTGGAGCCCAGCTATCTCCTGCCTCAAGAGAAGACCAATTTTGTTAAATGGTTGAGAGGGAATATGTTCAGGAAATCTGGGTCCATACCCAGGGGACGGAAATGGCAGTTGTTCCAAATGAAGTGTATTCGTGTCTTCAGGCTGCCTTAGCCAATGAACACATGCTTGGATGGCATAAAACAACAGAAAGTTACCTTTCACTCTTCTAGAAGTGGAAGTCTGAATCAAGGTGTCCACGGGGCCATGCTCCCCCCTCCCCAAAGCTCTAGGGAAGGACCTTTCCTGGCCTCTCCCTAGCGCCTTTTGGCTGAAATCCTTGGCATCCTTTGGCTTCTAGATGTGTTACTTCGATCTCTGCCTTGGAGGTCACATGGCATTCCCTCCCTTTCTGCATCAGTGTCCAAATTTCCCTTTTCTGATAAGGACAGCAGCCATTGGATCAGGGTCCACCCTCATTCACTAGGAGGTCATCGTAGTTCACTTATGCATACAGAGACCTCCACTTTCGCAATCAGATTCATAGATACCGAGGATTAGGATTAGAACATATCTTCTGCAGTGTGGGAGGTGGGTTTCAGTTCAACCCTCAGTACAGGTTTTCTCAGACTTGGTTGTATATTACAATAATCCTTACTCAATGCTTCCATTGATATAAAAGTCTGGAATATGCCAACTAATCTGCAGTGACAGAGAGCAGGTCATTCTTGCCAGGAGACGGAATGGGGAAGAGAGGAAGTAGCAGAAGGGTAGGAAGTAAGGCTGACCAAGGGTCACAAGGAAATTTTGAGGCCGATGAATATGTTTATTATATGGATTGTAGTGGTGATGGCACTGATGTATACATATAAACATTTAATTATTTTATTTTATTATTTTTCTGCTGTACCAGTGGCATGTGGAAGTTCCCAGGCCAGGGATCCAATCCGAGCTGCATCTGCATCTATGACCTACGCCACAGTTGCAACAACGTCAGATCCTTAACCCACTGCACCACAACGGGAACTCCCTAAATACTTAACTCTAAGTATGTGTGGCTGACACATGACAAATATACCTCAATAAAGGTGTTTAATTAAAAAAAATGAAATCATACCAATCTTACACAATCTCTTTGGAAAATTAGAAACAGCTTTACCATTTATCTTATGAGACCAGGATTACTCCAATATTGAAGCCACACAAAGACAGCAAAGGGACTCAAAAAATAATGCCTCAGAGTTCTCTTGCAGTGCACTGGGTTAAGGACTCAGCGTTGTCACTGCTGAGTGTCGCTGAGGAGGCATGGGTTCAAATTCTGGCCCGGAGAAAAGTGGGTTAAATGATCCTGCATTGCCGCAGCTACAGCTCAGATTTAATCCTTGGCTCCAGGAACTTCCATATGTTACATGTTCAGCCATAAAAAATAAAAATTAAAAAATTCAAATATGCATCATGGCCGACACTGGCCCATCAAGAAAAAAAAAAGGAAATTCAAGGCAATATTCTGTTCTCAAAGAAAGAGTAAGAGTGACCATAATTTTGTTTTAATTTTACTCCAGTTTTTTTTAGAGTTATGCAGTAAAGCTTACTGTGTCACTCTTAATGAAGTGTCTCAAATATGCCTTAAATACACATTTAATGTACATCTAATGAGATTCTTTGGCCAAATAATTATTAAGCATGTTTAATGGAGTTTAACAATTGCAGGCAAGATGCATAGCCCTTTCTACATAGATTTATCCTTATCAAAATACTTTTAAGATAATGGATTTCACTCCCATAGACTGCCTTTGTGAATAAAAACCATTATACTCACCCACAATAATAGGACTTATATTTCTATCAGTTATTAAAATCCTATCCAATTAACACCAGAAGTCATTACTATCGGCACTCTTTATGGATCTGTGATACTGTGGGCCTGTGGTGCTGTAAAGAGATGTAGATAAAAGAGGAAATCTCATGAAATGTACTTCATTCTGCTAAAGAGGCAGAGAAGAAATACTGGTTTTGTGTTTGGGGCAGGTGAGAACAAGACTGCAGGTCATTATAAATCAGATTTCGGAGAAATGTAGATTTTTCAAGGCACTGGCTTTGAAAGCCCAAGTCAAGCCCAGATTTATTTGCTTGAGCACAGAGCAGACATTAACATAAATTCTCCTGGAACCAGTTGGAAAAGATGAGCTATTTAACAGTTGCCACAGAGCCTGCAATGAGAAAGGCTTGGAAGCCTTGACTTGCCTTTTTTTGAGAGAATATTATCACAAGACTGGTCATGCCTCTTCATAACGGCTTCTCCGATTCCCCATTTCTAAATCTTCCTAGATTTGCAAATGACCAGTAGCATAGTCTTCGTGCTTTTTCCTTATTTTAATTTCCGTTTTAATTTCCTCGTCACCCTCCTGCCCTGAAATAAAGAAACTACGAAGTAATTTTTTTTTTCATTTTACAAATTCTTCTCAATGGCCAAATTCCTAAATTTCTATTTTACCACAGGCAGAGTAGAATTTACTTTTCAAAACCTGTGGTTATGCCCAAAGCGATTTCAGGGTTAGGAAACAAAATAGTCTTTACAGCCATCTTGGCATTTGATGGAATTTGCTTTCTTTCTGTTTTGCTTAGAGCATTTATTCCCCAAATTAGCGTGGTTGTGATTTTTTAAAAACACATGCTTTGCTGTTTTTATTATAATCCTTTGACCCTTGGAAATATTGAGACCCAATCGTGTTAAAAAAAAAATTTAACAATATCAGTTTGCGATTTTAGTTTATTCTCCCAGGTTGCAATGGTATTTATCATCCTGTTAGCTTCAGAGTTTCTCCGATATACTAGGAAGCATACTTCGTAGAATCAATCCTGCTTTCGCCAAAAATATATCCTATAATGAGCTAGGATATAAGAGCTTTCAGAGCCACTCTAGCGGGGCATAACTTTTAAAAGATAAATTACCATTTGGCGGGTTTGAGTATGAAAAAGAAGAATAACTCTAGGAAAGGAAAGAAACTTTTTTTCTAGAAACTTCAGTAACCTCCATCCATGCAATCATTCAAGGATGACTGAAAGCCAGCACTACGTGTCACTACGTCATGTGATGGTGTTGCTGAAATTCAACCTCTGTCCACTGGTGCCAAATAGAAACACAGAGACAGAGTTTGGGGGTGAAGGAGAAAAAGATAGCATTTGTTGCTCTGCCAGGAAAAGCAGGGTCTCAGCAGGCTAATGCCTTAAAGACTATGCCCCCCTTGGGAGAGCATAGGAGGTGGTCTTATAGTTTGGGAATGGAAAATAGGGCCCTAGATAAGGATCACAGTATATGTGAGCTTACATTCCTCAAAGCTGGTGTTTAGTGGCCTCAGGACTGATTCTGGTGGTCCTCCTTTCTGGAATGAAGAAGGCTTCATCAAGTAGTTAGTATCTCCCACTTGGTGAGAGTTTTAGTTCTGCAGAAGAACTAAAAGATATTGTTCTGTGTACCTCTTGAGGGGGAACCAGGACCCTGCACCAAGGCTGCACTGTTGTCTCTTGACTGCTCCTTCCTTGTCTCAGCATCCACTCCCTTCCCTGATGAGCAGTTCTTTGAACCTGCCCTCTGGAACTCAGGGAGGCTCATGGAGTCTCATGGAGGCTCATGGAGGCTGAAGTTTACTCCCTACAAACAACAAATGGGAGACACAAAGGCTTTTGTGCCCAGGAATCCCACGTGGCCTGCTCCATTTCGGTGGGATTAGAGCAGTGAACACACATGGTCCTTATGCTCATACATCTTAAAGTCTAGAGTAGAGAGTTCCCTCATCTCTCAGTGGGCTAAGGATCTGGTGTCACTGCTATAGCTCTGGTTACTGCTGTATCGTGGGTTCAGTCCCTGGCCAGGGAACTTCCACATACTGCAGGTACAGCCAAAAAAAAAAGAAAGAAAGAAAGAAAAAAAAAAAATCTAAAGTTGGAGATAGACAATTTTAAAAGTTTAAATTATTCATCTTGAGAGTTCCCATCGTGGTGCAGAAACGAGTCTGACTAGGAACCATGAGGTTGCAGGTTCGATCCCTGGCATTGCTCAGAAAGTTGGCGATCCAGCGTTGCCGTGAGCTGTGGTGTAGGTTGCAGACACGGCTCGGGTCTAGCGTTGCTGTGGCTGTGGTGTAGGCTGGCGGCAACAGCTCCTGTTAGACCCCTAGCCTGGGAACCTCCATATGCCCCAGGTGTGGCCCTAAAAAGACAAAACAAACAAATAAATAAATAAATTATTCATCTTAATCTTAATCATTCAATCATTTTAATCATTTTTATTTTATTTTATTTTTTCTTTCCAGAGCCACACCTGTGGCATATAGAAGCTCCCCAGCTAGGGCTTGAATTGAAGCTGCAGCTTCAGGCCTACGCCACAACCACAGCAACATGGTATCTGAGACCTACACCACAGCACACAGCAACGCCAGATCCTTACCCCACTAAGTGAGGCCAGGGATTGAACCCATATCCTCACAGACGCTATGTTGGGTTCTTAACCAGCTGAGCCACAACAAGAATGCCAATAACATTTAATTTAATAAATTAAAATGTCAAACTAAATATGTATATTAAATGGATGCAATAAACCACATATATGAATACCAAAAAAAAAAGACCCCACTTAATATGTATAAAAATTCAGATCTCATTTCTGACTGAAAATGAACAAAGAGCATTGCAATGGGGAAGGAATGGGGAGGCAGTTGTGAGCTGGGAGCCCCAGGCAACCAATAGGAGATCATTCTGTGAAGAAGAGCCTTGGAGGCAAAGATATTGGGATGGAAATGTGAATGAAGAGCTGGAGCCAGAAACTTGTGCCCTGCCTCGGACATCCTGCATCCTCTGGACCACAGCTTGCAATCCTTGGACCATATGGCTGTCTGCCAGACAAGCCAGAGGCCATGTGGTGGTTCTTGGACTTAACTGCTCCCCCAGCCGACCTCCCTTGCTTCTGTGTTTACTTTATGGCACCATCACTCTCTTTTAATATTCCTTAAACATTGAGCAGTAAACCTTCTGCCTCACTTGGGTTTGCTGATTGCCCTCTGTGTCCAGTCATCTGTCTTGGGCCAAGTTGCATGTGCACACGTGTTTTCTCAATCCAACAGAGTGGAGGGTGCTTTTGAATCACTAAGGCAAGCGACCATACTTTGTGGACAAAGCGAATCCCCAGCAGTTCTCAACATTGGCTTGCATAGGTGAATCACTGGGAAGATCTGAAACCTCCTAAGGTCCAAACTGCAACCCATCCCAATTAAATCAGAATCCCTGATCACAGGATCTAGCATCAGTACTGTTTAATCTTTCCAGGTGATTCCAATGGGCAACAAAGTTTGACGACTGTCAGGTTAGAGATCACTGATGAAGATGTTTAAAAAAAAAAAATGTGCTGATAACTGGGTCCCACTCCCTGGAGATGGTGATATAATTGGTTTGAGGTGGGTTCTGTCATTGGTATTTTTCTCTGCAGGACTCCTCTGTAACCTTTGAAAATCAGTGCTCTGGACCAAGCCTTGGGTATCCTCATGCCTTAGGAAGACAAGATGGCTTGTCTCCCAGAATTCCTTGGTGGCCCAGCAGGTTCAGGATCCCAAGTTGTCACTGCAGCAGCTCCGGTTGCTGCTGTGGCACATGTTTCATCCCTGGCCTAAGAGCTTCCACATGTGTGAGTGCAACCAAAAAAAAAAAAAAAAAAAAAAGGAGGGGGGGGATGGTTGGCTCTGATGTGTCCATTCTTTCTCTTGTACATATTAAGCTGTTGGCCACACTTAGGGTTACCTTCGCAGTCTGCCAATTTTGAGGAAACCTGCAGCCAGGTAGAGATTGACCCCCAGCCTTGAACTCATTAACAGCATGCTCCAACCAGCTGTAGTAATCAATGGCAGATGCTTCCTTGGCTGCACATCCATTAGAACACTTCTGCCCAAGGCCAGTTTAATTAAATAAAAAAATCATGATAATAATGGCAACCTGAGGCGGTGACAGTGTGGAGATCCCAGCCAAGAAAGCAACACTGCATTGTGCTCTTGCTCAGATGAGACAAAGTCCACTCGCCTTACACATGTGACTCCTCTTTCACTTCAAGCCATATGGATGGGACAAGATTTTCCAATTCCAGCTGGTCAGTGTGGCGAGCTGGAGATTTCTACAGGGATCCACTAAGGGTATATTTAGCTCTCACTGGAGAACAAAGTATCAAAGAGAACACTGGTAAAATGCAGAGTGTCTGCTGAAGATGGACGTGGATGGGAAGGACCAGTTGGAGGAATGCCCATGAGTCTGGCATTAAACAGGTGACCCTCAGAAGTCTGATGCATAAGTGCCACTTGTGTCCTAGAGTTAGTGTGCTGGTCTGTGGGTACAGGTTGGAAAGAGAATTTTTCAGACTCATAGCAGGCTGGAAAAAAAGATAAGTTTACTGAAATAAGAGATGTTGCAAGCACAGTGGGAGAACTTCCTGATGATCAGGGAGAGTGGACCGCAAGCATCTGGTCATGTCTGTTTTTGTAGCCCAGGGAGAGGAGAGGTCTCTTAATACACCTGCTGACCTGCTGATTGGCTGGGGAAAAAGGGGTCTTATACACCTGCGGTTGGTTGGGGGCATGTAAGGGCCCTGTAGGGGCGGGGTGAGGAGTGGGTCACATACCTTTCCTAGTAGGTGCAGGAAGGAGCCGGCCAGGTTTCTCAAGGTGGGGAGGGGCATTACAATGATTTGTGTCGGATGATGCTAAGGGTCTGGTCCTTCTTGTCTTGGCCAGAGGCTTTAAGTTCTGTCTCCTTGAAGGGGCCTTGAAGTCCCATAGTTAGGTCTGGACTGAGTATGGAGCCACACAAAAGCCCTTCCTTTCTGGAATTTGTATTCTGAAGTGGTCGAACGGGCAATAAAATCATAGGAGAAAAAATGATTTTTGAGCATGACGAAGTTCGCTCTGATGGAGTAAAATAAACCACATGGGGGGTTTTGGAGGCTTTTTCATGGTGGCTTGATTTAAAGTGATGGTGATGGAGGTGGAAGGAGGTGGCTGGATTGGCAGAACGTGTTGGGACAGGGCTAACACGCATTCCCACGGTCAGTGCGTCATGGGCGGTGATGCCACAGAGGCTGAGCTAAAGAAGAAATGAGTGATGACTCCTGAGGTTCTGGCCGGAGCAGCCAGGTGTCTGGTGGCACAGTTTACTATTCAGAGCACTGAAAGAGAGTTTCCCATGTGGCTCAGCCAATTAAGGATCCAGCTTTGTCATCGCTGTGGCTCGGGTTCGATCCTTGTTGGTAAAACTCGGCCTCAGTCCATCGGTGCCAAATAGAAATGCAGAGACAGAGTTTGGGGCAAACGGGAAAAAAAAATAACTTTATCGCTTTGCCAGGCACAGAAGGCCACAGCAGGCTAATGTGCTAAGACTGTGCTGCTCTCCTTGGGGAGAGAATAGAAAGTGGTTTTATAGTTTGGGGAGTGAAAAATAGGGCCACGATAAGGGTCAGAATAGATGCAAGCTTTGGTTCTTCAAAGCTGGTGTTTAGTGGCCCCAGGACAGTTCTGGTGGGCCTCCTTCTTTCTGGACCGAAGAAGCCTTCATCAAGTAGTTACCTTCTTCCATTTGTTGGAGGTGTTAGTTCTGCAGAAGAGCTCAAAGATATTGCTATGCAGATACCTCCAGGAAGAACCAGGACCCCGCCCCAAGGCTGTGCTATTGTCTCTTGACTGCCCCTCCCTGATCTCTGCATTCCCTCCCTTCCCTGATTGGCAACTCTTTGAACCTTCCCTTTGTAACTCGGAGAAGTTCTTGGAGACTGAATGAAGCCTGTTTCCTACAGAATGCGGAACACAGAAAGGCTCTTTTGGAGTTCCTGCTGTGGTACAACAGAATCTGCGGCCTCTTGGGAGCGCTGGGATGCAGGTTCAATTCCCAACCTGGCACAGTGGGTTAAAGATCTGGAATTCCCACAGCTGCAGCTTAGGTCACAGCTGCAACTCGGATCTGATCCTGGCCCTGGAGCTCTACATGCTGCGGAGTAACCAAAAAAAAAAAAAAGATAAAAAAGAAAGGATTTTTTTGCCCAGGAGCACCACAGGGCCCAGGGACTTCTGCATGAGATGGGTGTGGCCAAAAAAACAAAACAAACAAAAAAGAACACTGAAAGAGGAGCAGGCTTGAGGGAGGTTATCAGAAGTTCTGTCTTGGACCCAGAGTCTGAGACTCCCTGGCACAGAGGTCCCATCCACAGGGAACATCTTTTTCAGGAGCTCACTGGAACAGCCAGAACTGGAGATGGAAATGTGGAAATGAACAAAATGTGAAAACCCCAAGACTGGATGACTTCACCTTCTAGGGTCCATGGCAACATAGCCCCACAGATACCCTGAAAAATGGAACTGCTTTGCTCAAACACGTGTTGCTCTGTATTTTCAGACAGGTTGAGAGTAAAACCAGTGTCCATGAGCTTGATGACAGAGCTTGACCACAGAGTGACTGGAATCATCCTCATTCATGACATGCCCCTGGGACTTTCATCTGTCTTTCTGATTGTTGCATCCACCATCGCGAGAAACAGATGTTCGGAGACTTTCAGGACTCAAAAAGGTGTTACTTTATTGGCCAAAGCTTTTAACCTGCGCAGGGGCGAACTCTCGGTGTGTCCGGAGACACAATGCTCACAGGAGCTGCAGATGAGAGTCGCGCCTAACGCTTACAGCTAAGCCCTTTTATAGATGCAAGCAAGCAAGCAGTTAACAGAAGCAGATGTAGCGGTTAGTGATTGGCTATCATTGGCGCACACGGGACTTTTGAATGTTGCAGACCTGGGGGGATGGAAAATTTCCTAAATGGTAGTCTGCCATGTCTTGGCCGGTTTTACCGACGCTTTGTTGCAAAACACTGTCACCACCAGGATGTTTTGTCCAACCTTCAACCTCCTTGCAGCTACTGTCCCAAATTTCTTGTCCTTACATACACAGGCTCTTTGTTATTTTTCCTGGTTCCAACATTGATCTTAGGACAGCCGCAGCCAGGAATCGTAGAATCAGAAGCTTACATACAGAGAGGGGACTGAGGGATCTAAAGGCTCAGGCGGGGGAAGCAGCAGAGAATGCTGATTTTGTCCCCCTCAAAGGTAGCACGGGTCACCACCACCACCAAGAACGAAAAGGAGAAGCCCAAAAAGCATCTCCATGGCCAAGACCTTATGGGGCTGAAGCCCATGCTCGGGTGACTGTGGCCAATTTAAAATCCCAGACAGACTCTCCCCTGCCTCTTAAAAGGATGTTAATTGTGTCCCCCCCTCCCCGCCTCCCCCCTTCCTAATTAGTTTGGGCTCAAGACATACAAATTCATTGTTACATTAGCCTAAGAAAAACATAATTAAGTTGTCTGGCGCAAAAAAGCAAAAGCCCGTAATGTGTTCTGGGGGGCCAAACTGCAAATGACTTTTGGACTTTAAACCATTTCAAGTTAGCAGTACCACTAAATCCTCATTAACATAGATGATCAAGGCTGGGCTCCAAGCCCCACCAGTAAGTCTGGCTGAGATCTCTGTGGCTGGAAGGTGGCAAAGGCACTCAGAACCACTCATAGTACCTCTGGATCCCTACCCCCCTGAGCCGGGCCAGGGATAGAACCCTCGTCCTCGTGGATACCAGTCAGTTTCATTACGGCTGAACCACACACAACAAGAACGCCCGGGGGTGGAGACTAAACGGATCACCACTTTGGGGTGCACCCATTCCGTTACACGAAGTCTGGGAGCAGCCCTTTCATGTTTCTTAATTTTGGATGTTCTTTCCGCCGACAAATTAATTCCTTAGTTTCATAAACCCAAGAGGCTTCTCCCAGCCTGCCGAAAAGTCTGTTGCCTTTGACAGTTTGACATGCATTTTGCGGTAGTTACAGGGAAGAGGTCCGACAGCTGCTGGAGTTCCAGGCTACAGGCAAAAACTCCCCCCAGGGAGCTCCCTTTGTGGTGCAGCAGAAATGAATCTGACTAGTACCCATGAGGACTTGGGTTCGATCCCTGGGCTCGCTCAGTGGGTCAGGGATCCAGCGGTGCCGTGAGCTGTGGTGCAGGTCACAGACACTTGACTCAGATCCTGAGTTGCCGTGGCTGTGGCGTAGGCCGGCAGCTGCAGCTCTGATTCGACCCATAGCCTGGGGACTTCCATGTGCCATGGTTATGGCCCTAAAAAGACAAAACAAAACGAAAACCCTCCCCCAGTTTCTAAGAACCAGCACTTGAGGGTATCAAGAGGATTCTATCATCAGACATACATTAAATATTCATGCCAAGTTTCATGTAATTGCCTTTTGGAGGCTCTAAATGAAGGGTAAGTGTCTTATAAGAACCCTCACCAACATCTAGAGTTGTCAGTCGTTGCTATGTGTTGAGTGTACGCGATGGCGTTTTGTCATGTGTCAGACTTTTCTCATCCAGGAGGACAGTGAGTCACTGGATTTATAATCTGATCTGAAGAGAAGCTTACTTAAAAAAAAAAAAAAAAAAAAAAGGCAGGAGTTCCGGTTGTGATTCAGTGGGTTATGAACCTGACTAGTATCCATGAGGATGCGTCTTTAATCCCTGGCCTCCCTCGCTGGGTTAAGGATCCAGTGTTGCTGCAAGCTGCAATGCAGGTCGCAGATGAAGCTCAGATTCCTCATGGCTGTGATGTAGGCCAGCAGCTGTAGCTCCTATTTGACTCCTAGCCTGGGAACTTCTGTAGGCCACTGGTGCAACCCTAAAAAGGCAAAAAAAAAAAAAAAGTTAAACTTCTATTTCTAAAAAGTTTTGGCAAGGAGTTCCCTGGTGGCTCAGCAGGCTAAGGATCTGGCACAGGTCACTGCGGTGGTGCCTGGGAACTTCCACATGTTGTGGGAGTGGCCAAAAAAAGAATAGTAATTTAAAAATTAAAGTAAATAAATAAAAATTAAATAAATGAGAGTTTATTTTCTTGGCCTGTCTTTCTGCCTGTGTGATCTTTAGCATTCTCTTCTCTCTGTGTTTTCTTGCCATCTGTTCAGTGTTGCCCAGACAAAGATTAAAAAGCACGGGTGCAAGGCCGGGGGCCGGAAGAAGAGGGAGGAAGGGAATCCATCGTTTTGTATCCTTTCTCCAAGGCTGAGATATCTAGCCAGCCTCAGACTGACATTTGACATTTAAAATCAGGAAAAAATTGTGATTTCCTCTCTTCCATGGATGTTCCTCTTGAAAAACAGAAATCCTAAGGATAAAATTGGCTTAAAGTCTTACACTCGTTAATATTCCTTTGTCTTCTGCATCCAGAGGAGGATACACAGCCCATTATGTAAGGACCACATCCTTCTCCTAATAGAATACAGCTAAACCCTTGGGATTGCTCCACGTCATAAAGTGCCTTTTGAGGACACCCCTCCCCAATTAAGTTCATTTTCATTTTCTTTCTTTCTTTCTTTCTTTCTTTCTTTCTTTCTTTCTTTCTTTCTTTCTTTCTTCCTTCCTTCCTTTCTTTCTTTCTTTCTTTCTTCCTTTCTTTCTTCCTTTCTCTCTCTCTCTCTCTCTCTCTCTCTCTCTCTCTCTCTCTCTCTCTCTCTCTTCTTTCTTTTTCAATGCATGGCCCATTTGTTTAGCAGATCTAAAGGAGTTTGTGTGACTGTTAGCATTTGGAATCTTCTATAACAGTCAATATAATACATACAAATCTAGGATTTCCCACTGTGGCACATGCAGTGGGATCCGTGGCATCCCTGAACCACCAGAACCACAGGTTCAAACCCCAGGCCCCGTACAGTGGGTTAAAGAATCCAGTGTTGCCACAGCTGTGACACAGTTTCCAACTTGAGCCCAGATGTGATCCCTGGCCCAAACTCCATATGCCCTGGGGCAGACAAAAAAGAAAAAAAAAATCTGTATTTGACCACATCCTTAAAGACATCCAGAATGCTTGGCCAATCAGTTTAGCATCTTACAGAATCTTCACAGTGGCTGAAACATGGCCCTGGGCTCTCCCTCCAGTTATACTTTCCTCCTTGGTTGGGGCGTTTCAGTAATGCTGTCTAATCAGCTTAAGGAGTTAATTAAACACCTGTCAGCTTCTTAATTCTGAAACTTGATGCTAAATAAGATTTGAAATTAGGAATGCAAACCCAAGCAGTGCTTTTGTGACATTAGGGGATTTCTTTAGGTGGCCCAGAATAAAGGAGACCTTATTCCCAGACAGCAGGAGTCGTGAGGTGACCCCGAGAGAGAAATCAGGGTCCTGGGAAAATCCTGGCCTTGCTGGTGATTGCAGACAAGTAGAGTTCAAAGTCTCCCTCTTTTTACCCTTAAGGGACTTCCCTGTTAGGGATGATTATTATCTCCTAGGATAGAAATCACAAAATGGAACCACAGTCATCAAAACTTGTGAATGTGTTTTATTTGGACTCTCGCAGGGGTTTTCACCAAAGGTGAGCCAAAAGGAAAAATCAGATCTCACATAGAAATATTGATGCTTGGCTTCTCCTGAAAAAAATTGGGAAGTGTGCAGACCTGGGTCCACGTTCCTACAAGGCAACCCTTAGCTGGAGCTGGAACTGCCCACTTTCAATCCAGAGAGAGACCCTGGTTCATCAGGCTTTACCATCCATCACCTCCGGGGCTGAACCTAGAGATTTGATAGGACGGCGCGAAGCACATTAGGAGACATTTGTCTGGGCAGAGATACCATTGCCACTCAGTGCAAGAGGCAACTGCGTAAGAATGGCCCCGCTCCTTGAGATGCCTGTGAGCGGTCAACGTGGCCCTTGAAAACTCCTCCAACCACTGGTAAAATACAGTCTAGAAGCATCCAAATCTGCTTTTTAAAAAAATGTCCTTCATTCTTGAAACAGATCATTGTCTTTGTTGGCTTAGGCTCCGTGAGACTGGATGTGAAAATTAGATCTTTAATCCTAGAGTTACTATCAGTGCAGTAAAGATTGCTGACACTGGAGTTCCCGTCGTGACACAGAGGAAACAAATCTGACTAGGAACCATGACGTTGCAGGTTCGGTCCCTGGCCTCGCTCAGTGGGTTGGGGATCTGGCGTTGCTGTGGCTGTGGTGTAGGCCGGCAGCTGTAGCTCCAATTTGACCCCTAGCCTGGGAACCTCCATATGCTGTGGGTGCAGCCCTAAAAAGCAGAAAAAAAGGAAAAGAAAAAAAAGATGCTCCCACTGGGAGGCGCTGTGGGTCCTGAGAGAGACTGAGGGAACTGAGAATTCCTGCCTCTGGTCTTAGCCAATGAGCATGAGTTCTTTGAAGTGCATGGTGTCTTTGTCTTTTTCCTCTCTTACCCCATCCTCCCTCCCTCTCGCCCTCCCTCCCTTTCTTTCTTTATCAGTTGCCAAGAATGTATTGAATATGTATAAGTCATGGTGTATATCACATGATTCTACTAATAATAACTACCTATTGAAAAATTAATAATGTCATGCACTGTTTTCACACTTTGAAGGCATAACTCCTTTGCTCTGCATAAGAACTTTCTGAGAGAGATACTGTTTAGCATCTTGTTCCCAGATGAGAGAAACAAAGTGCAGAGAATTTAAGTAACTTGCAAATTCACACCACTAGAACAAAGCAAAGCTGGGTAGCTGGGTTTTAAACGCAGGTGGCCTGAGTCCAGAGCCTGGGCCAGGTTTCTACGTTAGCTCATTTAAGTCTTCCTTTAAGATGAGAAAACTCGCCTCTCCCCTCACCAGCCCAAGAGCTTACATGAAGTGCCCAAGGTCACCTAGCTGTGTAAAGCTGGAGCTCAAATCCTTCAGACCAGGCTCCGTTTCTCCTCTTCCTGGGACTCAAGTCATGGCTAGACAGGGTCCGGCAGAGTAGATGATATTAGCAATGCTAGCTAGCATTTTTCACACTATTTTCCATTATGGTTTATTACAGGATATTGACTATAGTTCCCTGTACTCTACAGTAGGACCTTGTTGATCCATCCTGTACATACCAGTTTGCATCTGATAACCCCAACCTCCCAGTCCATCCTTCCCCCACTCCCTCGTCCCTTTGGCAACCACACATTTGTTCTCTGTGGGTCTGTTTCAGGTTCGTAGATAAGTTCTTTTGTATTATTTTAAAATTCCACATATAAGTGATATAATGTTTTTCTCTCTCTGACTTGCTTCACTTAGTATGATCATTTCTAAGTCCATCCTCATTGCTGCAAATGGCATTAGTCCATTCTTTTTTATGACCGAGTAATATTCCATGGCGTATATATTCCATGGTATGTATACCTCATATATTCTTTATCCAATCCTCTGTCAATAGATATTTAGGTTTTTCCCATGTTTTGGCTCTTGTGAATAGTGCTGCAATGAACATTGTGGTACATGTATTTTTTTGAATTAGAGTTTTGCCCAGAGATGGCTAGCATGTATTTTTGCTTGGCACAAGTCAGTCACAGTTCTAAGTACAATAATTCTCATTTCCCACATACAATCCTCACATTAACCCAATAACATGGGAACATTTGCAAGCCCCATTGTACAGATGAGAAAAGTGAGACACTAGTTTGCCTAGAGTCACAGCGCCAGTACACATAGAAAGTTCAAAGCCAGGATGTCTGGCTTCTTCACCCTATGCTCTATGCCCTCCTGTCTCCATGTATAATTTACTTTCTATAATAGCTATAATAAAACTATACACGATAACACACTGATTAGTTCTACCTGGAGAGATTAAGAAAGTTGTAGCATTTGAACTGGGTCTGAATCTTCCATTTTAGAATCATTTTAATTTTTATTTTATTATTATTTTTTTCTTTTTTGGCCAGGGAGTTCCCAGGCCAGGGATCAGATCCAAGCCACAGTTTCAGCTTGAGCCACAGTTGTGCAACACTGGATCCTTAACCTACGGTGCAGGGCTGGGGATCAAACCTGCATCCCAGTGCTCCCAAGATGCTGCTGATCCTTTTGTACCATGGCAGGAACTCCTAGAATCATTTTTAATAACGAGTTCCACTAGCACAAAAAAATATGATTTTTAAAATGTTTTTGTATTCTGCTTTCAAGTGTACATTTACTGCAGACAGCCGGTTCTGGTTAAACAAAACCCTATACACAGTAGAGTTTGTAATTGCTGAGGACATGAAGAAAATCAAGGATTTCCCTCCCTCCTGCTTTAGCATTGAAGAAAATGTTCCCATCCTTTGGTGCATGTATTTCTTAAACTCTGCAGCTAATAAAGTCCCCAGACTGCATCTATGCAGTAGACTTGGAGAACATAAATGTGGGAACAGAAGCAGGGAAAGTTCCACGGGGAAGGTCCTCCAGGAGAATGGAGAGGTCAGTAAGGATCTTGACAACAGTTTAGGTTACAATAAAGGTAAATTGTGAAAAGCCAAAGAAGAGACTGGCAGTCAGTAACACCAGCATCAATAAACATTAGGAGGAAAGGAAGTGGATCCTAGTACCCTTGTCAGCTCTCCCATGGTGGTTCTCAAGTGGCGTGACACTGGGTGAAGTCGAGACACTTTTAGACATCACAACAGAAGGAAGATACTGGCATTTCCTCTGCCGAGTCCAGGGATGCTGCTAAACAGATAAAGTGCACAGAATAGTCAGATAACAAAGACTTTTCCCGCCCCGAACATCAATAGTGTGTGGCTGGAGAACCTCCTCTCCACCGTGAACAATATCTGTCTGAGTGTAACAGATCCGTTACCAGTTTCCAACTTGCAGATTCAAACTTTGCACAAAGCACAGAAGACTTCATTACATTTCCAGACACAATGTAGCTGTCATCAACCTTGAGAGGATAAAAGGAAAAGTGAGAAATGAAAAAAGTTAGGAGGTCAACGTAGTGGTGGAAAGACTGGAAGGGGTGGTTAAGCTGTGCCAATAGTCTCATCTTATAAAGTGTGTGTGTGGCGGGGCCAGGGGCGGGGGGGTCTCAATTACCTCTGGCTGCGTAAGAAAGTGCATGTTGTGGCATCACCTGGTGTTGGTCATTTATGTTGCTTTCTGTCGTGGTTCTGGGAGTCTATGGGAACTCGGCTAGCTGGCTCCTCAGCTGGGGGGGGGGGATCCCCTCAAAGTCTTCTTCATTGATGTATCTGGTGGCTCATGCTGGATTACAGCTGTTGGCCAGACCACTTACATGTTGTAGCCTCCCCATGTGGCTTGGGCTTCCTCACAACATGGCGGCTGCTTTCCAAGAACAAATGTCCCCAGGGAGAAAACCAGATGGGACCTATGTTGTCTTGATGATGGAGCCTCAGCAACCACAGGACATTTCTTCCACTACACTCTAAGCCTTGGGCGTGAGTCACTAAGGCTAACCTGTCTGGAAGGGGAGGGCCACAGGACTCCACCTCTGAACAGGAAGAGAGTCAAAAACTGCACAGACATACCCTTTTTTTTTCCTTTTTCTTTCTTTTTTTTTTTTGCCTTTTGTCATTTTATGGCCGCGGGTTTATGGCCGTACCCGCGGCATGTGGAGGTTCCCAGGCTAGGGGTCTAATCGGAGCTGTGGCCACTGGCCTGCGCCGCAGCCACAGCAATGCAGGATCCGAGCCGCGTCTGCAACCTACACCACAGCTCACGGCAACGCCGGATCGTTAACCCACTGAGCAAGGGCAGGGATCGAACCCGCAACCTCATGGTTCCTAGTCGGATTCGTTA
>PVHT021183555.1:25966524-26035632 GCA_004024745.2 Catagonus wagneri | reverse complement strand
GGAGGTTCCCAGGCTAGGGGTCTAATCGGAGCTGTGGCCACTGGCCTGCGCCGCAGCCACAGCAATGCAGGATCCGAGCCGCGTCTGCAACCTACACCACAGCTCACGGCAACGCCGGATCGTTAACCCACTGAGCAAGGGCAGGGATCGAACCCGCAACCTCATGGTTCCTAGTCGGATTCGTTAACCGCTGCGCCACAACGGGAACTCCTTTTTTTTCCTTTTTCAGCCACACCCACAGCATACAAAAGTTCCCAGGCCAAGAACGAATCTGAGCTGCAGCTGTGGCAGTGCCAGGTCCTTAACCCACTGCATCACAGTGGGAACTCCTGCACAGACATACTTTCAATCCACTTGGGAATCAGCATATTATCTCCTCCCCCAACCCCCCAGAAATTAATTAATCAATCAATTTATTTATTTATTTTAATGGTTTTTATTTTTTCCATCATAGCTGGTTTATAGTGTTCTGTCAATTTTCTACTATAGAGCAAGGTGACCCAGTCACACATACATATATACATTTTTTTTCACCTTATCTTGCCCCATAATAAATGACTAGATATCAACACGTTATCTCTTGTTTGCTTAAAATTTAAAAGATAGCCAATAGGGGAACCAAAATAGGAACCTAATTTTATTGAATGGGACGGAAGAGACCATGAAGGGAGACAGAAGTTTTTAATCTGTCATACCCCCAAATCAGTAGATAGTATTTGAACCTACTGTATCAAGAAAGTCTAAGATAATGTGTTATTGAAATATTTAGACATATGGCGAAAAGCATAACATGGTAGAAGAGATGAAAGTGATGACTTAAGGAGAACAAAAATGGGTGGGATGGCTTTTGGTGGTATTTTATGATAAACCCTTCCACAAATGCAGTATTTTAACAACAAGGTTGTGTAACCTCGATAAGATTTGTATGTTTCCTTTTTTTTTCTTTTTTTTTTAGGGCTGCACCTGTGATATATGGAAGTTCCCAGGCTTAGGGTCCAATCGAAGCTGCCACTGCCGGCCTACACCATAGCTACAGCCACAGCAACGCAGGATCCAAGCTGCATCTGTAACCTGTATCACGGCTCATGGCAATGCTGGATCCTTAACCCACTGAGCAAGGCCAGGGATCAAACCCTCAACCTCATGGATACTAGTCAGTTCATTACTGCTAAGACACAACAGGAACTCCTCTTTAAGACTTTTATACTCACATAAAAAAGTAAATGCACCAGGTATTGGATTTGTGTCAGTGGCATCCAGAAGACAACCTAACCGGTAAAATGTGTGAGCAGTCTGTAATATGACTTTTGCTGCATCCTATGGGGGGGGGAAATAATTTTATTTTACCTCCCTATGGCTGCTAAAATAATTCTTCGTAGCACGCCACAGCTATTAAACCCAAGGGAAGATGCACCTTAAAAAGACAAAGAGGTTTACATATTTGTTTGCAACACAGGTACCAAATTGATGGATGCTTCTGCTTGTTAAAAGAAGCACAGAGGTTATTTATAGTGATGCAGCATTATTGCCAATGAGATGCAATGTTTCCATGGTCATTTCATGGCCGTTCTGTTTAATGTGGTATGATTTGGCGTGTTTAGTAGTCAGTGGGGGTGCAGGTGGGCAGCTGGAATAACACAGCTTGACCAAACAAGCAGGAGACAAGACCGAGTGATGAGTCACTATTCTATCTTTGCTGGGAAGTGAATTGAAAAGACTTAAGAAGGAATCACATTGAGGAAGAACATGGCAGCAGGGATGTTAGGTCCCTGCACTGACTTGGGCAGGGTCTGCCCAAGCTCATTTCAACAGAAATCAGGGCAGTCAACCAGGAGATAGAGGGCCAGTCACCCATCAGTGTTGAGTTTTCATAGCTGAGCAATTGAGTTTGGTTTGGGGCACAGTCCAGAACTCTACGAACAGACATTTTTTGAAACCGAAGTTGGGATGTGTTGTGTATTAGTCAGGCTGTATTAGGCTATGCTGCAGTAATGAGTAGCTCCAACATCTCATTGCTTTAAGACAAGGGCAGCATTTTAATGACTCCTGCTTCATGTCCTACGTGGGTCAGCAGGAAGCTCTTTATCATACACTGACTTGGGTCCAACAGGCTCTACCATCTTGGAGCTGCACCACCTGGAACAAGCAGCCTCCTCAGTGATCTGGGCAGGTGATGAGAAAGAATGGATCATTGTTCATGAAAGCTTTACAGCCTCAACCAGAGACAGAAAACCACATTGACCTTCACATTTTAGTGGCTATAAGTTCACACATAACCGTAAGTCATGTGAACCCCGGGGGAGAAATTATGGAAAATACAAGAAGCAGATGGCCTATTTTCTGAGACTTCCCTTCTATGGCATAAGCTGGAATTCACCTGCATGGTGTACTCACCAGTGTCCAGGCTGGTCAACCAGGCATCTCTTCTGATGGACTAGTACCCATGCCATACCAGTGTTTTAAGTTCCCTCCACCATATTTTAAATGTTATTTTGGATATGATATATTTTAGCGGGAGGGGAAAAAAATCCTTTTTTGGTACCTGATCTGGGCATCTGTTTATAACTCAGCAGTGTATTTATTTTAGTACTAAAATTAAATTCTTTCTTCCTATGTCCCTTTAACATTTGGTGTCCTAGAATTCAGCCTGCTATGGACAAAGACTCATAAGATACTATTTGTTTGCGTCTCTGAAGGGGCAGCAAGAACAGAGGGTGAATAATGCCATAAGACAAAACTTCAAGTTAAGACAATTAACAGACTTAACAGAATATGCTTTCTTATATTTTAACATTAGAAAAATACCAGCGAGTGTAGTGTTGACATATGTAGGAGGAAAACCGTCATTTGTAGCTGCCCCAAAGGTATGCTTTTTGCATTCTTAGAGCTCCCCATGGTGTAAATCTCATCTTCTTTAGGTAAATTCCAAAAATCTACTTTATGCAGCTCCCCTGAGAGAGAGCAAAATGTCTGTGAGGGTTTAGACTTGTGACTTAATCTCTGCCAGTCGTATGCACCCGTGATACTGTTTTTTTTCCAGCGATGAGGAAGAGAAAGTATGTGGGCCTCCATTTGGCTGCCTGCAATTGAAATTCTAGAATAATCTGCTGCTACATCAGCTTCCTACTCATGACAAAAGTCCATGGTGGGCCCACAGTGTGACTCCAGGTATTGATCTTGGGAGGTGGGCTGGAGTCTGTTCCTTCAACCCTGTCTGCAATGTAGGGCCCTGTCCACACTGGACAAATACCTTCCAGTTGAAATGAACTATAGTGGATTCTGTTTCCTGCAACTAAGATCTTTGACCCACACGGTATTTCTCAATACTGAACATTGTTTCCAACATATCTTCTTTATTTATTTATTTATTTTGCAACATATGGAAGTCCCCAGGCTAGGGGTCCAATCAGAGCTGCAGCTGCTGGCCTACACCAGAGTCACAGCAACACCAGATCTGAGCTGCCTCTGTGACACATGCCACAGCTCACAGCAATGCCAGATCCTTTACCCACTGAGTAAGGCCAGGGATCAAACCTGCATCCTCATGGATATTACTCAGGTTCATTACCACTGAGACAAGATGGGAATTCCCAAGATGTCTTGAAGAATTGGTAAATATGGTAAGAAATCGAGTACCTATTTTTATAAAAAACCGAATCTATTAATACTACAGAAAACTGCAGAAGTATCAGGAAGAGAGTAAAAATGTTGCAACTTGTAGGTAGATCTAAACTGTGTTCCCAGGAGTTCCCTGGTGGCTCATTGGGTTGAGGATCTTGCATTGTCACTGCCATGGCTCGGGTCTGTGTTGCGGCTTGTGTTCAGACCCTGGCCTGGGCTTTCCACATGCTGCCAAAAATAAACAGAAATAATCTGTGGTCCCAAAAATGCAATGTCAGCTCCTGAGATAGAATCAGTTCTCTCAGTGTGGGTCCTTGATTCAAGGTGTGTGAATTCCTCATCTCCTGAAGACCTGTAGATTCAGCATCATGTTTGTGTCTTTGCTTCAATGGAGCATTTGATTTGGTCTCATTAAGTGGGTATTTTAGTCTCTCCAAGGATGATACACAGATAAGTGAAGAAGCATTACTTCTGAAATCTGCTGTTAGTGTGATTTCCAGGCACATAGCTCCATGTCAGTGAGAATGTCCAGGTGTGTTTCCTTTCTTAAAAATTAAGTGAAATTTGGAGTTCCCTTCGTGGCTCAGTGGTTAACAAATCCGACTAAGAACCATGAGGTTGCGGGTTTGATCCCTGGCCTTGCTCAGTGGGTTAAGGATCCGGCGTTGCTGTGAGCTGTGGTGAAGTTTGCAGACGGGGCTCGGATCCCGTGTTGCTGTGGCTGTGGCGAAGGCCGGCGGCTACAGCTCCTGTTAGACCCCTAGCCTAGGAACCTCCATATGCTGTGGGTGCGGCTCTACATAAAGGCAAAAAGACAAAAAAAAAAAAATTAAGTGAAATTTAATTCAGAGTTTTTGTTTGTTTCTTTGTTTGCCTGTTTTAGGGCTGCATCCCTAGCATATGGACATTCCCAGGTTGGGAGTCAATCACAGTTGCAGGCCTGCACCACAGCCACGGCAATGCCAGATCCAAGCTGCGTTTGCAACCTACAACACAGTTCGCGGCAACACCAGATCCTTAAGCCACTGAGCAAGGCCAGAGATCAAATCTGCCTCCTCATGGATACTAGTCAGGTTCATTTTCACTGCGCCACATTGGGAGTTCCTCATCCCAGAGTTTGTCATGGGGAATTTCTCTCCCACCATGGGGGGCAACTTTGTAACACCTGAAGCCATTTCTGGAGCTGCTGTGTCTCGTGCCCTTCCCCTGTGCACATCCCTGACCTGGTTCACCTTGAGTCATTCGAACAACTTCCCAGGGATTGGCCCAGGGTGCTTCTTACATCCTGGGAGCCTGTGCCCAGGTGTAGAGTTTATACCCCTGGCAGATGCGGGTTTCCAGCCTTCAGTCGGCCAATCCTTGGAGGCCAGGCCTCTGCAGAATCTTGCTCCCCTGGCCAGCAACAGCAGGCTGGCCAGCACACCCTCCTGTTAGCTTTTCCTCCTTTCCTGCCTCCAACCCCTTTCCTCCTGCAGTTAAATTAGCTCCATCCTGAAGCTCCTCTCAGGCTCTGCTTTGGGGGGAACTCAGACTAATGCAATATCCAGTTTGCAAATTGGCAATCTGAGATTGATCATTGGTAAAGAAATAAAATGTCTGCATCTCGGAGTTCCTGTTGTGGCTCAACGGGTTGCAAACCCAAAATATGTCCATAAGGATGCGGATTAGAGCATTTGCGCCTCGTTCAGTGGGTTAAGGATCCCACATTGCTGCAAGCTGCTGCATAGGTCACAGATGCAGCTCGGATCCAGCATTGCTGTGGGCTGTAGCATAGGATGGCAGCTGCAGCCGCAATTCAGCCTCTAGCCTGGGAACTTCTATATGCCACTGTGTGGCCCTAAAAAGAAAAAAAAAAGTCTGCGTACCCATGAGAATCACAAGGAAACTGTATAAGCCAACGTGCTTTCCTCTAACAATTTTTCTAGCTGACTTAATAAATTAGGATGATTTCCAAGTATAAGAAATTGATTCTGGTTAAGGCTTTTTTTTAACCACTTTTGAGGTATGGTTGACAACAAAAAACTGTGCATAGTTAATATAGACAACTCGAAGAGTTTGGAGATAAGTATTAACCACCACCAAGGCTGTGGATATATCCACAACTTCCCAAAGCTTCCTTTACTATTATTGTTATTATCGTGATTGCTGTGTTGTTATTATTACTACTGTATGTGGTGAGAACACAACATAAGCTCTACCCTAAATAAAGAAGAATTTAGGGAATTCCCATCGTGGCTCATCATTAATGGACCTGATTAGCATCCATGAGGATGCAGGTTTGATCCCTGGCCCTGCTCAGTGGGTTAAGGATCTGGCATTGCCGTGAGCTGTGGTGTAGGTCACAGATGTGGCTCGGATCCCGCATTGCTGTGTGGTATAGGCTGGCAACTGCAACTCAGATTTGACCCTTAGCCCAGGGAACTTAACATGTGTCGCAGGTTCGGCCCTAAAAAGACAAAAAAAAAAAAAAAAAAAAAGAATTTATTGAATGAATACACAAAGAATGGATAAAATAGCTAAAAAGGCAGGAAACTTAGTGGAAATACATAGAAAAGGACAGACAACCTAGATTTTTCCAGGTGCCACCAGTGAAACAAACAAAACCCAAGCATTCTTGATTCTTGCCTCTCTCTCCTTACATGAAATTCAAATCCTAGGGTAAGAGGGCCTGACCATGGACTTCCCATCGTGGCTCAATGGTATTGAACCCAACTAGTATCCATGAGGATGCATGTTCGATCCTTGGCCTCTCTCAGTGGGTTAAGGATCTGGCATTTTTGCTATGAGCTCCGTTGTAGGTCACAGATGCAGCTCAGATCAGGTATTGCTGTGGCTGGGGCATAGGCCGGCAGCTGCAGCTCCAAATGAACCCCTAGCCTGGGACCTTCCATACGCCATGGGTGCAGCCCTAAAAAAAAGCAAAAAAAAAAAAAAAAAAAGAGGTCCTTACTGTTATAGTTTCTCTGGCCCAGGGTTGGGGGGAAGGTTATTGTGATGTTCAGTTCTAAAGAGAAGATATATTTTCTCCAAAAGAAAAACAGGTGTCCTGTTATGCAGAAGGAGTTGGGGGCAGGACCAAACAAAGGCTGTCACTCCAGTAACTAACTATTTTCCTTTAAAACTATTAGAAGGAACTCTTCTTTAATACATCACTCAAATCCTGTCTGCTGGAGAGTTTAGACTCTCTTCTTCTGTCCTCGTCACTCCCTCTCACCGTAGGAAGTGCTGTCTTTGTAAAATCTAAGTCAAATCGAGCTGAGTGTGCCAGTTCACTTTTATTGCCACCTCCACAAAACACCCATCTTTCAAATTTCTCTCTCACGGAGTTAAAAGATGGGAAACGCCCTGCTCAGAGAGAAGGGGACGGGGTGAGACCTCAGCTGCTGCTGAGAACGGGTGAGCCGCCAGCTTTCCCAAATGCCCGCCCCACACCACGCTTCCCACATCACCAGCCAAAGAGGTGCTTCCATCTGGGCTCTGGTTCCTTTGTTTTATAGGATGTTTGCCTTCCCTGCCTTCTTTCTGTGGGATGCTTGAAGCTTCGTCTGCGATGCTTTTGTTTAGAGAGGGAGCAGTGAATGCAGCTGACACTGCATTTATTCTGTTCCAAACTTGTTCCTGGAGTTTAACATTTCAGAACCACGTATTAAAATAATCTCCAAAAGGAGTTCCCTGGTGGCTCAGCGGGTTAAGGATCCAGCATTGTCCACTGCAAAGGCTTAGGTCGCCTCTATGGCTGGGCTTCCATCCCCGGCCTGAGAACTTCCACCTGCCCTGGCCCCAATCAAAATAAATAAATAAAATAAACTCCAAAATTCGCAATAATGTTGAAGGCCAAGAATTGTTTTCTGCTGGAGTTCCCGTTGTGGCTCAGCCGGTTAAGAACCCAGCTAGTATTCACGAGGATGCAGGTTCGATCCCTGGCCTCGCTCAGTGGGTTAAGGACCAGCATTGCCACAAGCTGTGGTGGAGGTCACAGATGCGGCTCGGATCCAGTGTTGCTGTGGCTGTGGTGTAGGCCAGCGGCTGCAGCTCCGATTCAGTCCCTAGCTTGGGAACTTCTATATGCTGCAGGTGCGGCTGTAAAAAAAGGAAAGTAAAAATTGCTGTCTTCTTATTAGGGACAGTAAGCAATTTCAGTTACTCATTTCAGCCTAAGACCTGTGGAAACCGATCAGGACTTCTTCCTTCCAGGTTGTGTCCTATAGGATTGTGATTTTCTGAGAGTAACAGGACACGCAAACACTCGCACACGGTGTGGGCAGGATCTTAGTCTACTCTCCAGATATGTTAGGAGGGAGCTGTCCGATCTTTGTGCTCTGGGGCATCTCTCATCCAGCCGCTTCTCTTTGGGGCTCGGTCTTTGTACTGGTTTCCTGGGGCTGCTGGACCAAAGCATCACACACGTGGTGGCTTAAAACAACAGAATTCCCACAGTTCACGAATCCCAAAGTCAAGGTATCGACAGGACCACATTCCCTCTGAAGGCTCTCAGCAAGTTTCCTTCCTGCCTCTTCCAGCCTCTGGTGGGGCTGGCACCCTGAGGCTCCTGGGCTGGTACATGCTTCTGTCCCCTCTCTGCCTCTGACCTCACAGGGCCGCCTTCCCTGTGCCTCTGACTGTGTTTTCTCTTCCTATGAAGTTGCCAGTCATTGCATTAGGACTCACTCTAACCCATTTTAATGAATTATATCTGCAAAGACTCTCTCTTTTTTTTTCTGTCTTTTTAGGGCCACACATGCGGCATTTGGAAGTTCCCAGGCTAGGGGTCGAATCAGAACTACAGCTGCCGGCCTACACCACAGCCACAGCAACGTGAGATCCCAGCCGCATCTGTGACCTACACCACAGCGCACGGCAATCCTGGATCCTTAACCCACTGAGTGGGGCCAGGGATCAAACCCGAGTCCTTATGGATCCTAGTTGGGTTCGTTACCGCTGAGCCACAACAGGAACTCCGAGACTCTCTTTTCTAAGTCATATCCTGAGGTTCCAAGTGGAGGGGTTCTCGGGGACACTATTTACTCCGTCACAGTCATCATTCCCTTCTGTGTATTTATCAGCCCTGTAGAGAGAACTTTCTAGGCACCAGGCAATGTCGTAAACACTCTGCAGTTATTAACGCACCTAGACCTAGGGCCAAGGCAAGAGGTGGGCCTTGTTATCTTCATTTTATAGCTGAAAAAATGAGGGCACCCAGAGCTCAGTAAGTTACCCGAGGTCACCCAGTGGGTGGTGTCAGAGGTGGGATTGGAACCCGCGGGTCCCACACAGCTTCCCGTGGCACGACACTGGACCACGTGGCCCTTAACAGCATCCTCCAACTTCAGGGATATGAGATACAGCCCCAACTTCAGCATCATCTGTGCAGAGCGGGCAGGAAAACAGGGAAGATGCAAAACACCCCTGAGAATCTGCTTTTTTTTTTTTTTAACAGACTTTCTGGAAGCTTCACCCAGTGACTGCCATTTATAGCCCATGCACTAGAACTGTGTCACAGATTAAGGGCAGCCAAAAGAAAAAAAAATGCAAGAATTTCACTGGGCATTGTATAGCCTCAAACAAAGTGGACGTTTTGTTAGGTAGGCAGGAAGACAGGTTGGACGCTGGTGAGCAACAGGCTGTCGCCAACGCACAGATCCCCCTCTTGATGTGGTTTTTTTTTTTGAAGTGTAGTTGATTTACGTTGTTGTGTTAGTGTCAGATGTACAGCAATGTGATTCGTATACATATAATATATCCATTCTTCTTCAGATTCTTCCCCATATTGGTTATTACAGAATGTTGAGTAGAGTTCCCTGTGCTATACATTAGGTCCTTATTGATTAACTATTTTATATATGGTACGTATATATATGTACATATACATGTATACGTAAATACACATGTATATGCGTGTGTATATTCTTTCAGATTCTTTTCCATTATAGGCTGTTACAAGATATTGCATGTAGTTTCCTGTGCTAGACAGTAAGTCCTTGTTGTTTACCTCTTTTATATAGAGTAGTGTGTACGTGCTAATCCCAAACTCCTATTTTACCCCTCCCCCCTTTTCCCCTTTGGTAATCACAAGTTTGTTTTCTAGGTCTGTGAGTCTCTTTCTGTTTTTGATGTGTTTTAGAAAGTCCCCCTCTCATAAAATGTTTTCCTGTATCCATCATTTCCTCTCCTCTGTGCCTCTGTCAGAAAATTAATTTTCAAGACTGCCTGTGAATAAATGACTGTGCTCAGAAAGAAAACCAAGATACTCGAAGCATGAGGAAACATTTTAAAAAACAAACAAACACTCTCATGTGGGTTCCAAGCCGCCAGACCTCCGTATGACAAATTATTTCACACCTAAGTCACAGCAGACTGTCAGTGCTGTATGCATTTCCCTTACACCCTACCGTGGCTGGGCGCTCCAGACCAATGCCAAGTGCTGCCGTCTGCCAGCACTTTCCCTGGGACGGTAGGAGGCTATTTACCTGCACATGCAGCGGGTGGCACCTGCCACAGAATGGTCAGCCCCCAGAAGCTGTTGTATAAATTCCCCAGCTCCCTCACCCCTCCGTGGAATTATTTTTAGGAGTGCATTTTGGATAATTTCCCCTCGGGGAAATATACACTCATACATTTCAGCATATTGAAATATATAAAATGCACGGTGGGAGTTCCCGTTGTGGCTCAGTAGTAACAAACCCATCTAGTACTGACCCCTAGGCTGGGAACTTTCATATGCTGTGGGTACAGCCCTAAAAACAGAAAAAAAAATTAAAATAATAAAATAAAATAAAATAATACAAGGTATATTTCATGATAGAAATCAACCTCCAGGATTAAGCTCCAGCCGTTCTGCGGTCCTTGGCGGGACATACACATTCACTGGCTGCCTCTTTTTCCCCGGATCACTTCCCAACTCCCTACAGAAGTTTCCTGAACCTCCCAGATAAATGGCCCTGGCATCTTGTCCCAGCCTCTATTTCTAGGGGCTTTCAAAACTAAGACATGGGTCAGCATTTCTCCAGCAAAACGAGGACAGTTATTCTTTCCTCACAATAGACGATAATGAGTTAGACTCCAAGAAAAGGATGGATGGCCTCACTTAGAAGGCTGTCCCTTTTCCCAGTGCCACAGTCAGCTTCTCATCCCCCCTTCTGCCTCCTCCTGGCCTCTGGTGCCAGCCTGCAGTTCCGCAGCTGTGTTGGCACATTTGCAGGAAGGCCTTGCTGGCAGGAACAGAGTGTCCAGGAGGCAGAAGGCAAGCCTGGAGCTACCCCATCAGGACTGCAACAGCGCTTTCTCGGGAGATGCCTGCCCCTCTCATTGGCAGCAGCGCTGCTCCTAACTAAGAGTGAAAATTACCTAAACGTCTATCCATGGGGATTGGTTCACTGAATTGTGTCATACTCATACATAAAATCCCATGAAACTGTCCCCAAATAAGGTATTTATCTGTGTAACTCCATGGAAACACACCCATAGTATATTGTTACATTAAGAAAGTTTTCAGGAAAAAGAAAGGAAGAAAGAAAGTTTTCAGGCGTTCCCATTGTGGCTCAGCAGTTAACGAACCCGACTGGTATCCATGAAGACTTGGGTTTGATCCCTGGCCTTGCTCAGTGGGTTAAGGATCTGATGTTGCCGTGAGCTGTGGTGTAGGTCACAGATAAGGCTCAGATCTCGCGTTGCTGTGGCTGTGGTGTAGGCTGGCAGCTGTAGCTCCAGTTCGACCCGTAGCCTGGGAACCTCCATATGCTGCAGGTGTGGCCCTAAAAAGCGGGGGGAAAAAAAGAAGAATTGGAACCACAAAGAAGGCAAGGAGATACCAGGCCTGAAAGCTCAGTCACTAATCCCCCCCCAGGCCCTGCACGCAGAATGCTGCGTTCTGTTCACAGGCTAAGAAAACACCCCAGACCTAGGGACTCTCAGCTGCTCATTGGTTGTCCTGACCTCACTTCCCAGGATGCTGACCGGAATGTGCAAATGCTTAAAGGCCTGTAGAGTTTCACTGTTGGAGCAGATAGGCTCTTTTCTTTTCTGCCACAGGTGTGCAGAATTGTTTTCCCTGAAACTTGTATCAGCATGCTGCTTCTCTAGTCTGCTTTTTGTTTTTCCCCTTGAGATGGGCCAGTTTGGGCCTGAGAGTTAAAAATGCCTTTTCCTGCTTCTCCCCAAAGTGTGAATCATTCTCTTGATCTCTGCCCCTTTCCAGTAGAAAATTATGCCTGGCCTTTTTCTTCCCCGGAGGCACAGGGACGTAGCACCGCATTCTGACTTGGCTTCTTCTTTCTTTTGCTATGTTCATGCGCAAAGTAGAATAAAATCAGGCTAGGAACCCACAGGAGAGAAGAAAATAGTGCCTAAGCAATGGGGCATTTGGAGGCCTAGGAATATTTTCAGATGGTATGAGGCGTAGACTTTGAAATTCAAGAACGTTACAAACTGTAGTCTTGCCTTTTAGAAATAAAATAATGGAACTATTTATATATGTATATGTGTATATATATCTATCTATATAATCATATTCAAAGGCTACATCAAATGAGCTAATTATAAAACGAACCTAGTCCTATAAAGGAAAAGTAAGATCTTATGTAAGAAATAGAAAGTTAACATAAGGAAAGCGATTATGTAATTTTAAGATGATAAACTTCTACGCCTTCTTCTGGCGCGCGTGCGGCTAAACAGGCGTTTGTGATTTCACATGAAAATCGAATTAACAGGCGTCTTTGCAAGCCTGTCTCTAAGGGATGGTAAAGCCTCCCTAGCCAGCTCCTTGCGCCAGCCCAGCCATTTGGTTGTCTCCATACCCAGGCTAGGCCAGACAAGTTCAGACGCGCAGAGGATGCTCCAAGTGTGTGCTGATGCGGCCCCTCCTGGGAACACGGCTGGCGTGTGCGGAGTGGGGGATTGAACCAAGAATGTCCTGGGCTAGACCTTGGAAGTGTTTTTATATGGAGACGGCCAGTTCTATGGGGACTTTGATCTCTGTGTGTTTCGAGGAGTCAATCCTCGCAGAGAGAAGTGAGATTCTTGCTTCTTGGGGTTCAGTGCTTTCCCTCTGAGAAATGGGCTCAGATGATCCCCAGGACTGTGCCAGTTCACAAACCACAAGACGGTGAGCCTAACAGAAGGCGGCCTGGGCGCCCTGGAGGGAGAGGTGCCGGGCAAGCATTACGGCTCAGGGTCGAGGAAAATTGCCTTGAGGAATCCAGGAATGCAGACGGATAACATATGATATCGCTTCTATGTGGAAACGATAAAATGATACAAATGAATTTGTTTATAAAACGGAAACAGACTCACAGACCTTGAAAACAAATTATGGGAGTTTCCTGGTGGCTCAGCAGGTTAAGGATGCAGCGTTGTCACTGTTGTGGCTCGGATTTAGTCCCAGGCCCTGGAACTTTCACATGCCATGGGCATGACCAAAAACATAAATAAAATAAAATAGTTATTATTTTTAAAAAGAGAATCGATTATGGTTTCTAAAGGAGAAAGGGGGGAGGATAAATTAGGAGTCTGGGATTAACATCTACACACTACTGTATATGAAATAGACGACCAGCCATAGAGCACAGGGCTCTCTACTCAACATTCTGTAGTAACCTATAATGGAAAAGGATCTCAAAAAGGTTGGGCATATGTGTGTGTGTCACTGAATCACTTTGCTATATGCCTGAAACCAACACATAGTAAATCAACTAGACCTCAATTTTATTTTATTTAATTAATGTATTAATTTATTTTTGTCTTTTTAGGGCCACACTTGTGGCATATGGAAGTTCTTAAGCCACAATAGGAACTCCCTAGAATTCAATTTTTAAATATAAAATAAAAGAGGAGAGGGGATTCATGCACAGAGGACTAAAATACAGAGCAAGGAGATGATGTGATGATGATCTTGGTGGTGATTATTTTGTTTTGCTTTGCTTTTTAGGGCCACACCCATGGCTTACAGAGGTTCCCAGGCTAGGGATCTAATTAGAGCTACAGCTGCCGCACTGCACCAGAGCCACAGCAATGCCAGATCCAAGTCACGTCTGCGACCTATACCACAGCTCACAGCAACACCAGATCCTTAATCCACTGAGCATGGCCAGGGATCGAACCCGCAACCTCATGGTTCCTAGTCAGATTTGTTTCCTCTGCGCCATGACGGGAACTCCGATGATGGTGCTGGTTGTGATGATGATGATGTGATGCAGAGAGGCCAGTTCCTCCCTCGCTGAGTCCTTCTCCATTCCTTCCACAGGCCCTGGGCAAGGTCCTGGGGAGCAGAAAGCAGGTGCAGGCCATGGAGCTTACAGTCTAGAAGAGGAACGAAAGGATTGAATAACTACGAGTAACAATAAAGTGGCAACTGTGTCAGGTGCCCCAAAGGAGAAGCCATAATTTTCTTTCCTGGGCTCTTAGGGGCTGTCGTTTTCTGGGCTCTGAAAGCAAATCACTCGAGCAGATGGGGACATCCTGAAGGACACATATTTTGAGCTTAGCTCTGAAGGAAATGATTAATGTATGTTTGGGTGTGTGTGTGTGTGTTTGTGTGTGTGTGTGTGTGCTTTGCACCCATGTGTCACATTGGAGGGGCTGTGGGAGTGTCATCGAGGCCATCCTAGCATTCCAAACAAGGTCAGGACCCAGCCCGGAAAATTGACAGGAAGTGAAAAAAAGCTAGAGTGACAGAGTACAGGGCAAGGGTCTGTCTCGGCCTTCACCTGTCCCCTCACCCCTCCACCCCGGTATACTACTAACTAAACCCCTTGCTCCTCTGGCAAGCGGTTAGCTGCTTACTTTGGAATCGTTTTGTATGAATTTCAACCAGTTGGAATGGCAAACCCATGAACTCAGGAGCTGAACTTCCTGGGTTCACATCCCAGATTCACGATTTTCCTAGTGACTTTGGACAGGTGACCAAACCTCCCTGTGCCATCCACAAAATGAATCTAATACTGATGCGTGTTGGGATGCTGTGAGCGCTAACAGGTCCCTATATTTATAAAGTGCTCAGGACAATTCCTGGCGCTTGCTGAGTTCTGTCAAACACGGTATTCATGATAAATCTGCTCAGAGTTCCCACTGCTCACAGTGGGTCAAGAATCCGATGGCAGTGGCTCAGGTCCATGTGGAGGCAAGAGTTCCGACCCTGGTGCAGTGGATTGAAGGAGCCGGTGTTGCCGCAGCTGCAGCATAGGTTACAGCTGTGGCTCGGATTCAGCCCCTGGCTGGGAGAATTCCGTATGCTGTGGGTGTGGCCATTAAAAAAAAAAGAAAACACAAAGATAAATCTGCTCCTTTGCCGCTGAATACAATACCCCTTCTGCATCACGTTCTCCCTGTGTAAGTCTGAGGGAGGGCAGAACATTTTCTGAACACCAGGTTTTTTTGTTTTGGGTTTTTTTTTTTTTTGGTCTTTTTTAGGCATATGGAGGTTCCCAGGCTAGGGGTCTAACAGGAGCTGTAGCCTCCAGCTTTCACCACAGCCACAGCAACGAGGGATCCGAGCCGCG
This sequence comes from Catagonus wagneri, assembly GCA_004024745.2. Lineage (NCBI taxonomy): Eukaryota > Metazoa > Chordata > Mammalia > Artiodactyla > Tayassuidae > Catagonus > Catagonus wagneri. The sequence goes on along the minus strand of PVHT021183555.1, from coordinate 26,020,519 downwards.
TCTGCAACCTACACCACAGCTCGCGGCAACGCCGGATCCTTAACCTGCTGCGGGAGGCCAGAGATGGAACCTGCAATCTCATGGTTCCTAGTCGGATTCGTTTCCGCTGTACCACGACGGGAACTCCTGAACACCAGGTTTTGAGCCTGAGTAGGGGTGGAGTTCTTTGCAGGAAGGCTGGGAAAGGCACTCTGTGCTCAGGAAGGGATGTGATGGAAGGGTGTGTTTGGTCTTCCAGGAGGCGGAAATCCTGAACACGGCCATCCTCACGGGGAAGACGGTGGCCGTGCCGGTGAAGGCGGTCGCCGTGGAGGAGGACGGCACCGTGGCGGACCTGCTCCAGTCTGTGCAGTGCCAGTCGTCTGATGAAGATGTCATTAAGGTAAGTTGACACCTCCGGGGCCCTGCAGAAATCTGCTGTCGTGTCAGCATCCATGTTCATTGAGTGGCTGGGACCACAGGAGTCCCCAGGGACTCCCCCCGCCCCCGTTCTGGTTATCCTGTCACCTCATTCCCTGCCCAGGAATAAGACAGGATAAGAAACTGCTGTGGGGAGCAGACCTGATCTGTGAAGGCCCCTGACTGTTTTCAAATGCTTGTGGCCTCTTCCCCACCCCCCGGTGAGCTTGCCGTGAGATGAGGGACCTCTGCCCTGAGAGAGGCCACTGTCCCCCCACTGCCAGGCTGGAAAGCGGGGCAGGGGTCTCAGAAGTTAGATGGATGAGTACACGGCCATGCTCTTAGGTGATGTCATAGCACAAAGCGTTTGTATAAAATCAGCAGGGGTATAAAGTATACAATTACAGGAGTTCCCGTTGTGGCTCAGCAGGTTATGATTCTGACTAGTATCCATGAGGATGTGGGTTCGATCCCTGGCCCCACTCAGTGGCTTAAGGATCCGGTGTTGCCATGAGCTGTAGTGTCGGTCATAGATGCAGCTTGGATCCCTCATCGCTGTGGCTTTGATTCGCCCCCTAGCCTGGGAACTTCCATATGCTGCAGGTGTGGCCCTAAAAAGAAGGAACAAAAAAAGTACACAGTTACACCCGGCTTTGACTCCCAACACAGGCCAGGGGAGAAAGAGGAGGAACCATTCTCCAGCCTCCTGGCCGGCCTGCAGAGTTCTCTGTGACTTAGGGATGGGGTGACCAGCTCTTGCCGTCCCTCATTTTAATTCCAGGGACCCCTTCCTACTCTCTGGCTTCTTCTTTCTGGTTTTAAATCGAATGCAAAAACCATCCAAAACAAAGGCCCTCTGGGACTCTGATTTGCTCTGCCATGCAACTTGGAGGGGAAAGAAGCTTGTCACTCCGCTGCCACCGCTGACTCTGGAAGCAAAATCCTGGTGTGCCTCCCCTGGGCCAGCCTCCCAGCAAATGCCTCAGGATGGCGAGGGGTGTGGGGCAGCTGGTGAGGCTGAGAAAGGGGACTCCCGTCCTCGTGGTCCCAGGACTAGTCAAAGCCCAGCCTCCCTGCCCATTCAGCACAGGGACCGCCAGATCCCTCTGCCCTCACGTGAACCCCAGGGAGTGTTTCCACCCACATGAAGGCAGTGGACAAATGCAGTTTGACTCTCCACTGAGGGCTAGGTCCCATTTTAGATGTCAGAACCTCAGATTAGAGGCTCATCCCTCTAGTCCTTTGTTGCTCCGAGAGAAGGCAGAGATGTGGGACAACAATAGAGCCATGTGACACGTTACATAACACCCCAAAGCCCACTTATTCCAGAAGCCCCTTCATATCAGTGTATGGCGCATCCATCCTTCCAGTGGCTCAGGCCCATGTCTTGGCGCATCCCTGATTTCTCGTTCTCTCTCCCCCCGAACCCAATCCTTCAGCACATCCCGTAGGCAGTGCCTTTGAAACTCACCCAGGAGCCCACCCTTTCCCACAATGTCCTGCCACCACCCCAGCCCAAGCCACCATAACGCCCCTCGGTCAAGGCGATGACCTCCTTGCTGGTTTCCCCTGGGGACCGACCACCTTTGCCCACCCGCCTCCTCTGATTTTCAGTGCAGCAGCTGGGATGATCCAGGGATAAGCCTGCTGATGTCATTCCTCAGCGCAAAACCAGCCACTTGGCTTCCCTCCCGTCTCAAAGGAAAAGCCAAAGTGTTTCCAGGGACACGGGAGATACAGCCCAGCCGGCCACGCCTGCCTCCGCACCTCACTCTTGCCGTGTTCCCGCTCCGCTCGCTACCTCTGTTCCAGCCACGCTGGAGTCTTGGCTTTTCCTCTGACAGCTCAGACCCCTCCCCGCTCCCATCTTCTAACTCTCTCCCCCTCGGTGTCTGCCCTGCTTGCTTTCCCTTTCTCTTCTCCCCAGAGCCTTCCCTGAGCCGCATGTGTCAAACTTTCACACCTACCCACAGCCCTGCCTTTTCTAATCCCCGCTTACTCCTTATCCATCACATTTATTCGTCTGTGTTATCTATATTATAGTCTATCTACATGGTGTATTTATATATTTTCAAATATGTTTACGTATTTGAAATGTTCATTTTATTGATCGTCAGACTGTCTTCCCAAGATATAAGTTCCATGAAGGACAGCAAGACCACCTTGGTCCCCTTCTTTCGCTGTTATATCCCCAACTGCTAGGCATGAGTAGGTTTTCAACAGATGTTTGTTGAATGAATAAATGGACAGTAATTAACAAGGAATGCTGAAGAGAAAATGCAGAACCGAATCATGGAAGTGTTCTCCGGGGAAGTGCTTAAATTAAGACATGAAGGACGAATATACACCCAGGCAGCTAGATTAAAAGACACATAAAAGGGGAGGGAGTTCCTGCTGTGGCACAATGGCTTAAGGATCTGGCGTTGCTGCAGCTGTGGCATAGGTCTCATTGCTGGTCCAGTTTGGGTTTGATCCCTGACTTGGGAACTTCCACTTGCCGTGGAGGTGGCCGACAAAGAAAAAAAAATCACACACACACAAAAGGGGAGTTCCCTGGTGGGTCGGTGGGTAAGGACCATGTGTTGTTACTGCTGTGTCTCTATTACTGCTATGGCTTGGGTTTGATCCTTGGCCAAGGAATTTCTGTATACTGCAAGTGTGGCCCAAAGGCATGGTAGGCAGAAGAAATGTTGGTGTGAAGGGAGGTCTTCAGAGGTGTTCCTTGCACTGTGTGGCTGCACTCCCTTGGCCCCCTGTGATTTCAGCTGTGACTGAGACAGATGTGCTTCGGCAGTGTCCCACCATTAGGATCTGGAGTGTCTCTTGGTTTATCTGTCCTGGGGATATTCTGAAAGCTGGGAGAGCTTTCTCAACCCTTCTGAGGAGTTAGCATATGCAGGGGTAACCCTCAGCCAGTGTGGCCGCCACCATCTCCATCCCTTCTGAAAGCCTCAGTTCCTCAGAGGCAGGGCTGAGTCCCACGTGCTCCAGGGGCAACCAAATGGACAACATGTCTTTTACCTTTGTTCCCCCTTCCTTTCCTTGTCTTCCTGACTTTCCTCTCATCCGCTGCCAAGAATCACTTTCCTGCCTGCACCTAATCCTTGTCTCAAGCTCTGCTTTCAAGAGACTCCAAATTAAGATAGAGGGACAGAGGTGTGAGGGATCATGGGCTCTGGTCCATCCAAGTTGTTCCTACTTTTTACTATGCAGCTGAAAATGTGCTTCCTCCGTGAAGTCATCCGTGACGAGTCTGCCCCACATTGGTGTTTCTTATCTCTGAAATCCCATACAGTCCTATCTAGCGTATCCTTTGTTGAGCACCCTCTACATCCTGGCCCCAGGAAAGCCCTAGGGAAGCTGTGAAGGCGAACCTGCAGAAAGATCTCAAAACTACAAATTCCCCCCAGGGAGGTAGGTCTATTACTTGAACTTGTACCTGCTTCAGCGTTGCAGTGTTGTGCATGCCACTTTATACTCCAGAAAATCTCTTTGTTGGTTATTTGTTATGAATTAGGTGTATCATCCCTTGTAAGTTTCTTCCGGGTTGTGCAGCTTTTAGGAAGCACTGCTGATTCCCGGAGCGGACATTTATGGTTTGTCTCTCTGGCTTCCATTTGCCTTTTCTCTGATAGCTATAACTATGTCTTTGCAGTAAATTCATGCAATTTTTTTCCTTCTTTTCAAAATTTTTTTAAATTTTCTAGATCTATTTTGCCTTTTTCTTGCAGTTTTATTGGGATATAATTGACAGAACAGCACTATGTTTAAGGTGCACATCATAATGATTAGATTTACATATATCATGAAATGATTATCACAATAAGTTTAGTGATCATCCATCACTTCATATAGACACATAATTAAAGAAATAGAATTTTTTTCCTTATGATGAGGACTCTTAGGATTTACTCTCTTACACCCCGCCGTGTTAATTATATTTATCATGTTGCATGTTACATCCCTAGTACTTATTTATCTTCTAACTGTGAGTTTGTACCTTTTGACTGCCTTCATCCAGTTTCACCTGCCACCACTCCTTGCTTCTGGTAGCCACAAAATCCAGTCTCTTTTTCTATGAGTTTGTTTGGGGCCTTTAATTGACCCCAAACACTATGTGAGGTCTTGTTACACAACATCGCAATTTATACTTATACGTGTATTCCAAAGTACATTAGCCACAAGTCTAGTTAGGATCTGTCACCATACAAAGATATTACATGGTTACTGACCTTAGTCTCACACTGCGTATTTCACACCCATGACCCATTTATTTTAAATCCATGCAATTTAATGTAGTGTGTCCACCCCAGTTTCCAGTGGCCACATGACCCGGCATGGCCAATCAAAGCACTGAATCCCTCCAGGCCCTGCCATTGGCTCAGGGAGAAACACAGTATCCAATCCCAGCCAAGGAGAGACAATCTCGAGACCTGCATGGGAACTCCTGCAAGAGAAGTAGTTTTCCCTCCCTTTGTTCTTATTCCCTATCTTGGAGAAGATATGCTGGAGTTACTAGGTTCCATCTTGAGAAAGGAGCTTGCCAGGGAGTTAAAAACAACAGAGGAAGCCAGAACCACTATGCAGAAGAGCCAAGTCTTTATGAGAGTGTTGGAGTGTTTGAATCCCACCACCTCCTAAACACGGGCCAGTTTGCACGAATTGTGCAGAGCAATTTGTGTGAGATTTATAATACCAATTACCCAAGAAGTCCGTGTTTATATCCGTGCCCTAAAGAGTTCAGAATGACTTGAGTCATCTTGGGAGTCAGGAAATCACCATCAGAAATGCAAAGACGCAAGGAAAGTTGGAAAAGCTCCCTGCATTCAGTTTCACATCCATCCCCAGGCCTCACCACCCAATGTACAACTTAAAAATCAAAACCCAGAGCCTACACAGCTGTCGCCGTGCTGCTCTGTGAATCACAGATGTCGAAAGAGAATCATTTGGTGTAGATAATGTTTCGGTGTCATTTGGAGGCCCTTGAGGAAGAAAGCCAAGGGATTCTTGGAGAAGCTTCTCAACCACCTGTTCTGAGGCTCCTGGGACACCTCTGAGCAGCAGGTCTGCCTTTAAAGCTTGTCTCCCTCACCCCACCCCCCATATTTTTATTTGCTTTCTCTTCCTTCCCCAAACAGATGCCCGGTATGCTCTCCCATTCTCCTCCATCCATATCAAAACTCCCTCTTAGGAGATCTGCTAGAGGACTTGGGCGCACCGAATCATAAATTACGTGAAGGCATGGTACCCTGGGCCCCCGAGGATGCCTGTGCTGTTAAGAAGGCAGCAGATCCCTCCCAGATGCATTTCAGATGTTGCTGAGAATATCCACTGTGAGTCTTAGGGGTTGGAAATAACAGAAAATCCCACCCATACTGACATAAGGTTTTTTTGTTTTTTTTTTAAAGTGTGGTTGATATAATTGAAAGCTTCAGTCCGGGCTAGTTTATGGGGCTTTTAATTTAGAACATCAAAAGATGCCAGAACTCTTTCTTTCTCTCTTTGTTCTCTCCCCCTCACCCCCTCACGTACAGGCACTTTCTTCTGGGTGAATTTCATTCTCACAGAGGCTGCCCTTATGGGAGCTTAAGAGATTCCTCGGAACTGCCTTATCCTTGAAGTTCAGGATTGCCCAAAGCCTATTATCACCCTAAAGCACTTAAACTAAAAAGCGGGTGGAGAGGGTGCCCCCGGCGGAGTTCGGTGTGCTCTTACCACGGAGTGGGGCTATGAGCTCCCAGCAGCGGAAGCGGCATACACCCCCTGCAGCCACTTAGGACTGGCAGAGCTGTGGGGTTAGGGACCCCTTAAGAACCCCCGCCCCCGAATCTGCCCTCTGGCAGCAAAGCCAAGTACACTTCATACATGGCAAAGAAGATGGATTTGAGCTCAAGTTTCACTCCTGAAATGCTTGCTGAGTGTCTCTTTTTTAATTGTAGTATAGTTGATTTGCAGTGCTGTGTTAGTTTTTGGTGTATAGCAAAGTGATTCAGTTATATTTACATATATATATATTATTTTTCAGGTTCATTTCCATTATAGTTTATTACAAGATAGTGAATAGAGTTCCCTGTGCTATACAGTAGGTCCTTGTTTCTTTATCTATTTTATATATAGTAGTGTATAGCTATTAATCCCAAGCTCCTAAATTATCCCCCACCCCCTTTCGCCTTTGGTAACAATAGGTTTGTTTTCCATGTCTGTGAGTCTGTTTTTGTTTTGTAAAGAAGTTCATTTGTATCATACTTTTTTAAGATTCTACATATAAGTGATATCATATAATATTTGTCTTTCTCTGTCTGGTTTCACTTAGCATGATCATCTCTAGGTCCATCCATGTTGCTGCAAATGGCATTACTTCATTCTTTTTTACGGCTGAGTAATAAACTCCACTGTATGTATACTCCACATCTTCTTTATCTATTCATCTGTCATTGGACACTCAGGTTGCTTCCATGTCTTGGCTGTTGTAAGTTGTGCTGCTATAAACATTGGTGTACAGGCATCTTTTCAAACTAGAGTTTTCTCTGGATATGTGCCCAGGAGTGGGATTGCTAGATCATATGGTAGCTCTATATTTAGTTTTGTTTTTTTTTTTTTAGGAACATCCATACTGTTCTCCATAGTGGCTGCACCAATTTACATTCCAACCAACAGTGTAGGAAGGTTCCCTTTTTGCTGCATGTTTCCTTTTTTTCTTTGGTCTTTTTAGGGCCGCACCCAGGCTAGGGGTCCAATCAGAGCTGTAGCTGCTGGCCTATGCCATAGCCACAGCAACGCCAGATCCGAGCCTACACCACAGCTCACGGCAGTGCCAGATCTTTAACCCACTGAGCAAGGCCAGGGATCAAACCCGTGTCCTCATGGATACGAGTTGGGTTCATTAACCACTGAGCCACGACGAGAACTCCTGCTGCCTGGGTTTTAAAGTATTCATGATCAGCTCCTCAACGGAGAAGGGTCTCCTCCAAATCCCAGAAATGTCCTCTGAGGCCAGCGAAGTGAGGTTAGCTCCTGCTCGGCACAGCAGGACTCAATAAGCCTGCTTCCTCGTCTTATAAAATCCCACAGCATCAGGACCACCCTGCTTCTCTAGAAGAGACCCACCCGTGGGAAACTGGGCTTACTCAAGCCCTGCATGTTCTCCAGAGGCTTATCCAGGTGTGGGTGTTCTTGCAACAGTAGAAGATTCCCCCAGGGGAAGGAGGGTGATTTCAGGGCTGGAGTGAGACTTTTAAACACTGGGGGAAAAGAGAAGAAGCAGGAACGGCCTCCCTCTGGGGCGTTCTGCTTTGGGCTGCAGGCTCAGGCTTGTTCTTGGATGGCCTTGTTCAGAGGAAAAGGTGATGGTGGGGTGGGGAAATGGCTCGCCAAAGAGAAAGCCCTGGAGAGGGAGCAACTTCCTGAGTCCCTTTTTTTTTGGAAATTAAATCACTTTATTATTAAAAAAAATCATGTTAACAGTAGTTTGAACAGTGCTTGCCTTCTTTGCATGGTATCTTTTCTATGTCTTGGTGAACCCATATTCCTTTCTAAGTTAAGATCAGCTTCTAACATGTTACCCTTTGTGCTTTCAATGTCCTGAAGTGTCTCGGAGTTCCCTGAATGGGGAAGTTTTCACCAATGTCACCTCCCTGAGCCATCTGCGTCCCTTTTTCTTTCTCAGTCTGCTGATCCTTTAGTGCAGATCAGCATTTTCGTCCCCTCCCCAAGACGTTGGCCCAGTGGCTTCTTAAATACCCAGTCAAGGAATCAGGAAATTGCCAGAATAATGCCTTCTCAATCATCCCCACTGCTTCTTTGGGGGACTTTTCCTGTGTCACTTGCTGGGGAAGATCTCCTGGAAGCAGGCTCTCCAAGTATGAGCAGATGCCTTTCAGGTGCCGATATACAAGACACACTGTGTATCGCTGTTATTCACTGTATATTCGCTGATCACATATCTCTTGAGTGCTTTTGTTTAGCGGGAGTGTTGGACTCAGTCTCTCAATAGACCCCTTCTTTGATCCATCCTGTAGGCAATGAGTGGTTATTTTTCAAATAAACCTCTCTTATTGGAATAGAATCTGTAGCTATAGAGTGGAGCGAAGGCAGATGCTGGAGGCACGGACTGGACCTATATCTGTCCCCTGGCCATCAGTGGAGACCCAGGCTTTCCTGGATGCAAATGAAGCATTGGAGGCAGAAAAAGAACCTGTAGGATGTACTGCATCAACTCTGCCTGTACATCTGTGCTGTTATTTTTTTCAGAGCTGCACCCACAGCACATGGAAGTTCCTGGGCCAGGGAATCTGAGCCACAGCTGCAACCTACACCACAGCTGCATCAACACCAGATCCCTTAACCCATTGCACTAGGTAGAGGATCAGACCTGCCCCTCCACAGCAACCTGAGCCACTGCAATCAGGTTCTTACCCAACTGTGCCTCAAAAAGAACTCCTGGTGCTATTTCTTCTTATCATAGCATCCTACCTGGACACCAAGTAATGGTGTTCCTTCTCTGAAATCGACTTCCTAATGTCAGAAATGTTTTATTGATTGATTGGGAATAAATGTTTTATTTTATAGAAAACAATATTTCTCTGCCTCATACAGAGACCTGGCTTTTAGATCCTAATTCTTTTCCTCTCTATTCACCTGTGCAGTTTCTATTATATAAAGCATCCTTTCAGAGTTACTAGTGGGTCTGGACTACTGATGCAGAGATGATGTAAAGAGAAGTATTATACCAATAATAATACCAGAAGTAGCAATAATTGTATATGTATTGGGTATTCCTTACAGAGCTGGTGAGCATTCCTTTAATTCTCACAACTCCCTGAAATAGTATTATTTTTATCCTCATATTTCAGATGAGGAAATTGAGGCACTAAGAGGTTCTTTTTAAACTGTGGCAAAATGCATATAACATACCATTATCATCTTGGCCATTTCTAAGTGTACAGGGCAGTAGTGTTAAGGACGTTCATATTTGGGACAACCATCACCCCCTTCTATCTCCAGAAGTCTCTTCATCTCACAGAGCTGAAATTCTGTACCCATTAAGCACTAATTACGCCTCCCCCCTGCCCCTGGTAGCTTCAATTCAACTTTCATCTCTATGAATTTGATTGCTCCAGGTACTGCATATAAGTGGAGCCATACAATATTTGTCCTTAGTGTCTGGTTTATTTCACTGAGCATAACATCCTCAAGGTTCATCCATGCTGTAGCTTGGGTCAGATTTTCTTTCCTTTTCAAGGCTGTATCATATTCCATTTTTTGGACAGACCACCTTGTTTTTCCACCATCCATTGATGGACACTTGGATTGCTTCCACCTTTTGGCTATCGTGAATAATGCCTTTATGAACACACACAGTTTTGACACATCATGTAAAATGAGAATGGTACTCATTTCCAGGGCCTGTTTTGTTTTTGCTTCTATCACTCATCATTCAGGACAGGGGTTGGAAAACCATGGCTGCCATGGGAACAAGTTGAGGATTTTCATCCACTTACGATTGTCCTTTGTCCATGGCTACCTTTTTTTTTTTTCCTTTTAGGGACACACCCAAGGCATGTGGAAGTTCCCAGGCTAGGGGTCGAATTGGAGCTGCAGCTGCCGGCCTACACCACAGCCACAGCAATGTGAGATCCAAGCCACATCTGCGACCTGAGCCACAGGTCACAGCAATGCCAGATCCTTAACCCACTAAGCAAAGCCAAGGATCGAACTCACCTCCTCATGGACACTAGTTGGGTTTGTTACTTCTGAGCTACAAAGGGAACTCCTCCATGGCTACTTTTTTTCTTTTTTTTGCCATCCCTGAATCATGCAGAAGTTCCCAGGATAGGGATGGAAGCCATTCCACAGCAGTGACCCAAGCCGCAGCAGTGACAAGGTAGGATCCTTAAGCTGCTGAGCAACCAGGGAACTCCACATCCATGGTTAATTTTGCACTGCAAAAGTAGAGTTGAGTAACTGTAAGAGGGATTACATGGTCCACAAAGCCAAGAATACTTACCATCCATTTCTCTGCAGAAAAAAATTGCCCACCTCTGTTCAAGAATTCTGAGAAGCCTTTTTCTTCATGGGTGATTATTTACCTTGGCACACAGAGAGCCCACACTCCCAGCCAGAAATAACTCTTCCGTGTATGGATGCATGCAATCCCTCTAAGAAAACTTCACGCTGTTGAGTTAAACATTAATTCTCCCTGCACTCCTTTGTCAAAGTAAAAATACTTCTGGGAGAGACAGTCTATACCCATTTCTGGAAATTTTGTCAGAATGGACTTGCTTGGATCCCTTTCCTCTTCGATAGTCAAAATCAGGACAGGCAGAGATTCTGCCTCCTGGGAAAATGAGTAAGCCTGGGAAAATGGGACAGAGTGGGTCAGAGAGGGCAAGCCAACCTTGACTTTTAGCCTGGGTTAACTGAGAGTAGCATCAGCAAATATGTCTCACACAGATACTTCCTACAAGCACCAGACCCATGGCAAACATCACCAGTAGAATATAGCACATCTTTTGATTATGCTCAGACATTCCTGGCAATCCTTCTCAACACCATCCATCATGGATGTAAGACATGAAACCTCTTTGTCATCTCTGACCTAGAAAGAAACCACATAACATCTCCATATCACCTCACTTGTATAGAATTTATATAAAGGATCTTGGAGAACATTTAGACCAGGGATCACAAACCCAAAACACAAGATCCGCACAATAACTTAAATGCCTGAATACAATAGGGAGTAGTGGGGACTGCAACAAACTGAGGAGCATGTCTGATCTAAGGTGCAGCCAATGCTGCATCCTATCCTATTGCTATATGAAAAGAGTACAAATGGTGCCTAAGAGTTTGGGCTCTTGCGTCAAACTGCCTGGATTTAAACCCTGGCTCTGATATTTATAAATGAGAACCAGCTCTATATACTTAAACTCTCTGTTCCTCAGTCTATTTAGTTGTAAAATAGGTATAACATTCTTATGATGCATTTGACTCCATGTTGCATTGGGAAATCAATCTATTAGAGCCAATTTCATCACTTATATATTTGTTTTATAAGTAGGTATAAATATTTGTAAAATAAATATCATGTTCATAATATTTATAATGTAAATAAGTAAATATAAATATTTGTTTTGTAAGTAAGTAAAAGTATTTATAGTATAAATGTGCCTTTTAGCCACATTCTTCATTTCAGGAATATCTTTCCAGGTTTAATTTAGGACTTAGTAAGTGGAGTAAAGTTAGGAAGGTAAAATGAACTTTCCATAAGCTTCCCTACTGTACTGCTTTTAGCTTTGTCTTCCACCCCTAAATCTATTCTTAACTCAGCAGTGAAAGTATTCCTTTAGAAATGTGAGTCACATCACTTCCCCACTCAAGATCTTCCTGTGGCTTCCTGATCTCCCTCAAAATAAAAGCTAAATACCTTGCAGTTGCCACCAACACCATCCAATATCCCCATCCTATATCCTGCATCCTCACTAACTGACCTTATTTCCCGACAGTCCCTCCAGTTATACTGCCTTCTGGAGATTCCTGGGACCTTGTAGGCATGCTCCTGCCTCAAGACCTCCACAGACCTGCTGTCCCTTCTACCAAGATGCACCACAGCTCATCCCCTCTCTTCCTTCACCTCCTTCCTTCTTCTTAACTCCAAAGTCCCAGTTCAAGTGGCAACACCTCCATCACTCCCTATCCCCTTTCTCTGATTTATTTTTATTCTTAAAACTTATCACCGTAACCTCACTTATCTGTTCACTGTCCACCTCCAGGAAGCCAAGGGCATATCGCTTCAACCATTACTGATTTCCCAGTGCCTAGAATGAAGCCTGCTGTTCTAACAGTAGCTGCCGAGGGGAAGGGTCTTGTCTATGAAGTCACAAAGTGACGGGGAAGAAGAGCTCCGTCCCTTGGTTGTGACATAGAAGATTATACTATGCAGGGGAAACTTCAGTAGGAAAAAAAAATCAGTAAACAACCCAGAACCACATTCTCCTCTTTGAGGTGAGGAGACGACTGTATATTCATTGTACAGTGGGATTTTCCTGAACCTTCATATGAAAAAGCAAGATCATTTCGAGGACGGTGGGTGGGAACTTTCTCTAGGTCTAGGGGAAAACACGCAGGAGTTCCAATTGTTGATGGATATTGAGTGGATGGATGATAACAAAACTGTATTAAAATAGCTCGGTTAGTGCAGTTCAGAGAGGAGTAAAGGTGTGATGATAATGGCTGTAGAGATAATGTCTTGGATGTAAAGGCAGGTCAGGAGAAGAGGAATCCAGCCTCATTATTACTCCTCCATATTTTCTGTTTCCTACATGAAGGAAGAGCTGTGACAGCTAATTAGGGTCCTTACGTGGCTTAAACGGTAACAAGAAGACATGGACTGAGTGTTTCTTTCTCAGACCCTGGGCAGGCAATTAGACTGTGCTGGAGGATTATATACTGTTACTTCTAAGACACTAAAGATCAAAATGACAAATGTCAACACTTTAGAAGTCAAACAATACATTTGTGGTCCAAAAAATCCCAATTTAAAAGATTTTCAAAAGTAAGTTTCATTCTAGGTGAATGTACTTTTTTTTGGATCATGCTTACAGCATGTGCAAGTTCCTGGGCCAGGGATCAAACCCACACAATAACAGTGATCCAAGCCACTGCAGTGACGATGACAGATCCTTAACCCACTGAGCCACCAGGGACCTCCAAGTGAACCTTACTTTAGACCTTAACTCTTAGGTTAGATGTGGCTGTGCTGTGCTTAGAATATGGTCATCCTCATTTATTTACGTGTAGAAAGGACTGATAGGTTTGGAGAAATTTAAGACTACGGACTTGTCTGACTCTTTTCTGTGTTCCTGGACTTAAAAGAAGGTCTGGCACATAATGTATACTTAATAACTAAACGTTTGTGGGAATTCCCTGGTGGCACAGTGAGGCAAGGAACCAGCGTTTTCACTGCTATGGCTCAGGTCCCTGCTGTGGCGCAGGTTCAGTCCCTGACCTGGGAACTTCAGCATGCCATGGGCGTGGGCAAAAAAAAAAAGTTTGTGGCATGAATTAATGGTAAAATAAACCCAGATTTGTGTTGAATAATGATAAACATGTGGCGAGGCATAAAGTATCAGATCCTCCATTCCCCTCCTGTGGTATTTTCCATTAACTTGACTTTTTGTTAACACCTGTACTTTGTGTAAATTTGGATTTTGGATGTTATTGCTTTCTGGATGCCAAGAAGCATCATCTGTGCACATCTGCAGCCAGATGCTCATGAGCCAAAGTTTCCTGATGGGCACCACCTGGTGGCAGAAGCCCAAATTGCAGGCATAGTATCTTCTAGGATTCTAACATGCCTATAAGGGTGAGTCTGGCTAGTTCTCCTCCATTTCTGTGATGGAAATTAGTTCTTTGACTTATAATTCTGTGACTACCAGTGCATTGTTATATGAAGAAGGAAAACATATTGACAACGGGTGCATTAAGGCATGAGATATAGATTATAAGTCCAAAATATTCTCTGACTCAGTGCTCAGCCATTTTAATGCTGTGTGTCATGTACAGGATGCATGTCACTGCATTGTTCTTTTGAAACCCAGCATAAGGACGGTAATGTTTTGCATGATGATTTAGGAGTCAAACCTCCACAGGTGATAAAATGAGGCATGGAGCTATTAGCTCACATATCACATTTAAAATGCATCTGAGGGTACAACACACCTGCTGTGATTCAAACCCCAACTTACATCAGAAACTCTCATTAACGAAGCTATCAATAGATAATTAGTACCAACCCAGCAGCACATCCCTATCTTCTGCATCTATAGAATTAAAATTAATGGGGGAGGGGAAGGATAGCAAAACTCTACGTATAGAATTCAAAATTTAAGATTATACCTAGCCAAAGTTGCTTTTTTTTTTTTTCTTTTCCATTACTTGCCTATCAGGGCCTGGCACTGAGGGTTTCTGTCTTGACACAGAGTCTTTATTTTTAATGTTAGGCTGAGTTTCAGAAGCTTCCGCCAGCTTTCCCCTGAGGGAAATAGTCTTTGAGCCAAGCAGAGAGAGAGAGACAAAGTATCAGGATCATAATCAGTGTTTGTGACCAAGGCAAAAACCTAGCTTAGGGCCCTTCCAATAAACCTAGTGAGTTGGGTTTCTCACTTTGGAGGCAGTGGTCACAGTCAAGGACGAGAATCAGTGTGGTTTCAAATCCCAAATGCAGACCCTCTTTGGACCCTCCAGTCTCTGAGCAACATTTCTCACAACAAATTAACTGGGCAGAGGTTCCAGAGATCCATCCCAGACAAGGCCTCTCCAGCAGGCCTAGACACAAGTCAGGCCATGGGAAACAGTAGCGGCCCAGCCCGGGTAAAGCTCAGCTACTGGTGAAACCCAGAGATGAGCATTCGGCCACCCCTATACATGGAAATACTTTTTTTTGTTTTTTAAACAGAGTCAGATTAAGACCCTAGAGATCTAAAGTTCAGAAGATATTATAGGAGTTCCTGTTGTGGCTCAGCAGATTAGAACCCAACTAGCATCCATGAGAATGCGGGTTTGATCCCTGGCCTCGCTCAGTGGGTTAAGGATTCAGCGTTGCCTTGAGCTGTGGTGTAGGTCACAGATGCAGCTCTGATCTGGTGTGGCTGTGGCTGTGATGTAGGCTGGCAGCTGCAGCTCTGATTAGACCCCTATCCTGGGAACTTCCATATGCTGTGGTTGTGGCCCTAGAAAAAAAAAAACAAAACACCAAAAACAAAAAAAAAATTAAAAAAAGAAGATATTATAGAACTAGAACCTCCCATATAGAATTCAAAATTAAAACCATGGTGAAATGCTTTTAACTAATCTAATGAAGAGCTTAATTATAAACATAAATCATTCAGCAAATGCTTATTGAGTTTTCAATGCATAGATGGCATGGTTCAGATGCTGTAGATTTAGTTGTGAGGAAAGCAAAGTTCCTGCCCTTGAGGATCAAGGAGGAAAACAGGAAATCCTATTTTCACATATATGTATCTCATATCTTATATGTATTTCTTCTCAAATATAGTTTTATATATATAGTTTACAGAGGAAGAAAGTAGGTGATATATTTATTTTTTTATCTTATATAATCTATAATATATAGTTTCAAATGGACAGCTATATATGCTATATATTTTTAATATATATTATATATATGTGTATGTATATATATATTATTCACACACATACATACACACACACACACACATATTTTCACATATATTTTCCTCCATGGAGGCGGAAAATAGAATATATATGTAAATATCCTATTACATATTATTTATATATTACACACATTATTACATATAGGTATGTATATTATTTATAATCTATCTGTATTGTATAGAAAGTTTCGGAGTCCCTGTCGTGGCTCAGTGGTTAACGAATCCGACTAAGAACCATGAGGTTGCGGGTTCGATCCCTGGCCTTGCTCAGTGGGTTAAGGATTCGGCATTGCCGTGAGCTGTGGTGTAGGTTGCAGACGCGGCTCGGATCCCGCGTTGCTGTGGCTGTGGTGTAGGCTGGTGGCTACAGCTCCTGTTAGACCCCTAGCCTGGGAACCTCCATATGCCACGGGTGTGGCCCTAGATAAGGCAAAAAGACAAAAAAAAAGTTTCATATACAGTGTCCTTTATAGAGGAGGAAAATAAATATTTTCACTGTTCTATATATCCTATAACCATGTATTTTCCTATATATTCTTGTTATATATATTATATCATATATATAGTCTATATATATATATATCCTATATCTTATATAGTTCACATATATAAAGATACTCTTTTTTTATACATTGTCTACATTTATCCCTTATATGTGTAGTGCGTATGTCTCTATCCTGTATAACAGCTTCATATATATAAACATCCTATTTTCATTTATAAGCAGTCTATATTTATCCTATATATGTGTAGTGTTTATGTCCTCTCTCCTACGCAATATTTCATATACATATCCTATCTCCCCCCCCCCGTGCCTTTTCAGCAAGGTGTATGTGTGTGCACATATAAGTGTGTTCACCTCCTGAAAGGGTAACCATGGGTCCAGATTTAGAGACTGGAGTGAGCATGTCCATGAGAGCAGAGGGAGGGCAGGCCTGGAGGTGGAAGCCCAGGTGTGGGGGAGGAATGGGGCACCGCTGGAGAGCCCTGAGCACGAGGCAGGGTCGGGGGAAGAGCTGGGAGGATGGGAGGGCCTCTGGGGAGGCGAGGACCACGCCTTTATGTGATGGGTTGGGGATGCTGGACCAGAGGAGGGAGGCCACCTGTCCGAAGGTGGCAGGAGCTCCCTGGCTGCTGTGGAGAATGGATGGCCAGTGACAGGCTGCTTGAACCCCCTTGAAATCTGTACACGTTTTCCATTGCTGTTGTGAAAAATTACACAAATTTATTGGCTTGAAATGACCCGTGTTAATTATGTTTCAGTTTTGTAGATGTGAAGGCGAGGTTGGTTCTCACTGGACCAAAATCAAGGGCTCAGTAGGGCTGCATTCTTTTGAGGCTGTTTCTAGGGGGAAATCTGTTTCCCTGACTTTCCCGTCTTCTAAAGAGGTTGTTCAAAGGATCCGCACTTTCAGTTATAAGATGAGTAAGTCCTGGGGAGCTAATGTCAGCGTGATGATTACAGTTACTAATACTGTGTCATAGATGGAATTAGAGACTCTCATACTAAGTAAATTAAGTCAGAAAGAGAAAGACGGATACCATATGATTTTGCTTTGTCTGGAATCTAATATATGACACAAATGAAACTACCTACAGAAAAGAACTTGGAGAACAGACTTGTGGTTGCCAAGGGGTCGGAGAGGAAGTGGATGGACTGGGAGTGTGGGGTTAGTAGATGCAAACTGTTGCATCTGGGGTGGAAAAGCAATGAGATCCTGCTGTATAGCACAGGGAACTATATCTAGTCACTTGTGATGGAACGTGATGGAGGATAGTGTGAAAAAGGGTCACCTTGCTGTACAGTGGAAATTGACAGAACTTTGTAAATCAACTATAGTAGAAAAAATAAAAATCTTAAAAAATAATACTGTATTATACACACAGGCAACATGGACCCACTGTGTAGCATGGAACTAGACTCAATACCTTATAATAACCTATAATTCAGATATATATATTTGAATTGCTTTGGTCTACACCCGAATCACTGTAAATTAACTCCAATTTAATTTTTTTATTTAAAAAAATATGTACCACCCCAAATAAAGCTGTACCTCACATAGAAAAAATAGTAATATTGTATTATCCACTTGAAAACTGCTAGGAGAATAGATCTTTGTTTTTTTGGGGTTTTGTTTTTCAGTTTTTTGTTTTTTGTGTTCTTTTTAGGGCCACACCTGCAGCATATGAAAGTTTCCGGGACCAGGGGGTCGAATCCTTGCTGCAACTGCCAGCCTACTCTGCAGCTACAGCGACAGCGGATCCAAGTCACATCTGCAGCCTGTGCCACAGTTTGCAACAATGCTAGATCCTTAACCCACTGAGAGAAGCCAAGGATCAAACCCACATCCTCACGGACACTATGTCGGACACTATATCAGGTTCTTAACCCACTGAGCCACAATGGGAACTCCTCTTTTTTTTTTCCCAAGTCTAGGTCTTAAATGTTCTCAGTACAAATGAACTCACCATCATCAGTGAGGTGGTGGGGGTGTTATCTAACCTATAATACTCATCTTTTCATGATACACACGTGTATCGGGTCATCATGCTGCATACCTTAAACCTATACAATGTTGTATGTCAAGTTTATCTCAATAAAGCCAGGGGGAAAACTAGCAAAAACAGGTTTAATACTGAAACCAGAGGTTAATCCAGTTTTGTCTCTGAGTGAAAGCAAAGTTCATAAAACCAGAAAAGACTGTGATACATGTAATAAAAAAATCATAAGCTAGGAGAAAATTAAATAAAATAATAAGTCTTCATAATGCTTATAAGTGTGAAAGAATAAATCGGTGTTCATATTTCATCTGATTTTATCCATCATTGATTTTTACATCGATTTCAAATACCACCAAGAAAGAAAGATGCTGCAACTAGAACGTGAGCCGAGGCTGTCGCTGTTGATTGTAACATGTGTCCTGATTTCAGAGATGTTACAAATGGGGAGGAGAAAAGAGCAGTCTCAGAAATGTTGAAATCCTGTCTTCCTTCTGGGACAGAATCTGAGGCTCAAAACGTTTGCTTTAGGTGAATGCTTTTAAAAAGGTTGTTTTTGGTTTTGTTTTTTAAACTTTTCAGTGTCCTCGGGGGATATGTGTATAAATGCACAAGGCTGGAGGCGTATTGGCTAAAACTTCAAAGATGTTCCCACTAAAAATTAAAAATCTGGAAACCCATTGTGGCTCAGCAGGTTAAGAACCCGACTGTTACCCATGAAGATGCCAGTTGGATCCCTGGGCTCCCTCAGTGATTTAAGGATCCAGCGTAGGTTGCAGATGCAGCTCAGATCTTGGGTTGCTGTGAGCTGTGGTGTAGGCCGGCAGCTGCAGCTCTGATTCGACCCTTAGCCTGGGAACTTCCCTAGCCTGGGAACTTCCATATGCTAGAGGTGTGGCCCTAAAAAGAAAATAAGAAAAAACTTAAATCTGCCTTTGAAAAGGTAAATAAATAAAGGCTACCATCAGCCCTGGTCTGTGGCCCCTTCCTCTGCCTGCAAAGCCAGCAGGGTTGCATTTCTGACTGGTCTCTTTCCAAGGTCATACCTCCCTCTGATTCTCTTTTTCTGCCTCCATCTCCCACTTCTAAGCGCCCTCTGGCTCCTCTGGGCCTGCCTGAATAATCCAGGATGATCTCCCTGTCTCACAGCTGATGACAGCCTTATTTCCCTTTGCTGTGTAACCCCCCACACACAGTTTCCAGGGACCAAGATGTTGACATTCTTGAGGCTACATTGTCCTGCCTGCCACAGGCGACCTTGCCAACCTCTTAGCCAACTGGACGGGTTCTCCCTCTTTCTTTTTTTCTTTTGCGTGTTAGGGCTGCACCTACAGCATATGGAAGTTCCCAGACCAGGGGTCGAATCAGAGCTACAGCTGCAAAGCCTACACCACATCCACAGCAATGCAGGATCCGAGCTGCATCTGTGACCTATGCTGCAGCCTGTGGCAATGTGGGGTCCTTAACCCACTAAGAGAGGCCAGGGATTGAACCCACATCCTCATGGACACTAGTCGGATTCATTATTGCCGAGCCACCATGGGAACTCCACAAGTGTCTTCTTAGAGTGTATTTTGCCTGAGGCAGGACTCCCAGAGCTACTAACCCTTCAAGAGAAACCAGACACCCACATTTTAGGTAAAATCTCTCCCCTTTTTTTTTTGTGTTAACAGCTTTATTGAGATATAATTCACACACCATACAATTCATCCATTTAAAGTGTTCAATGTCATGTCTTAATGACATTCACAGAGCTAGGAAACCACCACCACAATGAATTTTTGAACACTTTCTTTGCTCCCAGAAGAACTCTATGCCCTTTAATCAGCATCCTTCCCATTTTCCTATCCCCCGCTCCAGCATCAGGCAACTTTCTTTCTCTGTAGATTTTCCTCCTCTGAATATTGTGTATAAATGGAATAATAAGGTATGTGGGATTTTTGTGACTAATTTCTTTCCCTTAGCATGATGTTTTCAAGATTCATAGGTACTGTAGCATGATACAAGCAGGTATGGTTAGAACTTAACATTCATTTTTTTTTTTTTGGTCTTTTTGTCTTTTTAGGGCCACACCCATGGCATATGGAGGGTCCCAGGCTAGGGGTCTAATTGGAGCTGTAGCTGCTGACCTACACCACAGCCATAGCAGGGCAGGATCCAAGCCTCGTCTGCGACCTACACCACAGCTCACAGCAACACCGGATCCTTAACCCACTGAGCACGGCCAGGGATTGAACCCACGTCCTCACGGATGCTAGTCAGGTTCATTAACCACTGAGCCACAAGGGGAACTACTAGAACTTCATTCCTTTTTAGGGCCAAATAATATTCCATCATCTGGGCATACCACGTTTTGTTTATACATTCATCATTTGAAAGTAAAATCTCTCATTTTTTTAAAATAGTGCCAGCAAATACATATTTTTTAAAAAAAATTTCATGAACCAAATGTGGCTGAAAAGCCATCCATAGGCAACCTCAGCCCTAAAATATCCCAAGGTCCATTCTAGAAGTTCTGTAATCCGTGAACTCCAGTGCTACGGAAATGGAAATGTCCCTGGGGGTACAGGGAAATGTGAGCAAGCTCTTAGAGATGGACTGTAAGACAGGAAAATGAAGACTGGAAAGGCCTTTGCCCGTAGAGCACTTTCACATTGGCTGGAAGCCAGTGGCAGGACGTTCTCCATCCAGGCGGCCTCCAAACATGGTACCACTTCCACCTGTGACGTGTCCATCTGGTTTCAAAGGCTGTCGTGCAGCCTAGTCTTGACAGCATGATTGACTGTTACTCTGGATGGTCCCAGCTAACCATCCTTGTGTTTATACCCTCATGTAGCCCCCTCCCACATGGATGTTGGCCTTGGCCATGTAGTGGGTTTGACCAAGGAGATTTTAACAAGAGTGATGCAGGAATTCCCGTCGCGGCACAGCGGAAACGAATCCGACTAGGATCCATGAGGTTGCAGGTTCGATCCCTGGCCTTGCTCAGTGGGTTAGGGATCCGGCATTGCTGTGAGCTGTGGTATAGGTTGCAGACACGGCTCGGATCCCGTGTTGCTGTGGCTCTGGTGCAGGCCGGCAGCTGTAGCTCCGACTGGACCCCTAGCCTGGGAACCTCCACATGCCACGGGTGCAGCCCTAAAACAACAAAAGACAAAAAAAAAAAAAAAAAAGGTGATGCAACCAGAGGCTTGGTTAGTGCATACATGGGCTGGCTCCTGGCACACTTGCTCTTAAATCCAGTTGCTATGGTGAAGCTTAATGTAGCCCCATGGAGAGAGGAGAGTCTCAACCTGGTGGCCATGCTGCCATCTAACTTAACCCCACAAGAAACCCCAAGGGAGGCCATCAAAAGGCCACCTGTGTGGGCTCCAGCCAACCCACCTGACCTTGAGATACAATAAATGATTGTTGCTTTAGCCACTAAGCTTTGGGGTGGTGTGTTACCCAGCAGGATATAATCAAACAAGGGGGTGATATCATATGCTTGTGTGGTGGTGAAGTTTATGTGTCAGTTTGATTGGCCACAGTACCCAAGCAGTCAATGACACATTATTCTAGATATTTCTGTAAAGTTACTTTTTTTTTTTCAGTTTCTTACTTCTTTCTTTTTTTTTTTTTTTTTTTTTTTTTTTTTTTTTTTTTTTTTTTTTTTTTTTTTTTTTTTTTTTTTTTTTTTTTTTTTTTTTTTTTTTTTTTTTTTTTTTTTTTTTTTGCATGATAGCTAGTTTACAGATTTCTGTCAGATTTTCCAACTGCACCGTATGGTGACCCGATTACATGTACATATATGGATTTGTCACATGTAATTAGATATGGTTCCCCGTGCAATACAGTTGGAGTTCCTTGCTATTCCATCATTAAAGCACTAGTTATCCCCATTCCCTCCCACCCCTCCCCTGCCCCCTTGGCAACCACAAGTCTGTTCCCCAAGTTCGTAATTTTCTTTTCTGTTGAGATGTTCATTTGTGCAGTGTTTTAGACTCCAGCTATAAGAGATTTCGTATGACATCTGTCTTTCTCCTTCTGACTTGCTTCACTCAGTATGAGGGTTTCTAATTCCATCCATGTTCCTGCGAATGACATTATTTTATCCTTTTTTATGGCTGAATAGTATTCCATCGTGTATATATACCACTTTTAAGGTGAGAGCAATACTGAAATCAGTAGACTTTGAATGAAGAGATTCCCTCTGTAGCATGGGTGGGCCTCGTCTAATCAGGTGAAGATTTCAATGGCTAAAAGGCTGACCTTTCCCAAGGAATACAGAATCCTGCCAGCAGAATGCCTTTGGACTCATATTGCAGCACTAACTCTCCACTGGGTCTCCAGACTGATGGCCTACCCTGCAGACTTTGGTTCTACCAGCCTTCACAACTTCACGAGCCAATTCCTCAAAAATCTCTCTAGATAGATAGATAGATAGATAGATAGATAGATAGATAGATAGATAGATATTGATATCAATGGATATATCTACCTGTATGAGGTCTACATATCTGATACAGGGACTATATCAGATACTTTGCTGTATCTCTCGGTATATCTAATATCTCTGTGTCTATAGATCTATCTCTACATCTTTGCCAAATATACATACAAATATGTAGAGAGAGTAAAAACGATTATATAGGTCCACAGATATATAGATATAGCAAAGTATCTGATATAGACATATCAGGTATAGACATGACACAGATATTTACTGATATCTATAGTTATAAATATATGCATACAGACACACACACTCACACATCCCATTAGTTCTGTTTCTCTAGAGAACTCTGACCGCTACACCTTCCCACCACAGCAGGTATGGATGCTTTGGGTCTTGCGTATGTTCTGGTTGCAGGATGCCCCGTCCAACAGGAAGGTCAATGACTATTGCTCCACATTTCATTCATCTTGGTGGCAGGTTAATTCTTCATACCTTTGCGTGTCCCTCCCGCTGCCTGTCTTCTATGTTTGATGTGTGTCAGATGTTTTGCTAGATGCTGGGGACACTGAGATGAATAAAACACACAGTGGCAGTAGGAAACGGAGAAATCCGGGCACTGAAAGAAAAACGGTTTTGCCAGTCGGCACAATACCGTATGACACACGGGCGAGGATAGAAAAGTGAACGGAGAGTAGCGGGTCCGTGCAGGATGGGATCAGTCACAGCCTCGCAGAGGAAGGTCAGAGGATGACTTCGAAGTTGAAGCACCAGAGATTAAATGGAGTCTCACCCAGGATGCGGTTTAGAAGAAATGCATCCTAGCCAAAGAGAATAGGTTTTACTAAAACAGAGAGGCAAAAACAGCCTGGGCTCTATGCCTGCCAGCTTGGCCGCGAGGTGGGACGAGACCACCTGGGGAGCCCTGTGCGGGCCACGCCAAGGTCCGTGCTTTGTCCTACAGTGATGGGAGCCTTTGAATGGATTTTAGAAATGGAATGGTGTCTTGAGACTTCCATTTCAGAAAAATCTCTCTGATGTTGGAGAATCAGTGGGAGAAACCAGAGGCAGGGAGACCAGTTTGGAAGTCATTGTAATTATCAGGGCAAGATGTGATAAAGTAGGGATACAGAGAAAAGGACGTCTTTTAGAGGCTCTATTTGAGATGGGGTCCACAAGCTTGCATTGGGTGTTGGAAATGGAGGAGGAAGAGGAGGAATTTCAAAGGGCTTCCAGAATTTTCAAAGGGCAGTAGTGGTACCTGAACTTGAGGCAAGAGAAGAAACAAATTTAGAGAAAAAATGAACTTAGTCTGTTTATAAAGAGGATGAGGTGCCCGCCGCATTTCCTGTATCTGCTCACATACCCCATCCTGCATCGCCACGAGACCTGAAACCAGCCACTGGCATCTTTTACAGGGATAACTACAACATCCATCTTCTGGGTCGCCACGTTTTCTTGTGTGATCCCCTCAGCTCCATCAAGTCATGTCCACTCTCTGTTGAAGTGCCCTAGTATCTTCTCATTCCACTAGAAAAAAAAAAAGATCTGGGAGTTCCAGCTGTGGCGCAGCAGGATGGGGGGCATCTCTGCAGCACCAGGATGCAGGTTCCATCCCCACCCTGGCACAGTGGGTTAAGGATCCAGCAGTTGCTACAGCAGTGGCATAGGTGGCAAATTGAGGCTGGGATCAGATCCCTGGCCTGGGACTCCATATGCCTCAGGGCAGCCAAAAGAAGAAAAAAAAATCTAAGCTCTTCTCCATGGTTTATAAGACCTGCTGGGGTCTGGTCCCCGTCCTTTTCTTTGACCCTAACTCTTACTGTGTTCCCCTTACTCATGTGATGAGTACGCCGCTCTTCTTTCCTTTGCATCAGGTTTCCAGTATCCTGTTCTCCTTTCTCTTTTTCATGGAGGCTGGTCCTGGATGAACCAGGAGACAGAAGAAGGGGCTTAGTGATAACATGCCCTTTCTGTTTCCCTGCGATGCCCTCGGCTCAGATCTGGACGTGCCCACCTCCTTCCCGCACTCGGCTCCCCAGCGTCCCTTGTTCAAACACCTTTTCTAACCACCCGCATCTTTTTTTTCCTTTTTTTATTTTTTATTTTTGAAAAGTAATTCTCTCTCTCTCTTTTTTTTTTTTTTTTTGGTATCACCCCTGAAGCTTGTAGAAGTGCCCAAGCCAGGGATCAAACCCACACCACAGCTGTGACCCAAGCCACTGCAGTGGCAACACCGTATCCATGACCACATGGGGACTCCTGACCATCCCCATCTTAGGAAGTCTCATTACCTCATCTTCCCCAATGTTTCCTTTACAGAAGTTAACGCTGCTGAAAGTTTCCCCATAAGATCCATGAAAGCAAAGACCGTGGCTGTACTGGATTCATCAGCTTTTGCTTTTTATTTTTATTGTTATTACTATTTTTTAGGGCTGCACTTGCCACACTTGCCCAGGCTAGAAGTCAAGTCAGAGCTGCTCTAGTATCTTCTCATTCCACTAGAAAAAAAAAAATCTGGGAGTTCCAGCTGTGGCGCAACAGGTTGGGGGGCATCTCTGCAGCACCAGGATGCAGGTTCCATCCCCACCCTGGCACAGTGGGTTAAGGATCCAGCAGTTGCTACAGCAGTGGCATAGGTGGCAAATTGAGGCTGGGATCAGATCCCAGCAATGCCAGATTTGAGGCACGTCTGTGACCTACACCACAGCTCACAGCAACACTGTATCCTTAACCCACTGAGCAAGGCCAGGGATCAAACCCACGTCCTCATGGATACTAGTCGGGTTCATTACCACTGAGCCACAACGGGAACTCCTGGATGTATTGTCTTCTGAATGCCTAGAACAGTGCAGGACACGCAGTCGGTACTCAGGAGGTACAGATTGAATAAATCCATCAATGAAAAGCTGACTGAGCATGTGAACAAGTAAATAGATGCATCCCCTCTGAGTCAGGGTGCTCATCAAAGAATTGTTGGCTGGCCATGTCTAGCTGGAGTGGCGTTCATGTAAGTTAGTCACTGAAGCCACGTGAATAGATTCATTACTCAGGGAATGTCTGGAGAGCGAGGAGAAAAGTGTAGACTACCTCTTTCTCCTCCCCATTTGTGCCACTTAAGAATAAACTGGACATCTGTTGAATCATGCTTACTGGACAGTGGTCTAGAGACAGTGGCTGGTCTAGATTCTTTCATTTTATGACAGTGCCCTGACCCCACCCCCCGGTGTCACATCCTGCCGCATCCTCATCAGACCCAAGTCCATGCTTGGTAAACAGTTCAGCAGCTTTCTGCATAAGCACTCTAAAGCCCGTGAGACGCTGCACAGTTTCTGTTGGGTTTGTTTGCCTCCTAGGCATACAGAGAGAAGCTACGGTTTCTCCAACCCCGAGTTGCTCAGTGGCCTTGGTAGGATGGACACCCATGTCCCTCCACATCTCCAGATCTGAAACAGCTGGGGAGAATCACACCAGCTTCCTTGTCTCCCGCAGAGAAAGACAGCAGGGATTCTCCACCACTACCCTGTTCCCCGTGTATCGGTTCCCAAAGCAGAGAGAATCTGGGCACTCCTTATAGCTGTCCCACCGCACCTTGAGAAGCCAGTTCCTTTATCTTCTCAAAAAGGGGCCACCACCAGAGGTACCACCCATCCCCCAACCAGGAAATTAAAATCTTGCACTTTGATTTTCTGAATCATTGGGACCATGCCCTTTTGCTGGCTCCTCATCCATCCCGCTCCACCTGCTGATGGTGTTTCCATCTGCCTCCAGGGTCCACGTTTTGCCCATCCCCGCCTGTGTGGCCAAGGACACTTCTCTGAACAGCCCGGGCCAGCTCTGCTGACCTCTACAGGAGTGCAGACACCCGGCTGCTCATCTGGGGCAGGATGGTCTACGGTCTGGTGTTTCACCCGGGTGTGACTCGTTGGGGACATGCCTTTTATCTTCAGGCTGGCTAGTCCCGGCCATGCCCACCATGGTCCCATGGTTCTAGGTGTAGCCAAGCAGAACGCCCCACCGCCCAGTATTTCTCATAGTGATTGTGCATTCTCTCTCTGCCCATATGCTTTAGAAACCTTTTGTTTGCTTCATGCTTGCTAATGTCCCACTGGTCAAACTAGCCACAGGAGGAAACCCAGGTTTGGTTTGGGGGGAGATGGCATGATAGTGGGGACATCAGCAAAGCCCAGTGGCAAAGGCACGTGCCTGGAAAGAGCACGCAACCGTTTTCTCATTTGACCATACCTTGTATGTTTTTTTTTTTTTTCAAATCAGTTTAAGCGCTTTCAACTGTCATTTTGATGACTCTCATTGTTTCACCCTCTGTCAGTCTCTGCTCAAATATCACCTCAAGGAAGCCTATGTTGCTCACCTTATTGTAAATCACTTAGGCTCTCGATCTTCCTTACTCTGGTCCATTTTCCCACATCTGGTATCACTTTTCCACTTACTATGTAATGTACTTATTTACCATATTGATTGTGTATTCTCTCTCTGCCCGCAGTAAAATATATGCCCCATAAGAAAAGGGATTTTTTTGGTTACACTGACTGATAGAGCCCATATAGGGACATATCTCATCAGGCTCTCAATAAATATTTGTGGTTCGTTCTTTTCTTTCTTCCTTCCTTTCTTCCTTTCTTTCTTTCTCTCTCTCCCTTTCTTTCTTTCTCTCTCTCCCTTTCTTTCTTTCTCTCTCTCCCTTTCTTTCTTTCTTTCTTTCTTTCTTTCTTTCTTTCTTTCTTTCTTTCTTTCTTTCGCCTTTTAGGGCCACCCCTGTGGCATATGGAAGTTCCCAAGCTAGGGGTCGAACTGGAGTTACAGCTGCCGGCCTACACCACAGCCACAGCAACGCGGGATCCGAGCTGCGTCTGCAACCTATTCCACAGCTCGCAGCAAAGCTGGATCCCTAATCCACTGAGCGAGGCCAGGTATCGAACTGACATCCTCATGGATCCTAGTTGGGTTTGTTACTGTTGATCCATGACAGGAATTCCAAATATTTGTTTTAATGAATGAATTCATTGATTTAGAACCCAGCTCACAAGTGAGAGTAACCCTTATCTGTGATCCCATTGTAAGTATTTAACGTCATTGTGTTCCTTTCCTCCAGTGAATTCCCCATTTCCTGAGAATAAAGTCTTGCCAATTGTGATTGGGCCAACACAATACATTTTAGGACTAGGGACACCTTCATCGGTAAGGAATGCCCAAACCATGCCCCGCATTCAAGAGAAGGCTCTAGATGAGAAGTTCAGGCAATACCACTGAGGGCTCTCCTTGGCCATATCGGCATTTTTCCCTTCCAACATGTTTGACTATTATGGCAGCTTTTGATCTCAGGTTAAATACACCTCGGTGCCTGATGCTTTGCTTCATCATGGCAGGGACCGGGCAATGCGTTAAGACGCGTGTCGAGGGGAATCAGTCTTTTTTCTTAGAAGCTGGTCCCTAAACTCTGTGCTCACACCTGTGATGAGCAGTGCCGGGCCTGCCATCACGGCTACCCTTGGGCAAAGCTAATTACTGTTCATGGGAGGTTTCGGGCTCTTTCTGAGGACGCTGCAAAAGTCTCAAAACAGATTGTAAGGCACCTTAGCTGAAAGAAATGTATTCTCTGCCAGGTTGTAGAGAGAATCATCCAAGCCAAGTGGCCGGGGGAGGGCAAGCCTCAGAAGGCACCACTCCAGCACAAAAAGCGAAAGACGGCGCTTCTAAAGTTACATGTCTCCTGGAGGCCCACCTTGTCCCATGGCCTTGGCCAGGAGGTGGGAAGAGTTTCTGAAGTTCAGGAGTTACGGTTCCAAGTCCCAAAGAGCACTCAGGGCAGCCCTCTGGTGGCTGCATCTGAACCATACAATGAGGCCACATCATGTGTGAATTTGTCCTGCAAAGTCAAGTGCATACATGAGCTTAGGGAGAGAAATCATAATCAAACAGTGAGTGGAGTTCCTGCCGTGGTGCAGCAGATTAGTGGGATGACTTTTTCTCTGTAGCAGTTCGGGTCACTCCTGTGGTGTGGGTTCCTTCTCTGGTACAGTGGGTTAAGGATCTGATGTTGTTGCAGCAGTGACATAAGTTGAAGCTGGGATCAGATTCAACCCTTGGCCTGGCAACTTCCATATGCCACAGGTGCAACCTGTATATACACATATAGAGGCGGGGAGAGGGAGATTCCACTCGCCTTCCGTGCACAGGGGATCTCATTCGTGGCCATGTGAGAAAGGAGCCAGGATCTCCTCTTCCCCACCATCTTCCACCCCAGATCCTTCTCAGGATGCAAGCAGCTTTCTGCGCTAGCTTTTCGCAGTACCTAGTATGGTCCCTGCCACAAGCCCTTTACTGGATACAGTGCTTAACGGGAGAAATGGTGATCCATTCAAGTGCTGAGAACAGGCACGATCGTGTTAGAATTACTGAGACAGTATGAAGCTCCCACAGGATGCTGCTCCAAGGCATTTGCAAAGGAGATTCAGTCTCTGCAAAACATTGTGCCTTCCATCCTAACTGCTCTTTGAGATTCAGTCCTACGAAAACCAGAAGGTTCTTGGACAGGATCAAAACCATCTTGGAAAGCAAAGGATACTAATTCCAAGAAGTTAGGTAGACAGAGCACCATTGCATTTGCAACAATAATAAATTTTGCAAACTAAGGAGACTTGGTGAGTATAGCGGCAAGATGGTCTTGCCTTATCAGGATGATTTCATTTATAGAGCCCTTGACATGTTTCTGAACAAGGTTCTGATAGTCTCCACAGTTATGAAAACTTGTAAGGCAGGTAAGGAAACTGAAATAGGTAATGTTTTTTTTTATCTTATTTTATTTTATTTTATTTGGGTATAGTTGACTTACAATGTTGTGTTAGTTCCAGGTATGCAGCAAAGTGAATCAGTTATACATATACACATAACCATTCCTTTTCAAGTTCTTTTCCCATATAGGTGATTACACAGTATTGAGTCGGTTTCCCTGTGCTATACAGTAGGTCCCCATTACTGGTCTGTTTTACAGACAGTAGTATGTATGAAATAGCTAATGTTAAATGAGGTCCTTGGTATCAGATGGACAGGGAAGAGATGACATCAAAACCTGGCTCTGGGTATCACATCCTGGGATCAGCACATACACAACGCTGCACACACCGCCTCCCCCTGCCGCCGCCTTGGGAACACAGAGCATCATTTTGTCAGATGGCCTAATTATGACTTTGGATGCGTATTTATAGAGAGCCAGGCTGAGTTCATTCGGGTCCAGTTTTTATTAACATAGATGTTCATTTCCTTCTTCTCTTGAACCACAACTTAAAATTATTCTGAAAGTCAAGCAATTGGGAGGCAGGCTTGCCTTTCTTCACAACATCCTAACACCCTGAAAAAGAATGACAGATTACCGGCACCTGTTCCACACAAGTGGATTGTTAAAAAGCTGTGCATTTGGTGGGGTAGGGTGGGGACAATCCATTAAGGAGAAGTTAAGGCCCCCTTTCTAGAGATTCAATCAAGGCATTCGTCATTATGGACATTCATACAAATAATCATGTACATTTAGGTCTCGGTTCATAAATGCAAAGTAAGGGCCTATGACTTCGCTACAAAAATGGTATTATCAGGACAAAGAGAATCGGAGAGGAAATTGAGGCTGTTTGAGGCTGTAGGAAGGAGGAGGTGGTAGAATTGAACATTGGCAGAAATAGCAATCACAAAAGAAGATTGGTTTAATGTAATATGAGAGTCAAAAACTGCAGGAGTTGAAAAGATCATCTGCTCATGAGGGTGAAGAGTCCCCCAGGCTGGAAATCTTTGGTGAGACATAAGCAGGTTTTGGACAAAAAGAATCAGCTAGAAAAAGGCTGCTTGAGCTGGTCTGAGAAATAATGTCTCATTAGGGAACATCCTTTTTACAATTTTTAGGTACCACATTAAAAAAAAAAAAATGTCCAGGGGCACTAAGGATCAGGTCCTTCATCTCAGCATATTTTTTTCTTAAAACACAGTCCATTTTGGAGACTTTTGGAGGAGGCAAGATTTATTAATTTTATAGCAACAAATATTTACTGGACTTCTTTGCTTACTCTCTATACCATAATCCTTACCCTAAATCTGTTAAATTATCTGTTGCCTCGAGCATCTTCTCTGCTGGCCTCAGAAGTCATCATCTTTTATTTATTCACTGTTTGCATATGATGAGAGCATTTGGGAACAGTCTCCCTTCATGGCCTCACCCCGGACCTCACCTTCCTTCACGGCCTCACCCCTGACCTAGCAGGTCTACTAGCATCTAGGAGCAGTTCTAAATGAGAAAGGGATTTGGAGATATCATGATTACTTACAAAAAAGTCAGATCACCCTGGACTCAATTAAGGACTAGCTGTGGTCCAGCAGGGCATCGTGACGTGTGGACATGTCCACAACCACCCATAGCAAGCATCGGGATTCTAGGCGGTACATGGACAGACGCTTTTGAAATGCAATATTTGTGTATTTCATTTAATCTGTTGGAAAAATATAAGTAACATATAAAAACTGGACTTGCAAATATTTTGTGAAAAATATTAGTGTTTAGATACGTGGCAAAAATCATGAAGATGGTATAGGTCAATTACTGAATTTTGAAAAGGGTTGTAGCAGTAAATTCATTCATTCATTCATTCATTTCTTCATTCAGTAAATACATCTTGAATCCCCTCTCCACGTTAGACTTACCTCTAGATGATGGAAATACAGAGATAAACAAAAAATTGATGAAGCAACTCCCTTGAGTTACATTCTAAGATGGCAATGTACCTTGCAAAATGCTATCAGATAAAAATAACATAACTATAGACTGAAAGTAGTTATGATCTACTCTATAAGACAGTAAGCCCAGAGGTTGCCAATGCAAAAGGTAGTTGTGTCAGCAGCCCTTGATATCAGGGCTCCAACGTGATTTCCAATGTGTCTCTCAGCTTTATACTCACCGTCACAGAATGGCTGCCACAGCTCCAGCCATCCTCATACCACCATGTCTCATAGTTTTATCTCCTGCCTGGACACAGCAGATATTTGTGTTTGGGAGTCTTAGTCATATTCATAACAAAGGGTAGTATGATCTTATTCTCAGATGATGGTTCTCAAAGTGGGATCCCCAGATTAGCAGCATCAGCAATACCTAGGAACTAAAGAGAGATGTAAATTCTTGTCCCTCTCCCCAAGACCTACCAAATCAAAAACACTGAGAGTGGTGACTGGTAATCTATATTTTAACAATCCCTTCAGATAGCTTGGCTCCATGATGAAGTTTAAAAACCACTGCTTTAGGAAACATGGTCCTTGGGTAAAAAGCAGCCTATTTCAGTCAAGTTAAATGTGAAAGATATATTGCTAAAAAGACATTAAGTAGGTATCAAGTGCTAGGGTTCTGGTCCCTCTTTTGGCCACTAGCTAACCGTAGATGTCAGGAAGTAAGTGAACCTGCCGAATTGTATTTATTTAAATGGTAATGGGAGGAATTCCATTGTGGTTCATTGGGTTAAGAACACAACATAGTATCCATGAGGATGTAGGTTCAGTCTCTGGCCTTGCTCATTGGGTTAAGGATCCAGCATTGTTGTGAGCTGCAGCATAGGTCACAGATGTGGGCTTCGATCCTGAATTGCTGTGGCTGTGGTGTAGACCTATAACTGCAGCTCCAATTCAACCCCTAACCTGGGAACTTCCATATGATGCAGGTGCACCCCTAAAAATTAAAAAAAGGAAAAAAAAAACGGAGAAATGGTAATGGGAGGCAGGGGTGGCAGCTTTGAGAAGAGGTTTGGCTAGATCAGTGGTTCTCAACCAGAGGCATTTCCTCCCCTCAAGAGACACGTAGCCAATATCTGAGACATTTTTGGTTGCCACAAAAATGGGAGGGAATGCTACTAGCATGTAGTGGGCAGGCAACAGGGATGGTGCTAAACAGCCTACTGTACAAAGGACAGGACTGCGGAACAAAGACTCACCCAGCCCCAAATGTCAGTGGTGCCAAGGCTGCAGAAGTCTGAGGTGGCTCTAGTCATGTTACCACATAAGTGAACCTTGAAAACATTCTCTTAGGTGCGGGACAACAGACACAACAAGCCACATGTTGCAGGATTCTGTTTATATGAATTATCTAGAAGAGGCAAATCCATAGAGATTGAAAATAGATTATTGATTGCCCAGGGCTGAGCGGGAGGGGAAAAGAGAAGTGACTCCTAATGGGTCTTGGGTTTCTATTTGGGGTGATGAAGATTGGACGTGATGGTTGCAAAATTCTAGAGATGCTCAAAACCACTTCATTGAACACTTTTAAAGTGTTGTTTCTATGGTATGTGAATTATATCTCAATAAACTATTATTGAGGGAAAAAGATGGGGGAGGAGATGAAATGAGAAGCCTGAACAAAACCTTCTAAGTGAAACCATTACCTGTGATGGGAACTTTTCTTTCTGTTGAGAAACCGCAGTTATATTTTGTAGAAAAAGCTGTCATTTTCCCACTGCTAATACTGTAACTTTTTTTCAAAAGAGAATGCATTTTTCCAAGAATCATCCTGACTGGCTCATTTTCCTTCTATTAACTCTGTCATTTCATCTCCGTGAATTTGGCTATCATTTTTAACTTTTGCAAGAAGCTTGATTGTTTTGGAAACCAGAGGAAAAAGACTTTTTTCTTTGATAGGCTGCTTCTTCTGGAAGGTTCGCTCCACCTTCCTCACACAGTGCACTAGCCCAGGTGCTCACAGCAGCCTCTGTGGTCCTCTGGGTCAAGGTAATTCTACGATATGGGAGCTCACTTCCCTGAGCTCCCATATCTTAGAAACTCCAAATGTAGAGCATGGACTGGCTCCCAATTTGTCAAACTTCCCTTTCAGTTCAAACTTAGATTATTTTATGCCATTTGCAGCAACTTGGATGGACCTAGAGATGATCATACTCAGTGAAGTAAGTCAGAAAGAGAAAGACAAATACCATATGATATCACTTACATGTGGAATCTAAAACATGGCACAAATGAACTTATCTACAAAACAGAAACAAACTCATAGACATAGAGAACAGACTTGTGACTGCCAAGGGAAGAGGGGGAGGGAGTGGGAATTTGGGATTAGCAGATACAAATTATTGAATATAGAAGGGACAAACAACATGGTCCTACTGAAGAACACATGGAACTCTATTCAGTATCCTACAATCAACTATAATAAAGAGGAGTTCCTGTCATGGCTCAGTGGTTAAGGAACTCTACTAGTATCCATGAGGATGAGGGTTCGATTCCTGGCCTTGCTCAGTGGGTTAAGGATCTGGCATTGCCGTGAGCTGTGTTGTAGGTCTCAGATGCAGCTTGGATCCCGTGTTGCTCTGGCTGTGGTGTAGGCTGGTGGCCACAGCTCCAATTAGACCCCTAGCCTGGGAACCTCTATATGCCATGGGTACAGCCCTAAAAAGACAAAAAAAAAAATAGAAAAGACTATAAAAAAGCATGTATTTGTATGTGTATAACTGAGTCACTTTGCTGTACAGCAGAAATTAACCCAACATTTTAAATCAACTCTGCTTAAAAAAAACAAAATTAGATCATTCTAATATTACAAATACACACATCCTATAGACCTGTTACATCCACTGTCGTGCAAAGTGAGTTAAGGCAAATTCCACCGTGTCATGCTGTATGTGTTCAGGCAGCAAGAGACGGCAAGTTCCTCTGATCTTTCATCATTCTACGGAGAGATGTGCTGAGACCAAGGGAAGGTGGATGCCTGCAGAGGGCCCCCGACCCCTGCTGCCACTGCTGCTTTTTACCTGGTGGGTGTGAAGCAACCTTGTCAGCTGGTAGACCAGCAGCAACCTGTACACTGGCAGCCTGGCTTTAGATGCCAGCTATTTATAGGAGTTGTCAGGGAAGCTAACTGCCTGATAGCTGGTGACTTTGCTGCCCCTCCTGCTGGGGAGAGCCAGCCACCGATCTCATAAGATGCTGAGTTTACTGGGTCCCTCCCACTGTGGGATGGGGGAAGCAACTGACCCCAGCAAGTCTGCTGACCAGGGAACATACAGAGTTCCTGAGGTCTCTTTAAGAATATTCTTAAGAATCGCATTGAGCAATCCCAGGAAACAGCACTGTGTCTCTGCCATTGACTGCTGCCTCCCAAAAGTGGTCCTTTGCATAGGACAAGAAGGATCTGGCCATTGATGAAATTGTTACATCCGTGGGTTCACGCTAGAGTTTCCATATTCTGCTCAGGAATAAGGTTTCATTTTTTCGTTATTGTTTGTTTCTATATTTTAATATATTTTAATAGTCACATAACTTGGCTAATTTATAGCATTTTAATGGTGAATTCATTGCTGATATTTAAGTATTTATTTAGGTATTCAGTTGGAATCTAGGTTTGGTCTTCCCTTAAGATATCAAAAAGTCTGCAACACCCAGCTTAGGTTCATGCCTATCAGAGTCAGCTGGAGCTGAAATAGACTTGTCCCTTTTAAGCAGAAGGAGGGACGGAGCTTCCATTTTGCCACAGTCCCCACCAGCCCCTATTCAACTCCACCACTGAATCAGGTGAGAGTGAAAGGTCCCATCAGGTGTTCCCATTTATGAAAAGCCCATGGGTTATTTTTTCCTGCCTGAGCTCTGCAGGCATTTGAGTTTCTGATGCCTGTTTTAAAATCCTAAAGACTGGAGTCCTAGCCCCCTAATTATTCATGTTGTAACTAGGTTACTCACATAACTTCATGGAACCTAGTTTTTATCACTCTTAAAATAGTGATAAGAATAGCCATGCTTTCAAATGATGTCTGTGAGAATTAAAATAATATGTGTAAAATCAGACACCATGATATTCACCATGTTTGTTTTTAGTCAAGTATTACCTAAAAATGTCCAAATTAGTGAAATGATTAAACTTCTGCTCTTATTTAATTACTACACGCTTCACAACTAATGTTGACACAGAAATTTGTGTTGGCTACAGGTTACAGTTTTGAAGTCGTGTGAGTTTATATAGATTTTTTTCATTTAAAAATCCATTAATGGTATAAAAAAGACCAATAGATGTTCAATGGGAAATGTATTTAGCAAGATGGTTCTTGCTTAGGTAGAGTGATAAACTTTATAGCTGCCTCTTTAACAAGAATTTGTAAACACTAGTTTTTAAGAACTATTATTTATAACTTTGAGTTGTAATTAGAACAAGGCAAATCTTACATAATTTTGTAAGTATTTTTTATATTTTCATGAAATGTAAATTTTGCCTAACAGTTGTGCCCTTAATAAATATGTAATACATATTTTTAAAATAATACATATAAATGTGATCAGTGGCCAGCACATGGTAAGCTGTGAAATTAATGATCATTATGAATAATATCCTGAGTGTCTTAATCACCTCTGGCTGCTATAACAAAATACTATAGGAGTTTCCACTGTGGCTCAGCGAGTCAAGAACCCAGCTAGTATCCATGAGGATGTGGGCTCGATCCCTGGCCTCGCTCAGTGGGTTAAGCAGTGGCATTGCTGTGGCTGTGGCATAATCCGGCAGCTGCAATTCTGGTTCAACCCCTAGCCTGGGAACTTCCATATGCTGCCGGTGTGGCCCTAAAAAGAAAAAAAAAAAAATGCTGTAAACAACGGGAGGCTTAAACAACAGACATTTATTTCTCATCATTCTGGAGGCTGGCAAGTCCAAGATCAAAGTGCTGGAAGATTCAGTTCCTGGTGAGAGCTTTCTTCTTGGCTAGTGGATAACTGGGTCCTCCCTTGGGGGAAAGAGAGCGAGAGCACTGGTCTCTTATTTATTTTTTACATATGTGTATATATTTTTTACATATGTGTATATATATTTTATGTATATATTTATTTATGTATATGTAAAAAAATAAGACTTTATTGAAGTATAGTTTATTCACAAGGTTGTGGTAATTTCTGCTGTACAACAAAGTGACTCAGTTTTACATGGACACATATCCGTTCTCCTTCAGGTTCTTTTCCCACATAGATGATCACAGAATACTGGGTAGAGTTCCCTGTGCTCTGCAGCAGGTCCCCATTGGCCACTCATTCCATATACCTTGGGGTGACTCTGCCAATCTTCCTTTACTTATAAGGGCACCGGTTCCATCACAGGGTCCCTATTCTCATGACCTCATCAAAACTTAATCACCTTCTAAAGCCTCCTAATACCATCCCACTTAGGGGCAGGGCTTCCACACATGCATTTTGGAAGGATGCAAATATTCCGTCCATTATACAGAGCATCATCTTTTGGTTTTATATATTAGTTTTAGCTGTCGTCAAGTTACCCCGACTCTGTAGGAGGATTCTTCTAAGGAAATCAGATCATAAATTATGCATCCCAGGGCAGTGCCTGATGCTGCAGTGGTCAAGCAGGCATCAGTTTTGTGATTTTTTTTTTCTTTTATTTCCACCAAGAGAAACAACCTAGGGAAAGTCTAGTCAGAAGTATTCAGGACTCCTGGAATGGCTTTCTTGATGTCCCTATTAAACTTTCTGTAATGCTTTGGTTTTTTTGTTTGTTTGGCTGTGTGAGTTGCATGCAATTTCTAGGTCAGGGATCAAACCTGCACCTCAGCAGTAACTCAAGCCACAGGAGTGACAACACTGAATCCTTAACCTGCTAAGCTACCAGGGAACTCCCTATGATGCAAGGATGTGACCTTGCCCTGCCCATGGCCAAATCTGCATTTGTGACACCAGTCATTTTCCATTTTGAGGGTAGGAGGAGTACATATAAAGAACAGTGTTGGAGGAACCAGGTCAGGTAAGGTCTCACTTTTTGCAATTAATATTTTGCTATAGGATTTCCCATTGTGGCTCTGGGTGTTAAGGACCCAGTGTAGTCTCCATGAGGATGCAGGTTCAATCACTGGCCACATTCAGTGGGCTAAGGATCTGGCATTGCCACTAGCTGTGGTGTATGTTTCAGATGTGACTCAAATCTGGCTTGGCTGTGGCCGGCAGCTGCAGCTCCCATTCGACTCCTAGCCTGGGAAT
Organism: Catagonus wagneri; assembly: GCA_004024745.2. Lineage (NCBI taxonomy): Eukaryota > Metazoa > Chordata > Mammalia > Artiodactyla > Tayassuidae > Catagonus > Catagonus wagneri. The sequence continues at coordinate 25,982,980 of PVHT021183555.1, read as the reverse complement.
TTCCATATGCCACAGATGTAGCCCTAAAAAGAAAAAAGAATATTTTGCTATACTTACTTTATCAAACTTCTCCTGTCTGTCTATACCTATAACTGCTGATCTATTCCTTCGTATATTTCAAGGTTAGTTGTAGACATCAGTACACCCACCTTTGGACACTTCAGTATGTCTACCATTAACTAGAGTTCAATATTTGTTTTCAGTTCATTTATTTTCGTGAAGTGTATATTGCACGGAATCCACAAATCCTAACAGTCCCAGGTGATGGATTTTGAGGAATACCTGTGTGCCCTAAACACACCTGTCAAGACAGAGCATTCCCTCTCTGTCTCTGTTTTTTTTTTTTTTTTTTTTTTTAGGGCTGCACCTGGGGCATATGGAAGTTCCCAGTCTAGGGGTTGAATTGGCAGTGCAGCTGCTGGCCTGTGCCACAGCCATGGCAACACCAGGTCCGAGCCACAACCACAACCTGTGCCGCGACTTGTGGCAGCCCTGGATCTTTCACCCACTGAGTGAGGCCAGGGATTGAACCCACAGCCTCATGGAAATTAATCAGTCTCTTAACCACTGAGCCATAATGGGAACTCCAGAACATTCCCACTCTTCAGGAAAGGTTCTCCATCCCCTTTTCTAAGCAACTCCAACCCTCTTCAGAAGCAACCGCTATTTTGAATTTTTTTTCAATAGATTTGTTTGCCTGTCTCAAAATTTCGTATAAATGGAATCATCCATTTATATGAAGTCTGGAAAACTTCTTGCATTTAATGCAATATTTTTGAGACTCATTCATGGTATTGTGTGAATCAATCATTCTTTCCTTCTAATTGTTGAGTAGTTTTCCATCATAGAGATATGCCACTATTAGTCCGTGTATTTTCCTGCTGATGGATACTTAAGATGTTTCTAGATTTTAGCTCATGTCAGTACCGATAGTAGCATTCATACATAAAGCTTTATGTGGACCTGTATTTTCATTGCTTTCCTGTGAGTAAAATTTCGTCAGGCGTTCCCATTGTGGCTCAGCAGGTTAAGAACACAACTAGTATCTGTGAGTATGCTGGTTTGATCCCTGGCCTTGCTCAGTGGATTAAGGATCCAGCTTTGCTGCAAGCTGCAGCATAGGTCACAGATGCAGCTCAGATCTGGCGTTGCTGTGGCTGTGGTGTAGGCTGACCACTGCAGCTCTGATTCGATCCCTAGCCTGAACTTCCCCATGCCACAGGAGCAGCCCTAAAAAGAAAAAATAATTTCTGGGCCATAAGCTAGGTATGTGAGTTGATTTGTGTAATCAGAAACAGCCAGACTTCCCATCCACCAATTCTGCGTTCCAATGGCTCCACATTCTTGACAGCATTCCAGCAATATTTAAAAGATCCATTTAGGGGAGTACCTGTGGTGGCAGAGTGGTAACGAGCCCAACTAGTATCCATGAGGACATGGGTTTGATCCCTGGCCTCGCTCAGTGGGTTAAGGATCCAGCATTGCCGTGAGCCGTAGTGAGGTTGCAGATGCAGCTTGGATCTCACATTGCTGTGGCTGTGGTGGAGGCAGGCTGCTACAGCTCTGATTTGACCCCTAACTTAGGAATTTTCATATGCTGTGAGTGTGACCCTAAAAAAAAAAAGGTAACTTCAATCCCTTTAACTGCAGCCACTCTAGTGGGTGCGTAGTTGAAGCTCCTTGCAGTGAAGGAACCACCTGGTCAGTACAGAGCTGTGGGCGACGGGGACATTAATGCTTGACCTGGTTCATAGCAGATGCCTCATGTCTAGTTCTTGCCACAAGCTGACCGCTAGCTGTCATCCTTGCGAGCTCAGAGCCAGAGGCTGAAATAATCTCTATCAGCCTCCAGCCTCCAGGCATGCGTTGTGGGCTCTTCCTGAGGATTCTGCATATTAATCAAGCAGCCCGCTGGGAAACAAGCTGAGTTGCTGGAGAAGGTCAGAGTGTTGAGGTCCTTGGTCCCAGCCAGGGAAGGCTCAGGAGACCATGCATCATGACATTAATCACACCCTTGGACAAAGGGCAGACAGACACTTGGTGCGCATTTCCATCCAGCTGATGCACCTACACGCTTCTGTTTCCTGCAGCATAGATTGCAGTTCTGGGTGAAATGGATGGAAGGAGTAAAGATGGTTGAACTAGAGTAAAAAGTAAGGAGTCAATTGTCCCTTATGACTCCGGGTTGGCAGGAAACTGGCGGAGGGGACTGAAGAGAATTGAACAAAGGGCATTTTCAGAGGTGTGGGCAGGCGTGATGAAGAACCAGGAAACAGTAACCATGGGAAGCCTTTAGCTTCCTTGGCCCTGAGGCGGGGGAGAGCGAGAGGGAGCAGGGGCTGGACCCCAAGGTCATAGCAGAAGAGATGCTGCCCCAGGAGAAGCTATGCGCAAGGGTACAGGAACTTAGAGGCAGCAGGTGTCAATCAGCAGTCCAACAGGAAGAGGAGGAGGAGTAAATAGCCCTGAACTTGCCCTGCTCCTGGTCTGATTTCCTGTCCCTGTCTTCCTTTGGCCCAACCCAGTCCAGAATCTCAGGGGAAAAGAAGATCTGTTGATCTAATCCATGGAAATTGGCTTCCTGGGGGACCCCAGGAGCAGAGAAGAGCAGAGAATGTGCCCAGAGAGGCAGAAAGAGAAAAACTACCCACGGTACATTGTCAAAGCTCATTGAATTCGTAGTAGCTGTTGCTCAGATGTAGGAAGAAGAAATTAAAATGCTGTTTAAAACAATAACTGCTGCAGCTGCTTTAGCATTGTTATCTCATGAAATGCTTCACCAACTTGGACACAAATACAATTAATTACCTCTTGTATTGTTGCAAACTAATTTCTGAAGCACACACCTGCCTTATTATTAGGATGTCTAGAATCTTCCTTTCAATGGCCACCCACTCATGCATTGTCTAAGAACTACAGGGGCTTGCAGAGAAAAAGGAAGGTGGGGGGAGAGGGAAGTCATGGGGAGATTTTTTAAGTCCTTCCATGAGAGCACCAAGTGACAGGTTCACAGCTGCCACTGCAGCCTGCAGCCACAGGTGTCACTGGATGTACAGAGTCCAGCAGCCACGTGGTTGATGATGGGGTGGAGACCTTGCCAGCCCAGGTCTCAGGTGTGCACAATGCCCCATGGATGCCAAGATCAGCACTCTCTCACTTTACCTGTTCACTGCATTAGCCTACCCTGGCTAGCGTTGCACAAAACCAGAGACTGGTCACCTTAAGCAACAGAAATTTATTTTCTCACCGTTCTGAAGGCTGAATGTCCAAGATCAAGGTGCCATCATGGGTGTTTTCCAGTATCTTTCTTGGATTGCACGGGGCAGGCTTCTTTCTGTGTCCTCGCATGGCCTTCCCTCTGTGCATGCAGGAAGGGAGGGAGGGAGCGAGCGAGAGAGGGAGGAAAGGAGGAAGGGAGAGAGAAAGAGGGCACCCTGGTATCTCTTCCTTCTCTTATAAGGACTCCAGTCCTATTGGAGTAGGTCCCACATTTATGACCTTAATCACCTCTTTAAAGGACCAATCTCCAAATACATTGGAGGTTAGGGCTTCAGCATAGAGTTGGGGTTGGGGGAAGACACACGGTTCAGTCTAAAACTAAAACCATTATTCTCCAAAGCATGGCCCTTCAGGTGAGACCACACACTCCCCAACACAACCGTTAGGCTTTTGTCCTAATCCTGAATCACTAGGGCAGACCAGCTATGTACTCCTGAGAAATCCCCCTCTTTGGGTCATTCAATACCCACACATGATTTTTAGAATCTCCCTCTCCCCTAGTGCCAGAGAGGTATCATAAGGGCCCTGCTTTGGAAGAGCACAAACATGATTCTTACCCCCTTTCTCGAGGACAGCAGTTGCTTTCCACCAGAATGATGGGATTCTGGCACAACAAGGCAGATCATCCTCAGGGGGGCGCTGTGTCTCCTATTCGTGGACCCAGGAGAGGCTGGCCTAATTTGGATGACCTTTCCATGGCCCAGCAGAGGGAAGGAGACAGAGGCAAAGCCACATCAGAGAAGATGGGTTCAGGATATTGCTCATGGATTTAGGAAACCACTTGAATAGCTGTGGGGGGACAGAAAGTCAGCCTGTCCCCCCTCCACATTGCATGGTCTCCCCTGCCACCATCTTTCACTCTAATGACAAGGCATGGTCTGGAAGGAGAGGACGAGAATGAAGCAAGTGCTGTAACACACTGCGTGAGAAAAGATGAAACAGTTTGGAGATTGGAGACTGACATTTGGGTTTGTTTTTTGTTTTGTTTTTTTTATCGAAGTAGAGTTGATTTATAATACATGTTAATTCCTGCTGTACAACAAAGTGATTCAGTTACACGTATACACATATCCATCCTTTTTCCAGATTCTTTTCCCATACAAGTTATCACAGAATATTGAGTAGAATTCCCTCTGCTATACAGCAAGTCCCCTTGGACCATCCATTCCATATACAATAGTGTGCATGTGCCAGTCCCAAACCCCCAGTCTGTCCCTCCCACACAGTATCCCCTTTGGTAGCCATAAATTTGTTTTTGAAGTCTGTGAGTCTGCTTCTGTTTTATAAATAGATCGTTTGTATCGTTTTTTAAGGTTCCACATATAAGTGATATCACATGATGTTTTTCTTTCTCTATCTGACTTATTTCACTTAGTATGATTATCTCTAGGACCATCCATGTTGCTGCAAGTGGCATTATTTCATTCTTTTTTATGGCTAAGTAATAGTCCTTTGTATATATGTATCACATCTTCTTTATCCATTCCTCTGTCAATGGACATTTAGGTTGCTTCCAAGTGCTGCTGTGAACATCGGGGTGCATGGATCTTTTCAAACTAAAGTTTTCTCTGGATAGATGCCCAGGAGTTGGATTGCTGGATCAAATGGTAGTTCTATGTTTAGCTTTTTGAGGAACCTCCGTACAGTTTTCCATAGTCCTGTACCAACTTACTTTCCTTTTCTCTGCACCCTCTCCAGAATTTATTATTTGTAAAATTTTTTATGATGGCCATTCTGACTGGTGTCAGGTGATACATCATTATGGTTTTCATTTGCATTTCTCTAATCATTAGCAACTTTTTCAAATATTTGGAATGTAAATCATGCTTTTTTCCACTTAATGGTTTATTTCTTCTTTTTTCATTTTTAAAAGTTTTTTTAATTATAGCTGATTTACAAGGTTGTGATAATTTCTGCTTGACAACAAAGTGATTCAGTTATACCTATACACATATCCATTCTCTTTCATATTCTTTTCCCACATACGTGATCACAAAATATTGAGTAGAATTAATTCTCTGTGCTTTACAGCAACATGTGGACTTTCTTCTGATTGGTTGGTGTTGATATAATTGGGAGTCAGCGTCATCAGTCTTCTGGTTCCAACCAGACTGGGGGGTCTATGTGCTTGTGGGCAGCATCCAGTTGACTTCTTCCACCCAGTGGGGGTCTCAGTATCTGCAAAATAGCTCAGAATAGTATCTGTAGTCCTTGAGGAAGAACTCAAGGTTCTTGACTTTGTTAAATGGTTAAACTATTATTATTTTATCTTGGTTGATTGTTTTTCTTTCTGTGTTTTCTTACTTCTCTGATTAAGTTTTGTTTTATTTTGTTTTGTTTTTTGACTAAAGTTTTCCTACAGACAAAAGGCAGGTGGAGGACATGGGTGGAGGTCTCTTCTGGGAAAGTCTCATAAGGTCCTGCTCGGATACAATTCTAGACCTCTGTATATCTATCCACGCTCCTTTTTTTTTTTTTTTTTTTGACACACCTCTGGCATATGGGAGTTCCCAGGGTAGGGGTTGTGTCAGAGCTGCCAGCCTATGGCACAGCCACAGCAACACAGGATCTGAACCACTTCTATGACCTACACCGCAGCTGATGGCAATGCTGGATCCTTAACCCCACTGATTGAGGCCAGGGAGAGAACCCACATCCTCATGGACACTAGTAGGGTCAGGTCCCTAACCCACTGAGCCACAATGGGAACTCCCCCACACACTCACTTTTGATGCATGGAATATACCTTTGATACACAGTCCTGCACCTTACTGTTTCCACTTAACCCTAAAATTCAGAGCTCATACCAGATTAGCATACTAAAATTTTGGGAACTAAATCCAGCATGTCTGTGCTATGGGAAGGGGATTGGATGGCTTTCCCACCAACAAGCAATTCCAGCTGGGTTGTCCTACAGTTCAGTTCAATCCTGGCTCTGTCTACCTGGAGACAGTATCAGATCCCACAGGTGAAGGGCTCAGTCCTGCAAGGCACCTGCCTCCCACTTCAGACACCTATTGCAAGTCCAGGTTGCTGCCTGTGCTTCTGATCAACTGACTCTTAATCCGAGGTTCCCACACCTACTCCTTGGATTCAACTAATTTGCTAGCATGGCTCGCAGAACTCAGGAAATCAGTTTTCTCACTAGATTACTGGCTTATTACAAAGGATGTTAAAGGATATGAATCAGTAGTTTCTGTTGAGGCTCACCTGGTTAAGAACCCCCGACACAGTGTCGGTGAGGATACGGGTTTGATCCCTGGCCTCGATCAGTGGGTTAAGGATCCAGAGTTTCCATGGTCTATGGTATAGGTCACATATGTGGCTTGGATTCATTCTTGCTGTGGCTATGGTGTAGGCCGGCAGCTGCAGCTCTGATTTGACCCCTAACCTGGGAACTTCCATATGCTGCAGATGCGGCCCTAAAAAGACAATAAATAAATAAATAAATAAATAAATAAATAAATAAATAAATACAAACAAATCAACAGCCAGAGGAAGAGGTATGTAGGGCGGGGTCCTGAAAAAAGGAGAATCTGTCCTTGTGGAATTTGGGTGACACGCAGATGGGTTCTGATCCCTCATCCTGGAAGGTCTCTGAACCCCATCTCTTTGGGACTTTCTTTATAGAGGCCTCATTACAAAAGCGTATTTGATTAAACCATTAGCCACGGTGATTGATTCAACCTTCAGCCCCCTTTCCTCTCCCTCCAGGACACCAGGGATGTTGGACTGAAAGCTCCATTCAAGGTTTGTTCCCATGGCAACCAGCTCCCCACCTTTTGGGGATTTCCAAAAGTCACCTCATTAGCATGAACCCTGTTGAATTTGAAAGTGGCTTGTTATGAATAATCGGATACCCATTTCGTCTTTATGGCTCTGAAGCAGTTTTCAGGAACCGAGGAAAGGAGACCAAATATTATAACAAAAGATACTCCTTTTGTTCTTATAGCTGAGGAAATTCCAAGGGTTGGGGGTGGGGGGCTGTGATCCAAATATATATTTATGATAAATCACACATAGGTGTGTCTCACATGTACATAGGCTCATTCTATTGTAATCACTTCCTAGTACTCTGTGGGGTGGATGCGTCACAATTGATTTAATCTGTTTCTTAATGAGGGGCATTTCGGTGCTTCCTGTCTATTCCAACTGTTTTTCAAGAAGGAAGTATCAGTTCCCAGTTCCAGGGCCTGAGGAGAGAGAAGAGGGGGATTGTTTTTTTCCTACACAAGGGAGCTGGTATTCAAAACAGTTCTCCATCCAGAATGGCCAAGGTACCAATTAGCTGGAACCGAGGCCAGCCAGCATGTTAGTGTGGCTGCCAGGTGGGAATGGATCCAGGTTGTAGATAGATGCAAAAAGACGTTTATGAATCAGGGATTCAGGATTTAGTTACAAAAAGGAAATGGGTTTGAGTGCACTGTGGGAGAAGAAATTTTCTTCTCAGAATCTGTTCAAAGCTTTAGGTTCCTAAACAAAATCCTAACAAAAATTTTGGCGTAGCTGGGGCTGTGAAAAATAAAAAGTCAGAAAGAAAAGTTGAATGGTCCAAAATGATAAGGTAAATGGAGGGAGAACCTCTCAGTTCTACAGAAGCCCAGCAAGTTCTAGGAAGTAATAATACTTCACTGGAAGTTGAAAGAAAAAGAATGAGGTTATGCTGTAACTTCTTATACATTAACAGTTATGTAAGAGATTCCAAAATTACTGGAAACACATAAAGGATTGGTTTAGCAGTGAGCTGTTACATACTTGCCTTTGTTTTAACATAAAAGGAATCTATTATAAACTTTTCCCAGCTTCTGAAATAGCGCCTTGAGATTTATCGGTACTCATACTAAATATCTGCAGAAAGTTTTGCTCACCAGAAAATTCTGGGTTTTGGAGTTCCCAATGAGGCTCACAGTAGGTTAAGAACCCAACTAGTATCCATGAGGATGCAGGTTCAACCTCTGGCCTCGCTCAGTGGGTTAAAAGATCTGGCGTAGGTCACAGATGCAGCTCGGATCCAGCGTTGCTGTGGATGTGGTGTAGGCTGGCAGCTGCAGCTCTGATTCAACTCCTAGCCTGAGAACTTCCATACGCCGCAGGTGAGGCCCCAAAAAGAAAAAAGAAGAAGAAGAAGAAGAAAATTCTGGATTTTGATATTTGTAAATCTTTTCTAAAAGCCTAAGGTGTTTCGTTAAATGCTTCTGTTTAGAGTTTTGTTTTCTGGGAGTTCCCGTCGTGGTGCAGCGGAAACGAATCTGACTAGGAACCATGAGACTGTGGGTTCAATCTCTGGCATCATTCAGTAGGTTAAGGATCCGGCATTGCTGTGAGCTGTGGTGTAGGTCGCAGACGCGGCCTGGATCTGGCGTTGCTGTGGCTGTGGTGTAGGCCGGCAGCAACAGCTCCGATTAGACCCCTGGCCTGGGAACCTCCATATGCCTTGGGTGTGGCCCTAAAAAGACCAAAAAAAAAAAAATAGAGTTTTGTTTTCTGTATTCTTTTAAGAACAAGGAATAAAGGTGCATTTTACAATGTGTTCAGGAAAGGAAGGGACTATCTTGAAGATAGCAGCACTATTCACAATAACCTAGACATGGAAACAACCTAAGTGTCCCTGGATCATGAACAGATAAATAAATGTGAGATGTTCTGTGTGAGATAACACACTGTATAGTATATATTGCATATATATACTATAAAGTATAAAACAAATATGAGATATTGTGTATAGATAGTATATGTACTGTATAGTATATATTGTATGTATATAAAATACATACACACAGTGGAATATTATTTAGTCATAAAAAGAAGGAAATCCTGCCATTTGAGACAACATCAGTGAATCCTGAGGGCATTATTCTAAGTGACAAAAATCAGTTAAAGGTAAATACTATATAATCTCACTTGTACGTGTAATCTAAAAAAATGAATGCATGGAAACAAATAGTGGAATGGTGGTTGCCAGGAACCATGGGGCAGGGCGTGGGTGGGGAGATGCTGAACCAAAAGTACAAACTTTTAGCCAGAAAACCGATAAGCTCTGGGATCAAGAACCATGATCTTGGCAACATACAGGTATACAACGTAAACACAATATATACACGTGTATATAGCCCGGTGGCTGTGGTAACCAGTAATGTATGGTACACGTGTATGTTGCCAAGTATGTAATTCTTAAAGCTCCTTGCTACAAAAAGAAAAGATAACTACGTGAGTTGAGTTGATGGAGATAGTAACCTCATTGTGGTCATCATTTTGCCACATAAATGTATATTGCAACATCACGCTGTACACCTTAAACTTACTGATGTTGTAAGTCAATTATATCTCAATAAAGCTGCGGGAATAAAAGAAACAACAGATGGCCTCTACACATGTTGTATTTTGTGTTCAATCTGTGCCACTTTTTAGTTGCCTGCAGCTCTTTAACTTCAGGGCTACGTGCACCTGCCTCTCTGATCCCACAACTCAAATGCCCTCTGCTCTTCAGTTCAGCCTGGGTCCCTTCCCTCGGCCCTTTGTAGTCCTTTTTTTTTTTAAATTGTATTGAGGTAGAGTTGATTTACAATGTCATATGAGTTCCAGGTGTACAGCAAAGTGAATCAGTTATCCATATACACACACATATGCATATATACATATATACATGTGCACATAATAGATTATTACAGACTATTAAGTAGACCCCCTGTGCTCTACAGTAGGTCCTTATTAGTTATCTTTTGTATGTATAGTAGAACGTATGTTTTAATCCCATTCTCCTAATTTATCCCCTACCTCCATGGTTTCCCCATTGGTGACCCTAAGTTTGATTTAGAAATCTTTGAGTTTGTTTCTGTATATATATATTTATATATATTCCTTTGTATCATTTTTGTTAGATTCCACATATTTTCCTTGCCCTGTTCCCACTGCAGATCACCCCAACCCCCTGTCTTCTCTCATCTTTCTGAGTGTTGTTGGTAAAATATCTCTTCTTCTCATAATGTCTGCTACATTCCCATCCTTCGACTTCCCAGGACTCCTGGTTTCCCGCCTGCCTCCATGGCTACTCTACATCCATCCATTCATCTCCCAAATCAGGCATCTCACATGGTCCTGTCTTCCACTTTATTCCTCTCTCTCTCTCTCTCTCTGCCTCTCTTAGATTACTGATCCATTCCTGCAGCTTCACTTCTCATTTCTAAGAGAAATGAACCAGTTTTTTCCATTAAATACCACATGCCCTGAATTCTCAAAGCCACATCGGCATGGATTTTTCTGCCCGCAGGGACCCAAGCGCATCTCGGATGAGTTCATCTAAAACCAAACCTGTCACCTCCCTCAACTTGTGACCTGCATTTTCTCTAAGTGGCCTCATCATCCTTCCAGTCACTCACACTGGAAAACCTTTCTCTCTCCATTTCTCCTATTCAGTCAGCGGTCAAGTCCGTTTGCTGTCTTTTTTGAGTAACAGCTAAGAACTTTCCTTTCCCTGTCCAAATCCATCATCCGTGTTCTTCTGTCACAGCCAGAACCCTTTCCTAGGGAAGGTCAGGAAACTTGACCCCAAAGGGAATTGTTAGCTTGTATAACTGAAAAGTCCAGGGGTGCTTCTGACTTCAGGTATAGCTTGATATAGGGGTTCAAACACTGTCATTGGGACCAGCCTGTAGCCATCTTTCAGCTCTGGCTGCTTCATTCTCAAGCAGAATGGTTCAGTGACAAGATCCAACTGTCAGCAACACAACAGAGACATTCTTTTCTCTAGTCATTCAAAATAAATCTCAGAACTGAGTCTGATTGGTGCATTTTGGGTTACTTGCCCGTCTTTGAACCAATCGGTGTGACCCAGACAGAATGAGACTGATTGGCTTGGTTAGACCTGGATGCATGCTGCTCCGAAGGTGAGTTATTTGAACCATGTGGCCTGAGAGTGGGAGAGAGGTGGTTCCCCAGGACAAATGGGAATTCCGTAACTCACAGAGGGTACAGTGACGGTGGTGCAGACTGAAACAACAGATGCCAAGACATATTTACCAGGAACTGCCGTTGTGGCAAAGCATAGATTCCTTCAAAAACACAATCAGCTGTGATACACAGCTTAATGGATGAAGGTCCCAGATTCCTCAAATTAGAGCTCATCTCTGCTGAACAAACACATCACTCCACGTTCAACTGTGGGTCATTTACACTTGCCCCATGTCCTCCTGGTCTGATTCTGCCACCTCCTCCCACCCCCCAACCCCAGGTCAGGCAGCATCTCAGTCCTTACTTCACAGAGAAGTCAGAAAGAGATCAAAACATCCACCTGCAGAGTTCCTGTTGTGGCTCAGCAAGTTAATAATCCAGCTAGTATCTGTGAGGACCCAGGTTCGGTCCCTGGCCTCGCTCAGTGGGTTAAGGATCCGGTGTTGCCGTGAGCTGCGGCATAGGTCACTGATGCAGCTCAGATCTGGTGTTGCTGTGGCTGTGGTGTAGACTGGCAGCTATAGCCCTAATTTGACCTCTAGCCAGGGAACTTCCATATGCCACAGGTGTGGCCCTAAAAAAACAAAAGACAACAAACAAGAAAACCCCCAAGAAACCCCACTTACCTGACTCTCTAGTCATTCCAACTTCCTTCCCTCCTGTCTCTGTGGATGAGGTGGCCTTCCTCTGCTAGGAGTCATAGCTAAAACCATTTTTCTCTAAATCCCAACTATCCTTATCTTTTCGACTTTCCCTTTTCCATTCTGCATGTCGCATCTCTCTGTCAACCGGTTTCTTCCCCTGACATCAAGATGTTTACTTCCCTTCTAAATTAAAAGGGGGAAAAAATGATTCTATACAGAGTGCCCCCTTCAGCTGGTGGCCAGTTTCAGGCTTTTTCAGGGCTTGACGTCTTGAAGGCATCTTCTGCACTCACCAGGTCCTCTCCGATCTTCCTTGGGAAGATGCAAGAATCCAGGTTCATTAAAAAACACTCCTGAGGAGTTCCCGTCATGGCTCAGCAAAGACGAATCCAACTAGGAACCATGAGGTTGCGGGTTCGATCCCTGGCCTTGCTCAGTGGGTTAAGGATCCGGCGTTGCCATGAGCTGTGGTGTAGGTTGCAGACGCGGCTCAGATCCCGCTTTGCTGTGGCTGTGGCGAAGGCCGGCGGCTACAGCTCCTGTTAGACCCCTAGCCTGGGAACCTCCATATGCCCCGTGTGCGGCCATAAAAGGACAAAAAAAGAAAAAAACACTCCTGAAAATACCTAACCATCTAAAGGTCTATTCTACCAGTTTTCCCAGAACTTAGAGGGCCCCCTTCCTGATCTCCATGCCCCGGACTCCTTTCAGGGTGTGTTGAAGGCCAGTGGCCACAGTGGCGATGACCCAGTCCTGTGGAGTCAGCTGAGGAGTGACATTCTTTAATTGGTGACGTTAAATGCTGCGTCCTCTGCCTATTATTTCTTGTGATGCCACTCACTCTGAGGGATCCCGCCCATTTCCGTCGTTTCACGTAACCACGTGAGATGCAACGCCACACCAACCGACGATCCTCAAGTAGGAATTCCGGTCCCGTCATGTGTTCTGGGCTCATGTCTGTGCCACCTGCCAGAGCACTCGTGCCATGAACCACTTGAGCTCAAGATGTTCAGAATCAAAAACGTCACTTTCCCTCAAAACCCTCCTCGTCCACCTGCATTTTCTGTTCCAGAAGCAAGAGTCAGTCCCCATTCCTCCCTTTTCTTCCCATTGCTTTCTTACGGCTGCAAAACAGACCCATGGGCTTGTTCACTGGGAGTCAGCCACTAAGTCTACTCAGTGTCTGAAGCATCTTCCTTAATGTATTTTCAAGCTGTCCTCTTCTTTCCTCGGCCAGGCTATCATCCCCTCTCCACTGAATTTCTAGAGCAACGCCCAACATCATCTTTGGATGCCCAGTTTTTTTGTTCTTTTTAGGGCCACACCTGTGGCCTGTGGAAGTTCCCAGGCTAGGGGGTTTGAATCCGAGCTGTAGCTGCACCTACGCCACAGCCACAGCAGCACTGGATACAAGTCGCATCTTCAACCCGCACTGGATCCTTAACCCATTGAGCGAGGCCAGGGATCCAACTCAGATCCTCGCAGAGACTATGTCTGATTCTTAACCTGCTGAGCCACAGTGGGAACTCCTTCCTGGGTGTCCCGTTTTACCCTCTCCAAGCCACTAAAATATAAACCTGACTCATCACCCTCTGGTACCAAGGTATTTCACAGCCTTCTCACTGCCTTTCTCTCCATCTTGTCCCCATTCACCTGTCAAGGTGTATTTCCCCAGCCAAACTGAACTACACTGCCATCGACACACCATACTATGAATTCCACTCCTCTTCTCCTAAGAAGTTACATATGGCCATCTAGCAAGTGCTTTGACACCTGCAGAGGAAAAAGCAATGGAGTGACATATGTCATAAATTTTAAATAGAAGCTGAATTGTGATAGTCAAAGAAACCGCATTGTGTTCTTTAATAATCATAAAATTTTCAGGTTACAACGGCATCGCAAAGACCAGATGGTCTGGGGTTTTAGTTTCAGTGAACATTCAGTCATCAGGACAGAATTAATATCAGCTAATGTATTTTTATATAATATGTGTGTTTCATTTGCGTTTGTTAAGTTTGCAAGGTGCATTGTCTCTAGCCTGTTGGCACCGTATTCCAAGTTCATAAAAATAGGTCAGTGACTCCACACAGGTTAACAAAATGTTAAACTTAGTGATTAAAATAGTAATACTAGAATTTTATCTAGAACGATGATATTAATATAAAGAGTGAGCAAATCCCAAGTGTAGATCTGAGTGTACTGAGGCCTGTGAATCTGAAAATCTGATGAGCTTTCACCAAAGAGAGAAGAGTAACTAGTAAGAATGGTAATGACTCCCCGAAAATTGGATTTTATTAAACTGACAGGAAGCCATGGAAATGGTTGTGCCATTTGAAAAGAAGTACCTCTCTAATGAACCTATTGCAACCAGAGCAACATAATGCTTTTTATACCAAACTAGCATCATGGTTAAAGGTAAAGAAAACAGAACTACATAATTACCCTCAAAGATGTATGTATTCCTTGTAGCAATAAAATGAGTACATGTCACACTAGCTCTAAGAAGCTTTCAAATTCAGGTGCAAATTGAATGCCAGATATGCTTGGAGAGAGAGTGTGATGCACTATTGGTAAGTTCCTTTATCAGATTGCTTTCTGTGTATTCTCGCAAATATTTTATTTTGCAAATGTAAGAAATCATTGATGTGTGCATTTCATACAAAACAGCTCTTTCGGTGTGTATGCTGATTCTCGCGTGCGTGAGAAAGGCTGGATGACTTTATATTCTCTTCGTTATGTTGTGGTCAATAATATGCTTCCCTACCTTGACTCAGGAATACCAGGAAAATGGAAATGTGATCACAACGCCCTGGGAATGTGTCCTTTCAGGAGGTGTCTGGAAAATGGGCAGGAATTGATGTATCTCAAAAAAGCAGTTGGCGATTAAAAGCCACACAAAATGCTCTGGGCCTGTGGTCATTTCCAACATCCAGAACTGTTAGAATCAAGCAAATTCTAGCTGCTGTCCCTGATGAGCCAGGAAAAAGAAAGAAGGAAGGAAGGAGGGAAGAAGGAGGGAAGGAAGGAAGGAAAGAAGAAGAAAGAAGGAAAGGAAGGAAGAGGGAGGGAATGAGGAAGAGGGAGAGGGAGGGTTAGAGTGAGAGAGAGGCAGAGACAGAGAAAAGTAACCAAGTGGATGAGTGGGACAAATGGCTTAAGGTGCAAGCCATCTCTCATCGACTCAAACATCACTGGGAAATATCAGAAATACAGTCCTCTTAGTAACATATCTATCATTATTATTGTTTTAAAATATGCTTTATTTGTGAATTCATGCTTTGCACCCAGACATCAATTACATGGTCCGAGGATGCCAAGTGTTGAAGAAACAGTACCCAAAGAGGGATCCATCTGTTACACAACTCTGTAAATCTTGAACCCTCATGGATGCTAAATAGTCAATATTTGTTGAATTAATGAATAAATCTGTGTCATGTCATCCCAGGCCCCTAATATAAATTGCAAAATTTGAAAACTTGAGAATATTTTCCACGGTTTCTAAAAATGTGAAGGCAGGCAGAACTTGAATTTGAATGGTGCACAATGCCCTCTGGATGCTGGTAGCTGCCTGCCTATTACCCTGCTGAACTATAATCCCACCAGCACGCTCTCTCTCTCTCTCACTCCCTTCCACTGCCTCCCCAGAATGTCTCAAAATGCAGTCCGTGGTCCACCCAGCAATCTATCAGGCTGTTCTCGGTTGTCAAAAAAAGAAGCGATGAAACGTGACAAGATCGTGTATTTTAAATACGATCAATTATAAATTCAAAGAAAACTTTAACAATGAAAGAATAACCAGAAACCCAGTAAAGGTTCTGAATGGTCTTAATAAACGTTCTGGAAGCTCCCACTTTCTCCCACACCTGCAAAATGCATGTCCCACGTCGCCTTCCAATCAATGAAATGATTCCCAGTTGAAATAAGAGCCAGCATCTTCCAGCACACACAGGTAAAGATCCAGGACCACCGACCCCCATCCCCCGAGTCTTCCCAGCAAACTCCATCTGTTGCCTCTGCCTCTCTCACTGACTCTCAACTGACACGAGGGGGTCCCCAAGAACCAACTGACCTTGGGGTTGTTAGAAAAGCCACCTTCCTTCTGAATTAGTGGTTCTGAAAAGCACCTATTCCTTTTTCAGATGGTATATTTACTATATTTGTTTAGAAGTATGAAAACACCTCATTGCATCAGCCAGTGAAAGTCGTTAAGAAAAACACAGAAAAGTCAAAGGTAGAAATAACTAGTGGGGCGTTTCCATTGTGGCTCAGCAGGTTAAGAACGCAGCTAGAATCCATGTGGATGAGAGTTCAGTCCCTGGCCTTGCACAGTGGGTTAAAGACCCTGCGTTACCACAAGCTGCAGTGTAGGTCACAGATATGACTCGGATCCTGTGTCATTGTGGCTGTGGTGTAGGCCTCAGCTGCAGCTCCCATTCGAACCCTAGCCCAGGAACTTTCATGTGCTGCAGGTACAGCTGTAAAAAGAAAAAAAAAAAAGAAAAGATTAGTATGTATAGCCTTCCTTCCGTTATTCGCAGCAGGATGTGTAAAAGTTTGCTAGCTGGAGTTCCCGTCGTGGCGCAGTG
>PVHT021183555.1:25930551-25957069 GCA_004024745.2 Catagonus wagneri | reverse complement strand
TAGGGGTCTTATCGGAGCTGTAGCCACTGGCCTACGCCGCAGCCACAGCAACGCAGGATCCGAGCCGCGTCTGCGACCTACACCACAGCTCACGGCAACGCCGGATCATTAACCCACTGAGCAAGGCCAGGGACCGAACCCGCAACCTCATGGTTCCTAGTCGGATTCGTTAACCACTGCGCCACGACGGGAACTCCCATAGACTTTACTTTGGAGCAAAATATCAGGACAGGACTCTGATTCGTCCAGGCTGGGTTTAGGGCACATCCTTGGACGAGTCACCATGGCCTGGTGCTGTGATGGTCCCCAGCCAAGACTTGTACCACCTGTAGGATGGGCTCTACCCCCAGAAGAAGTGGGATAATCAATGATATGTCCATGAGAGGAAGCAATTAGGTCTTTGCTTAAGGGCCCAACACTAGTCCATAACGAATGGCAATAGTGGGCCAATCTGTCCATCACTGAAGGTCAGGCTGTTAACCGCAAACAACACCTATCTGCCCTGCTGAGCCCCTGGAAATATGCCTCATAAAGGCCAGTAGCACAACCCTGAATCTCCTGTGTAACAGTGAAGAACCCAACCTGGGTTCCCAGTGATCTGTCAGTTTGTCTGCAACCTCCAGGGGTACTTGAGAAAAAATCTCTTTGTTAAAGGTCTTTGAAAATAGAAATTGTTGCTTTTAGTTTACCAGAGAAACAATTACTCCTAATTTAACTACTTAAAAATTCTACTAAGTATGAGGACCAACATTCCTATTTCCTTAAGACAGAATCTTATAAATTTAGGAACTAAAGATATTTGAAACGCGCATATATCATATGTAGAGAGGATATATTATTAGAATTACATTATATGACTATATACACAGTATATATAATTCATAATACATAATTATATGTATTGTATTGCATGTATATTAGATGTATATGATAAGTTATATATTTTATATGGACATGTATATATTCACATATACATGTACATGTATCTTTTCTATTTTACAGATTCCTGACATGTATTTAAAGAAAACATTCCTTTAAGAGCAAACGATTGCACCAGCTTTTCTTTCCCTTAAACATGCTTTTTAAATGACTCATTGCAAATAAAACCAAGAGTGAAGGGAAGGATAAAACTTAGAATTTAACTCTTTGGTAAACAGAGGACAATTGCTTTGCACCAATGAATCTTTGCCGTCTTGATTTCAACCATGAGGGCTGGCTAAATTTGAAATCATTCAAGTGAAGACTTGAACTTTTAAAAGTTTAGTATTTGTCCTCCTACAAAAGTTTGGAAATATTAAGAAAATATTTGCTTTTAATTTTGATTATTTCATTGAAAGTGTCCAAGAGCAAAGACCGTGTGCTCTTAGAAGGAATTTAATTATTAGAATGAGCTGTTGGGGTCTCTGCAAAAATTTAGGAAAAGACAGCTGGATGGTATTTAAGCATAAAGTCATCAGCATAGCTTGGCAAACTCTTTTCCATGATTTTTTTCACTAAATGTATTTTGAGTATGCTAGATTCTTTTTTTTCCCTTTCTTTCTTTTTGGGGCCACACCTGCTGCATATGGAAGTTTCTGGGCTAGGGGTCGAATCAGAGCTGCAGCTGCCAATCTATGCCACATCCACAGCAATGTCCCACCCAAGCCACATCTGTGACCTATGCTGCAATTCAAGGCAAGGCCGGATCCTTAACCCACCCAGCAAGGCCAGGGATCCAACACGCATCCTCATGGATACTAGTTGGGTTCTTAACTCACTGGTCCACAATGGGAACTCTGAGTATGCTGGATTCTGACATCTGTTCATGACCTGCAATTTTTAGGAGAATCTCTTGTACACAGGTCCAAGTCTTCCCCAAAAGCAGGCACCTTTGGACCCTCCCAGAATCAGGAAAATGCTCTGGAATACAGAACACCTCACATGTGCTTGTGTGTGAGCACATATATCCCTATGCAATCACATATGTGATTTACATGACTATGTACATGTGAAACTGCATGTAAAAGACATGATTTCCCTTTAGATTTTTTCATGAGTATTTTTGTAATCTGTGTGCCATGATCGTCCACATAGATCAACCAAATGAGTGTTTGGGTGGCTGGTGCCAACCCAATTTCACATAAAAACACCTTAGGGGTTGGTAAAATGCTGATGCCCATGCACTATTGTCCGGTTGAATCAGAAGCTCTGAGCATGGGTCCTGGGAACTGGCAATTTTTTTCGTGTTATACTTCTATCAGTTTATTTCCCTTTTTTTTTTAGTGTGTAGTTGATTTTCAGTACTGTGTGAATTTCTGCTGTATAGCATAGTGACCCAGTTATACATATATATACATTCCTTTACTCATACCATCTGCCATCATGCTCAACCCCAACAGACTGTACATAGTTCCCTGCCCTGTATAGTAAGACCCTATTGCTTATCCATTCTAAATTGAATAGTTTGCATCTACCAACCTCAAACTCTCAGTCCGTCCCACTCCCTCCTCCTTCCCCTTGACAACCACAAGTCTGTTCTCCATGTCCATGGTCTGTTTCTGTTTTGTAGATAGGTTCATCTGTGCCACGTTTTAGATTCCACATACAAGTAATATCATATGGTATTGATCTCTTTCTGACATACCTCACTTAGTATGAGAATCCCTAGTGCTATCCATGTTGCTGCAAATGGAATTGTTTTGTCTTTTTTATGGCTGAGTAGTATTCCATTGTGTATATGTGCCTCATTTTCTTAATCCATTCATCTGTCAATGGATATTTAGGTTGTTTCCATGTCTTGGCTAATGTGAATAGTGCTGCTATGAACATAGGGGTGCTTGAATCTTTCTGAATTAAAGTTTTGTCCGGGTATATGCCCAGGAATGGGATTGCTGGATCATATGGAAGTTCTACATTTAGTTTTCTGAGGAACTTCCATACTATTTTCCATAGTGGTTGTACCAAGTACCGACATTTTTAAACCACTCCCGCATGATTCTGATGGGTGGAGAACTGTTTTGTGGGTTCAGCCCAGCAATCTAAGTTTAAGTCACCATCTGAGCGCACGTCCGGGGTAACATCAGATGTGATGTTCTTGCTGACTTCTATAGCATGCATTTGTTCACTGATGGTCAGCACTTGCCGATTTTTTTTTTTAGGGCCACACCCATGGCATATGGAAGTTCCCAGGCTAGGGGTCAATTTGGAGCTAAGCCACAGCCACAGCAACTCCAGAGCCAAGGTAAATCTGTGACCTATACCACAGCTCACAGCAACACCAGATCCTTAACCCACTGAGTGAGGCCAGGGGTTGAACCTGTGTCTTCACGGATACTAGTCAGGTCCTTTCCACTGAGCCAGGGCAGGAACTCCCTACTTGCCGATTCTTTAGCAAGTAGCCCCTCCCCACAGCTTCCTCCTGACCACCTGGCCTCACTTTGCACGCCCCGCGCCCATGCTTGACTGACTGTCCAATGGCATCTCACTTTCCCGACACTGCAGCCTCTGAGCTACCCCTGCAGGATGCTGACTCCAGCTGCAACCTGCAAGGTTAGAATACAGGTGAGAGCATGTGGGACAGGACATAAGACGTGTCCACTACAAAGTGCCAGCCTTCCAGGTGGTCCCTTGTGGCACTGCAACTTAAGGATCCAGCATTGTCACTGCCTTGGGTCACTGCTGTGGCGTGGGTTTGAGCCCTGGCCCTGTGAACTTCCGAATGCTGTGGGTGTGGCAAAAAAAAAAAAAAAACCTCACAGAGTGCCAGCCGTCCTTACCCTTCCTGCTTAGTTAGACATCTTCATTCAGAAACAGGGGGCCACCGATTAGACAATAATCTGGCTATGGTTAAATCCACTGCTTCTTGCTTGGCTTGAGGGAGTGTTTTTGTGGCCTTGTGCTTTCCTGGCCAAAAAATCTAGGGTAAAAGAGAGAAGCATTTTCAAAAGCCCCAAAGCTTAGCAAATGCCTGGAGCATGAGCTATTCATACATCCCTCAATGGTTGATTTTCTTGGGCATCTGGCTTATTTGCTTTCATCTGTATACAAGCAAGGACCAAAATGTGGCTCTTGGGGAAAATTCCAGACCCACCAAAGCCACGGGGCCTGATCAAGTGTCCCCATCTCTGACTTCTATCCAGTCTCCGCCACAGCCGTGAAATTAGCCTCAGCTGCTCCGAGGCTGTTTGGATTTGGAGGGGGTGAGGCACTTGGCTGGAGGAGACGGGAGACGCTGGTCTGTGTGGGGTTCCATGCCCTGTATCCATCTTTCCCTGAAAGATCACAGGGTGAGGAAAAAAAGTGCTCTTTGGTTGTGAGTGATGGGAAACATCAAAAACTTAATCAAGTTGCTCAGTGGGTTAAGGATCTTGCAACCCCTAGCCTGGCAACTTGCCTATGCTGCAGGTGAGGCTGTAAAAAGGAAAAAGAAAAAAAAAAGCAAAAACCTCCATTACACATTTTAATGCAACAGAAGTTGATAGAACATCAAAAATCAACCATAATTTTAAAAATTAAAAAAAAATTTCATTGCGGAAATGTGTGATTTTGTACCTTCCGTGAGTAGTGTAGGACAGCCTTAACGCCGATGTGTTCATTCATTTTATGCGTCCTTCTTTCTCTTGGCCTCTGTGATTGATGGATAGGTCTGCCATTCTTTGGCACCAAATGTTTTTCTTCTAAATGTTTCTCTGCAGTTTGTTTGGACTGCAGACTCTGTACCCCTCTGATGTCACCCCCAATCGTAGGGCATCCCATGCCCCAAATCACTACAAATGTGACACCTTCCTCCTGACTCTCGGCATTTCAGCATCCCAGTGACAGCTCTGTTAGAGCTTAGGCCATCTCCTTTCTTGTAGAACTTGGCCCCCTCTTGTAATTGCCTGATGCTAATAAGGAAGAGAAAAGGTCTTCGTTTGTTTAAAATTCCAGTGCTACTAAGATAGAGAAAAACTCCATGCTCATTTTAGCAGACTCTTGAAAGATGCATTCAAGTAGAACCCTGTGTTCATTCAAGGAATGCTGATTCGATCCCTACTATAAATGCCTGCCAAATGCATACATATTGTGACAGTTACTCCCATACCTTTCACCCACCACCCCGATAGTGCTGGCATATTTTTGTTCTTCAAATAGCCAAACCCCTTACATACTGCTGGGATGCTTGCAGCCTCGAGTGGGCTCCTGAGCAGGAGATGATACACACTCATTAAACAGAGAGAAGAAAACCGCTTTCTCACTGCTTCTCTCCCTGTTTTCTCCCTACTTACTATGCCTGTCCTTCCTTTCTATACGTTCAAGTGCTTCAGGAACTCTGCTGAAGGAGAGGTCTGGGAACCAAAAACTGCAAACAGGACCTTGCTGGAAAAGGAAAAAGTGGAGTCAGCAGAGAGGAAGCCATGTCCTCGAGGTCTCAGAACCACCCAAAGAATTTTTTATTGAAGTAGAGTTGTTTCAGTGTGTTAGCATCAGGTGTACATCGAAGTGAGTCATATATATATAACCACAAACTGAGTGATAAATTATCGGTATAGTTTAGTATTTGCTAATTTTACTACACCCTTTTGTTATTTACATGTAGGACAGTCATAGGGATTTTAAATTCAATTTGAGTAAACCTTAAAACTATATATATACATATATATATTCTTTTTCAGATTCTTTTCCATTATAGGTTATTACATGATATTAAATATAGTTCTCTGTGGCATATAATAAGTTCTTGTTGTTTATCTCTTTTATATATGGAAGTGTGTATCTGTTAATCCCAAACTCCTAATTTATCCTTTTCCCCTTTGGTAAGCATGAGTTTGTTTTCTTTGTCTGGGAGTCTGCTCCTGTATTGCAAAGAAGTTCATTTGGGAGTTCCCATCGTGGCTCAGCGGAAACGAATCCGACTAGGAACCATGAGACTGCGGGTTCAATTCCTGGCCTCGCTCAGTGGGTTAAGGACCCGGCGTTGCCGTGAGCTGTGGTGTAGGTCGCAGACGCGGCTCGGATCCCGCGTTGCTGTGGCTGTGGCGAAGGCCGGCGGCTACAGCTCCTGTTAGACCCCTAGCCTGGGAACCTCCACATGCCACGGGTGCGGCCCTAAAATGACAAAAAGACAAAAAAAAAGTTCATTTGCATCATTTTTTTAGATTCCACATATAAGTGATACCATATGGTATTTGCCTATCTCTGACTTATTTCACTTAGTATGATTTGTCCATCTCTGTCTGACTTACTTCACTTAGGTCCATCTATGTTGCTGCAAACGGCATTCTTTCATTCTTTTTTATGGCTGAGGGCTCTGGAATGCCACTGTATAGATATCAGAGATATTTACATGAATATGGATATATAGGTATAAATATAGAGAGAGCTTATAGATACTAAAATCAGTGCATTTCAAGATTCTGTCTGTATGTCTGGTCTGGGCTACTTTTAAAGCCCATGTACTTCTTGTGATGAATTGAACAAAAGTAAAGGGAAATTGATTAGATACACACAATGCCCCAAGCTCCCCATATGTCACAAAAGGGCTTGCTTGTTGGGCATGTCTTCCGGGAGGTGACCTGCCCCTGGGCGTTCGATTTGCAGACGATTGGGAGGGACAAGGGGCACCCTGTCAATAATGTTTCAAGAGGAAAGTTCTGGCCAGGGAGAGCACCCTGTCACAACACTGTGAGCTCAGGGTGGTCCAGGGACAAGCACAGATCCACACACTCTCTGCTAAAAGTACTCAGTGAGACAGGTCCGGAAGTTAAGGATGAGGATCTAGAAAGGCTTGTAGCAGCTCAACAGCATCACATCCCCCAGACACAGTATTATTATACTTTGCAAAAAGTGTTAGTCTGCGCCAGACTGGGAATTAAAAGAAAAAAAAATTAACTTTCTGTACCACAGAGAGATTAAGGAGCCCTGAACTGGAAGAACTATATTCTTGTGTTGGCATAACTCAGACCCACTGAGCTCGTTTCTTGCTAAATTCTGGGAGGATGAAAGAGATGATTTTCCGCAATGTAACTCTCAACTTCTCTGATACAGTTTCTGTAGGAGACACTGTCCCAGAGGATCTAGATTTTTCAAATATCACATGCATTGTCCCTCTGGAAATGAGCATACTTCCAGGAACACGTCACCTTATTTCTGAATTGGATCACATTGTCTCTCTGTGGGAGCCGACAGAAAAGCACACAGCATCCTTCATAAATGCCAGGCATCCTCGCCCTCCCGGGTCTGTCAGGATGTATTTCACCCCAAAGGTAAACAGTCCATTCTCTTGTCCTCCTCTTAGATTGTGTTACAGCCACAGCCACATAATTGTAAGATGGGGAAATGGAATGACTTTAATAGCCAGCACCAGAGTCCCTCTTAGAGCAGAAATGGAGGGTATTGACCGAGAGAGAAGAGGAAGTGCCGGTGATGAAACATCAGTTTGTTCAAAACTGACCAAATCCAATAAAAACTGAGGGCAGGCATCATCAAAAGTTGTATACAATTTACTTCACTTAGTAGGATCAACTCTCAGTCCATCCATGTTGCTGCAAACGGCATTGTTTCATTCTTTTTTATGGCTAAGTCAGAAAAAAAAGACAGATCTCTTATATTTGGAATCTAAAAAATGATACAGACGAACTTCTTTACTTAATAGAAACAGACTCTCAGACATAGAAAATAAACTCATGCTTACCAAAGGGGAAAGGAGAGGAAGGATAAATTAGGAGTTTGGGATTAACATACACACATTATTATATATAAAAGAGATAAACAACAAAGACGTACTCTATGGACAGGGAACTATATTTACTATCTTGTAATAACCTATAAGGGAAAAGAATCTGAAAAAGAACATATATATTATCTATTATATATATATCTATATATGTATGTATGAGTATGTATAACTGAATCACTCTGCTGTACACCTAAAACTAACACAACATTGTAAATCAACTAAATCCCAAGTAAAAAAATTTTAATTAAAAAAAAGAGGATAAAAAAAGCTGTGTTCAAGAACGTTCACAGCCACATCATGTGTGATGCCCAAAGCTGGAAAGGCGCCGACACCCAACACCAGGAGGGCAGATGACACACAATTGTGTGTTCATACGATGAAATGCTGCACAGCAAGAACAGTGAGCATGGGCGCAGCTCACAAGCCGAAAGGTGAGCTAATGAAGCTGGAAAGAGGAGGGGACACGCAGTGCCATTTCTTCTCTATGCAGTTCTAGAAGGTGTGAAACTCATCCATGGGGGGGAAGGCCAAAATAATTGTTCACAGTGGGGGGAGTGATAGGGAGAGGGAGGAGGGAGATTTGGGAGGGCTGCAGGGGGTCTGGAGTTTGGAGGGCTGTACAGGTGTGCGCATGGGCAAAGACCCACTGAGTCGGATAGTTAAGATGTGTGTTCAGGCGGTAAGTTATGACTCAGCTCTTCTTAGAAACAGAAGTTCTATGCGTACAGGTGAGAATTGGAGGTCAGGGGTATGGGTGGGACTGATCCTCCTGAGGCCAGGTGAGCACTGTGGGCAATCCTTTCGTCCTTCCTCATTTTTCACAACCTTGGCATTTTCGAAGAGTCCCAGTTAAATATGTCAAGAGAGTGTTTCCCAGTTTGGGTCTGTCTGATATTTTCTCCCGATTAGATGGAGGTTGTGTTTTCTGGCAAGCACAGCCCAGAAGTGACGTGATGTGCAATCCAACATGGTTTCTTCCTGGTGACATTACTTTTGATCCCATGGCTAAGATGCTGCCAGCCGGGTTTCTCCACTTTGAATTTGCTTTTTTCCCTTTGCTGTTAATCTCGGGGTGGTATTCTGATGCCTTGAAAATCTCCTGCTTCTCTTCAGATATTCATGCCCTGACATTAGCATTCACCCATGGACACTGCCTTCAGCCCTTGCTCCCCACAATCCACCTCTCACCAAGTATCCAGAGTAGCTCCTTAAAAATGTACATTAGGAGTTCCCTGGTAGCTCAGTGGGTTAAGGATCTGACATCAGCACTGCTGTGGCTCACATTGCTGCTGTGGGCTTGGGTTCCATCTCTGGCCCTGGAAATTAATGCATGCCATGGCTACGGCCAAAAACGTAAACCAGGCCTTATTGCTCCCATGCATGTAGCATCCTAATGGCTTTATGCAATGCTTTTAATAAAAGCTAACCTCCTCACCTTAACCTTCCAGGCCTTGTATGATCGGGCCCCACCATTTTCCTCTCACCCACGTTGCTTCTCTCCCTTAGGCTTCAGCCATCATATCCTGCAATTGTTTTATTTCTCCAAGATTCATGCTTGTTTCTATTGGCCAACTTCCACACTTGCTTTTCCCTCTCCCTAAATACCTCAGCTAAAGTCTTCTCAGGGTCCACCCAAGACTTAAGATTCAGGGGTCAGCTAAAATGTCGCCTCCCTCTGGTGCGTCCCTCCCCTCCCACTAGCACCGGCCCCCTCCTCGCTCCATAGACTGAGATCTACTTCACTCTCAGATCCTGCCATTATCTGAATGCCTGTCTTTGCCCCCAGTGGGACCACCAGCTGCTTGAAATCAGAAATCTGATCTCTACCATCCACTGCTTTATCGCTGGTATCGAGGGCAGCGCCTAGCTCCCCAAAGGTGCTCATGAAACGTTTGTTGGATAGGAGTTCCTACTGTGGCACAGTGGGTTAAGAATCGAGCTGCCGTGTCTCAGGTTGCTGCTGAGGTATGGGTTCCATCCTGGGTGGTGCAGAGGGTTAAGGATCCAGCATTGTTGCAGCTGTGGTGTAGGCTGCAGCCATGGCTTGGATTCAGTCCCAGGCCTGGGAAATTCCATATGTGTGGATGCAGCCATTAAAAAAAAAAAAATGTTGGTTTTTTGGATAAATGAATTCCTTTGACCCCGTGTGTACCCTATTCATCACTCTAGCCAGTGTCAGGTCAAGGAGAGGTTAATTTAATTGATTCAGTTGACCTTTTTCAGGCTCCAAGGGCCCCCTAAATCTAGCTCCTCCCGATTTGGCAACTTCATTTCTATATATAAAATCTGGTCAAGAGACACCATTTCCAGATCTTGGTCTCTGAGCTGGAATTCTACCAGCTGTTTTAATTTGTCCTCTCCTAGGGGCTGCCTCAGCAGCTCCTGTAATCATTGGAGTCAGTCTCTTGTCATGGAACAGTTCGTGGAATAAGCTTAAAAACGGGGGTAATGTACTTAAAGCAACATGGATGGACCTGGAGGGCATTACGCTAAGTGAAATAAACCAGACAGAGAAAGACAAATACTGTATGGTATCACTTATATGTGCAATCTAAAAAATGCAACAAACCAGTGAATAAAACAAAAAAGAAGCAGACTCACAGATATAGAGAACAAACTGGTGGTCACCAGTGGAGAGAGGGCAGTGGGAGGGGCCATGTAAGGGTAGGGGATTAAGAGTTACAAACTATTAAGTAGAAAATAAGCTACAATGACATACAATACATGGAATAGAGCAAATATTTTATAATAACTATAAATGAAGTATAACTTTTTAAAGTTGTGAATCAATATTGTAGTCCTCTAACATATAACACTGTACAGCAACTAGACTTCAATAAAATTTAAAATTAAAAAAAAAACCCAAAACGCTGACAACCAAAATAGACAAACATAGCAATGAGCAAGGCCAGGGATCGTACCCAAATCATCATGGATACCTGCTGAGCCACAACGGGAACTCCCCATCATGTTTTTTTTTTTTTAAATAAAGAAAATATATACACTTAAAATGCTTGTCCATGCACAAGTGATCATGATGGCTACTTTCAGGCTGTGGAGTGGGCGGAGCTCAGGCTAGGAGCAGTGGGGCTTATGTTACACTGCGAATGCCTCTGACTTTTTTTTTTTTCTGTCTTCTTAGGGCTGCACCCAAGGCATACAGAAATTCCCGGGCTAGGGGTCAAATCGGAGCTGCAGCTGCCCGTCTACACCTGTCACAGCAACGCAGGATCGCAGCCGCGTCTGCAACCTACACAACAGCTCAGAGCAACGCCAGATCTCTAACCCACTGAGCGAGGCCAGGGATCAAACCTGCATCTTCATGGATACTAGTCAGATTCATTATCACTAGGCTACAATGGGAATTCCTGAAGTCCTTTTTTTTTTTTGAAGTATAGTTGATTTACAATGTTGTGTCAATTTCTGCTGTACAAAAAAGTGACCCAGTTATATATATATATATATATATATATATATATATATATATATATATATGCATACACATTCTTTTTCTCATGAAATCTTCAACTAGGAACCCCTATCAACTTCTCACTTTTATGCCCCCAAATAATTAACAATTGAAAAGAAAATCTCCAGTGAGGTATTCAGACTTAAAAGGCAATCTGAAATGTTTCTAACATATGACAAATCTTTATAAATTTTAGAAAACTGTTGAAAGGAAACCTGTACTTATGATAGAAGTAGTTCTTTTCATGGTAATGGAGGCTGAAGTCAAACTGTTATTTCGCAGTTAACTAGTGTTTTCTTTATAAAAACATTTTTTAAACTTTTTGACTGTGCCCGTGGCATGACAAAGTACCCAGGCCAGGGATCGAACCTAAGCCACAGCAGTGGCAACACCAGATACTTAAACTCCAGGCCACCAGGGAACTCCCAAACCGGTGTTCTCTGCATTGAAGTATGAGAGGCAAGAATGTCTGAGGTGCAGCGCCACAAAGCAGCATACTTGGGTTCCCACCAACTCTAACCCGGGCCACCTGATGTCTCAGTTTCCTCTCTCAAAGAACAATTCTTCCCTCACCACGTTGTTGTGGAGATTACATAAAACGTGGAAAGCATTTAGTGCTTGGAATATAGCAAATACTGTAAACTGGGTCACTTTGCTGTCCAGTGGAAATTGACACAACATAGTAAATCAACCATAATTTTTAAAAAAGACAGTATTGTAATAAACATTAAGGGGTTTTGAACCAGTTTTGATACTTCATTAATAACTAAAGCCCATAGTTTCCCTTTTTTTTTTTTATTGGAGTAGAGTTGATATACAACGTTGTATTAGTTTCAAGTGTACAGTAACTAAATTACACATGTATATGCTTTTTTTATATTCTTTTTTTTTTGTCTTTTTGCCTTATCTGGGGCTGCACCCGCGGCATATGGAGGTTCCCAGGCTAGGGGTCTAACAGGAGCTGTAGCCGCTGGCCTTCGCCACAGCCACAGCAACGCGGGATCCGAGCCGCGTCTGCGACCTACACCACAGCTCACGGCAACGCCGGATCCTTAACCCACTGAGTGAGGCCAGGGTTCAAACCCGCAACCTCATGGTTCTTAGTCGGATTCGTTAACCACTGAGCCACGAAGGGAGCTCCTCTTTTTTATATTCTTTTCCACTATGGTTTATCACAAGGGATTGGATAGAGTTCCCTGTGCTGTGGAGGAGGCCCTTGTTCTTTATCCATCCTGTAAGTATATATGTACTAGTTTGCATCTGCTAGCCCATACTCCCAATCTAGTTCTCCCCACCCCTGCCCTTGGCAACCACAAGTCTGTTCTCTATGTCTGTGAGTCTGTTTCTGTTTTTGTAAATAAATTCACTTGTGTCGTATTTTAGATTCCACATATAGGTGACATCATATATTTGTCTGACTTACGTCACTTAGTATGATCATCTCGAGGTCCGCCCTTGTGGCTGCAAATGACATTATTTCATTTTCCTGAGTTCACCCTTGGTGAGACTTCTGTGTTGTACTTCTGTGGATTTTGACCAAAGCGTAACGACATGTATCCACCATCACAGCACCAAACAGAATAGTTTCACTGCCCTAAAAATCCTCTGTGCTCTGTTTAGTTATCCCTCCCTCCTAGCCCCTGATGTTTTTGCTGCCTCCTGAGTTTCACCTTTCCCGGAATGTCATAGAGTTGGAATCAGACATTATGTAGCCTTTTCGGATCAGCTTCTTTCACTTAGCAACATGCATTTAAGGTTTCTCCACATTTTGCATGGCTGATAGCTTATTTCTTTTGACCACTGAATATTCCTGTGTCTGGATGGACCACAGTTTATTCATTCATTCACCTGCTGGAGGACATCTCGGTGGCTTCCAAGTTTTGGCAATGATGAATTAAACTGCTACAAACATTCATGCGCAGGCTTTTGTGTAGACATGTTTTCAGCTCATCTGGGTAAACACCAAGGAGCACAATTGCTGGATCGGGTTGTAAGAATATACTTAGCTTTGTAAGAAACTGCCACACTGTCGTCCAAAGTGGCTATGTCCCATTTTGTATTCCCACCAGTAATAGTGGAGAGTCTCCATTGCTCTGCATCCTCACCAGCATTTGGTGTTGTGAAAGTTTTGGATTTTAGGCATTTTAATGGGTGTCTACTGGTATCTCATTGTTGCTCGAATTTGCAATTCTTTGATGACATATGGAGCATCTTTGCATATGCTCACTTGCTAATTTTACACCTTCTTTGGTGAGGTATCTGTTCAGATCTATGCCCATTAAAAATTTGTTCTTACTGTTGAGTTTTAAGAATCCTTTGCATATTGTGAACCCCAGCCTTTTCTCAGATGCATGCAAATATTTCTCCCAGCTTGTGGCTTGTCTAAACATTAGCTGTTATTACTGTCATTCTCCACTGGTCATGTAAATTTAGATTTGCAGAGTTCTTTTGCCTTTCTCCCTAATAAATGACAAAGGTTGATCAGCTTCTGCCTTTGTGTAAGAAGAATTTTTTTTTTTAAACCACACCTGCAGTGTATGGAGTTTCCCGGGATAGGGGCCGAATCGGAGCTGTAGCTGCTGACCTACACCACAGCCACAGCAATGCCAGATCTGAGCCATGTCTGTGACCTACACCACAGCTCACAGCAATGCCAGATCCTTAACCCACTGAACAAGGCCAGGGATTAAACCTGTGTGCTCATGGATATTAGTCAGATTCGTTTCCACTGAGCCACTATGGGAACTCTGACCTAAGAAGAATTTTAAGTGAGAAGTGATACTATGTTATCTTGGTCTCCGTGCCAAGCCCCAGGACTTACTGTGACCCATCAGATCTCCTGACTCAGCCCCTCCTCCACTCGCCTGCCAGGGGTGCACCAGAGAAGGTCTTTGTGGGTGAAGACAGATCGGGGGCCTCACTGGGTAAGGGCTTGCCTGTGGGAGCCCCTGGCTGGAGGCAGGAGTTCAGGAGTTTCACGTGGTACCTGCCAAGAGGTGGGAAGGAGACTTTCTCTGCAGGTGGCCTGGAGAAGCATTTTCGTTTCAGAATCCACTCAAAAGCCAAACAGATCTCTGATGTTTCTGAATACGGTCACTGCCCTGCTTCCTTTGTCCCTTTTGGAAGGGAACCTGGGGACCCTAAGATGGCTTGCTTACACTCTCCTCCACACCCTCAAAAAGAATGTATACGGCCAAGGAGGATGTGGCAGTGATCACTAAGCTATGATATCAGGAAAGAGGTTGGTCTTTACTTGGCGGGGGTGGGGAATGGGGCAGGGACTGAAAGGATGAATGGATGGGTGGGTGGGTGGATGGATGGATGGATGGATGGATGGATGAATGGATGGATACATGAATGGATGGATGGATGATGGATGAATGGGTGGGTTGGATAGATGGATGGATAAGTGGATAGATGGATTAGTGGATGAGTGGGTAGATGGATAGATGGATTGGTGGATGGGTGTCAGAGATATAGCAGACCTTTCCAGTCATGGCAGCGCAACCCCACCACCTCTACCAAACAAAAGCTGCTGCAAGGGCACCCCCCTGAACTGCTAATCCAGGACCAGTAACATCATTTACAGAGGTGGCGAATAAATGTGTTAAGTAAGTAATGCTGAGTTGGCAGAGGCAACATAAGGCTGCATTTGAGATGCCTGTCTTAGATAGCATTTGTGTTAACCCCATAAGGATTACTGTTCAGCATTGCTGGATATTAAGCAGAGAGTTCTCCAGCTCAAAGCAGCCAAGAAAGCTGGGCTTTTGTTGAGGGATCGAGAGGGAGGGAGGTTTTCACAATCAGTCCTCTTTCACCTTAGAAGATGCAGTCAAAGCCGGAGCCTTTCAGAGCAGATGGGCGGGTTTCATCTTTGTAAGAAGCTGCTGGGATCAGTCTGTTCTTTGTGGAGTAAGAGGGTGATAGAACAACTCCTTCTCTGGTTGCAGGACGTTCTCCCATCAGTAGATCTCAACGGCCAGTGTAAATGAGAATCAGCAGGGCATCCGTCAAAATGCAAATTCACTGGCTTGATTGGGAGACCTCACCAAAGAGGTCTGTTCATTTTCTGGGGCTGCCGTTACCAGCTGCCACCAACTGGGTCACTTCACTTTCACTCATTCTCTTGCAGTTCTGGAAGCCCACACCCCTAGATCACACAGTGGTCAGAGTCATGTTCCTCCCAGAAGCTCTAGGGGAGGACCCTTCCTGCCTCTTTCAGCTTCTGGGGGCTGCTGGCTTCCTTTGCCTGTGGCTACATCCCTCTGCCCTCTGCCTCCGTCATCCTCTCTGGGTCTCCTTTTCTGTCTCTTACAGAGACCCTCTCATCTGATTTAGAATCTACCCTAACCCAGTCTGACCTCATCTTAAATAAATCCATCTGCAAAAGCCTTATTTCCAAATAAGGTCACCATCTGAGGATCCGGGTGGATAGGAATTTGGGGGGATTCAATATGCTATTGTGGGTCTGCCCCTGGAGATCTGTATTTGTTATATTTTATTGTCATTTGGTAATACGTCCACATGGTTTCAAATGACAGGATTAGGCAGGCAGTCATCATTTGCATAGAACCCTGTTCATGGAAATCTGGGCATCACTACGATGTCGATCTTGGTCCAGGACTGTTCAAGGTGAGGAACCCTGCTGATATGCGCCCTTTTCCACCAAGACGAGGCAAATCGAGGGCTTCCTGGAGGAAAGGACACACTAAGACAGGTTTCCTGTCATAGGTGGTGCTGTAGACTGAAAATCTGTGTTACCCCAGAAACAATAGGTTGAAGCCTGTTGCCCGAGGTGATGGTGTCAGGAGGCAGGGTCTTTGGGAGGTGAGGATGGAGCCCTCGCTTTGGGATTAGTGCCCTTATGAGACCCAGGCAGCTCCCTCGCCCCTTCCACCCTATGAGGACACAGAGAAGGTAGCTGTCTCTCCCACGGGCATCAAATCTGAGGGAGCCATGATCTTGGACTTCACAACACCCAGGACTGGAAGAAATGTTTGCTGTTTATAAGCCGCTCAGTCTGGTCATTTTGTTGTAGCTTCCCAAGCTGACCAAGACAGGTGAGTTCTACAGAAGCAGATGCTGAGCTGGAATTTGGAGCCAAGATATCTCTTAGGGATCGAGCCCTGGGAACAGAAAGAGGGCAGCATCAGGCACAAGGAGAAATCGGGCTCTGGGACTCTGGGGTCCGTCAGAGTGTGTCCTGCCACAAGGCGGTGACCTATGCGGCTGAGGCAGACTCTGGCGGGGAGACAGGGAGGGCTTAGCGCCCATTGCCGTCATCACCAGAGGAGAGTCTGGGTGGTGCCCCCTTGCCTCCTCCCAGCTCCACCCACTCCGTGGCACTGCTCCCCTCCTCCCCTGCTCCCTGTGGGTTTCATTGCTTCCTTATTCACCCTCCTGGGGCTATTAGGCAAACATGAACATAGTCTTGTTTTCTCCTGTTCCAAGGACTTTTGTTTTTAATGTTTATTTATTGGCCACCCCAAGGCATATAGAATTCACAGGCCGGGGATCAGGTATGAGCTGAAATATGCCGCAGCTGTACTGGGGCCGGGGATTGAACCTACATCCCGGTGCTCCAGAGATGCCATTGATCCCATTGCACCACAGCGGGAATTCCCTGTTTCACAACTTCTGTATGCTGGGTCCTCAGGACTGCTTCCAAGACAGAAACCCCTCCTTTGTTCTGTCAGGGAGGGGTTCCCAGGAGTCCTGAAGGTAGCGGGGGGCACATGGAGACTGAGGGCAGTGACGATCTAGAAACCAGTCAAGGAGATTTTCAGTGATCTGTCACGTGGGCATTGAGCATGTAGCAGCACTGGCTGTCTTGCTTTCCTCATTTTGGGATCCATCCTGGATCCATCCACATCAGTAGGCAGAGGACCTGTTGGCCACTTTCTCTACCTGTGTCATATCTGCAGTCCAGGGTGCATGTCCAGCTGGGATCAATGTGATTCAGAGGGAGGGTCACAGTCCCGCTAGGGCAACATGGCCTTCAGGTGTTCTGTTAACAGGGAGATATAGGGCAGAGTCAGGGAGCAGGCAGAGCATCCTATTCCCCTGTCAGCCTCTCTCTGCCTCTTCTCTTCTTACTGAGGAACTTCTGATAAGACTGAAAAGGAGGGCATTGTTATTACAGTATTGTATTCACAGTGCTTCTGAAGCAGTTACTTCATGGCTCAGTGATACATTAGTATGTGTTATAATTATTCATAAATCCCTATTTATGTGTTTAATGTCCATCTGTATATACGTTGTATTTACAACTAAAAAGAAAATGAGGTGAAAAATATTTTTAAAGATTAATATGTGGCTTTCTGTGGTTAACAGGAACAAACACCTTTATGGCTGAAGAAATGAAGCACTAACAGTGAATTTTCTAAATAAGGGTGGAAGAAGTAATAGAGTTTTCGGTTTCCTCCCTCAGCCCTGGCTCACTGATCCCAACATGTGGGTAACAACTCAGAATCAGTGTGCATCTTCAGGATCAGGCATTGCTAGATGTGCAAGAGACTAATCAGAGGGAAGGATAAAGTGGAGAGGGAGTGGGAGTTAGCAGGGTGAGCTTCAGAATGTGATGTGGGCCTGATCCCTGTGAAAGAAGGGTAGGGACAAAAAGAAGATAGGAGGACCCTGCCTGTTGCAAAGCTCAGAATTCTCAAGCAGTTGAGTAGATGGAAAGCTTACACTAGGTGGAAATGACCACCTTGTGCTGTCGCCATGTTTAGACACTGGCTGGCAGATGCTGGGGCCCTTGTAGGCAGAAGCTGTCAGCAAAGACATTCCTTATGGTGGGTTCCCAGTGAAGGGGGATCTGAATAGTGCTCCTCATGGCACAGAGAGTTTAAGTGATTTGCCCAAGGTCACACAGCCAGTGAGTGAAGGAGCTGGAATAATGTAAAACCTGAACATCTGGATCCAGAACATAATGACCTTAGACCACCTTGGGATTTATCCAGAAGGAAAAGCATGCACAGGTCCCTTCAGGCCAGAAGAATCTCGCCACCCTGTAAAAGTTCTAAACAAGTTCTACTGGTTTCTTCTAATCCTGCTGTGCTTTCATTGCCCTTATTTAAGAAGAGTTAATTGTATTTACACATAGTGATGATAGTTTTCCATCTCTGACAGCAGTAAGAAGTTTGTTTTTTTTTTTTTAAGTGAAAAGGAATTGATTCTTAAAGTCTAGTTATTAACAGGCAAGCTGGGAGTTCCCACTGTGGTGCAGTAGGTTAAGAATCCAACTTTAGTACCTCGGGTCCCTGCTGAGGCGAGGGTTGGATCCCTGGCTGGCGCAATAGGTTAAAGCATTGGGCGTTGCTGCAGCAGTGGCTTGGATTCGATCCCGGGTCCGGAAATTTCCATATGCCATGGGAGGCAGAGGGCAGCGACCTCGATCCACAGACTTCATCACCAGCATGGGAGGGTGCATGAGGTTTATGAATCACAACCGGAAAACCAGTCCTCTTTCTCTGTATTTTTGTAGGCATCTTTTGTATTTACTCATTTTCATTTATAACCAGAAAGTTGCCAGAAGACCCGGGTTGCAGTCAGCATCTTTCCTCCAATTTCTCACTATCAATACAAATGCTGTTCTCCCTGGAGTATCGTTTTCCTGATAAATGGATGGAGGGATTGCACTGCTCTGGCTTCGGAAAAAAAAAAACAGCATGAAGTAACGAAATGAGCAAGGATGCCAGGGCCGGGAAAACCTGCAACGTAATGGCTAACATTGGAAAACATGTGGACTTCCCCTCTCACAGACAAGTCTCTCATCCAGGATACTGGGTTTGGAGCCTGGTTGCATCACTGATCCTCTCTCTCTTGCAGTTCTGCATTTTCAGAGGTTGCAAATTCAAGTGCTGGTGACAAGACAATAAGGGACGGTGGGGACCCTGTGAACAGGAGAATCCTAGGGATGTGGGAGCGTGAGAGTGGCTTGTACCAGCCAGCAGGACCCATTTTTGCTCATCTCCTCCCAAATCTGCATTCAGTGACTTTAAATTGGTAGCATGAAATCAGGAGCATTTATATTAACACATTCTATAAATGAGGCTTCTTTATTTACAGAGAGCTTGTGGTTACATTTACCAGCAAACCATTGCCCAGGGAAAGCCACTTCTCAGATGACCATGGCCTTGAGCAAGTGTGACTCAGTGTTGACGGCTTATTAGACTTCCAGGGACAGAGGTCTGGCTCTGTCATCTTCCGGCTTACATAAATATGTTCAAGACAAACTGTGTCTCAGTTTCCCCATCTGTAAATCAGGGATAGTAATCATTCTTTCATGGTAAAGACAGAGCTACCATGAAACCAATGCATCTTAAGCCTGAGGTCCCTTCTCTTCCCCAGGCTCCTTTCCAAGACCCAGCACAGACTGTAGAAATGTTGTGTCCTTGATTTGTATGCTGTTTAGTAATGAGGGCCCCAGATCGTCTAGAATTTCTGACACAAAGGGGGATGTGGTGAAGCAAAGTGCTGAACAGGTAGAGAAAGTGAAACTGGAACAAGGATTCTGCACTTCTGAGATACCCCATGAGAGCCCAGAAAGAGGGCTCCCTTAGGGCAGGTGACACAGCCAAGCCTGAAGCTAGGCTGATGGCTATCCTAGGACCTGAGGACAGAGAATTGGTTCAAGGTTAGTCTTATGTTTTCCAAGTGTATTTTCTTGTTCTGGTTATCTGTACAACAAACCACAGTCCTGTGGGTTGACTGGGCCCAGCTAGGCGGTTTTCATTTGATGACCTCATGTGGTTGCCATCGGGGGTGGGGGCACCTGGAAGGAGTTATCTGGAGGTTGCACTGTGCTGACATCCAAGATGGTGCACCCACGCAAATGGCAACAGATGTAAGGGGTTCGCTGGGAGCCCAGTGTGAGAAGTACACAGGAGGGTCCATAGGAGACCTTCCCTCTGGCCTGGGATTCCTAGGACATTGCACATGGGTTCTGAGAGGGGGTATTTTAAGGGCAAGAGTTCCAAGAATCCCAGGTGGAAGGCTTCTCACAATCTGGTGTCAGAAATCACAGGTGACCACTTGGGTTGCATTCTGTTGGTCATCGAGGCCAGTCCAGATTCAAGGAGAAGAATTAAGGCTCCACCTCTTCCACGGGACACAGCAAGGCCCCCATGGAAAAGAACACGCGAGCTGGGAGAGGTAGTGGTGGCCGCATTTGAAAATACAATTTGCCACGTTCTTTCTTTTCCTTGAGTCTTAAATTTCTCCACCCCATAAAAAAGGCAATGTTGTCACACTAGCCTCACAGGACTGCTGGGAAGAGCAAAAGGAGACGGTGGATTCCTCAAGGCAGCCTTCTCCGTACGTACCGTAGAGAAACCTGCACTGGCGCACGGGGATTATGCACAAGGACACTCGTCACTGCATGGTTTTAAAAAGCCAAAGATGGAAACAGGTAGATGTCTCTTCATTGACAGAGTTCCCTCCTCTGTAAAATGGAGATATTTCTACCAGGTGTGGCAGAGGGTTTTGTGCACCTCAAAAAAACCCATTTAAGAAATGATTCCCAACAGTCCTCAAGTGAGGGTGGATTTGCAGCCCAGGGAATGTATGACAATGTGTGGAGACAAGTGTTTTTTTATTATTATTATAGCTGATTTACAATGTTCTGTTGATTTCTGATGTACAGCAAAGTGACCTAGTTATATATATATAATATGTGTTTATATATATATGTGTGTGTGTGTGTGTGTGTGTGTGTGTGTGTGTATATATACACATTCTTCTTCTCACATTATCTTCCATCATGTTCCATCATAAGTGATTGGATGTAATTCCCTATTCTATACAGCAGGATCTTATTGCTTATCCACTCCAAATGCATTAGTTTGTATCTACTAACCCCAAACTCCCAGTCCATCCCACTCCCTCCCCCTCTCCCTTGGCAGCCACAAGTCTGTTCTCAGTGTCCATGAGTTTGTTTATTTTCTATAAATAGATTCATTTGTTCCATGTATTTGATTCCAGATGTAAGTGATACGGTATTTGTCTTTCTCTTTCTGACCTATTTCACTTAGTGTGAGAATCTCTAGTTCCATACATGTTGCTGCAAAAGGCATTATTTTGTTCCTTTCTTGGCCAAGCAGTATTCATTGTGTATATGTACCACATCTTCT
This sequence comes from Catagonus wagneri, assembly GCA_004024745.2. Lineage (NCBI taxonomy): Eukaryota > Metazoa > Chordata > Mammalia > Artiodactyla > Tayassuidae > Catagonus > Catagonus wagneri. The sequence continues at coordinate 25,935,771 of PVHT021183555.1, read as the reverse complement.
TAATCCATTCACCTGTTGATGGACATATTTAGTTTGTTTCCATGTGTTGGCTATTGTGAAGAGTGCTGCCGTGAACACAGGGGAGGCATGTATCTTTCTGAATGAAAGTTTTGTCTGGATAAATGCCCAGGAGTGGGATTACTGGATCATAGGGTAGTTTTATATTTAGTTTTCTGAGGGACCTCCATACTGTTTTCCACAGTGGCTGTACCAGCTTACATTCCCACCAACAGTATAGGAGGGTTCCCTTTTCTCTGGAGACAAGTTTTGCTGTCAGAGCTGGAGGGAAGGTTACTCCTGGCATCTAGTGGGTGGAGACCAGGGAAACTGCTAAACCACTTCAGATACCCAGAACAGCCCTTTGCAACAAAGTATCCAGCCCCAGATGTTGATAGTACTGAGGCTGGCCTGGGGCAGGAGATGCTTGGATTGGTCATTATTAAAAGTCTTTTCTATCAGGATGCTGGTTGGCAACTCTGAGAAGACAACAGTGATCTTGTGATCCAGGCCTTGTGGTGGATAATTTGAAGAACTAAGAGAGAACATTCACGGAATGTGTTATTCTTTCTGACTAAGGAGAGAATGAAAGTGGGAATATAGGGTGGTGTAAAAAATGTTCTGTCTTGGAGTTCCCGCCGTGGCTCAGTGGTTAACGAATCAGACTAGAAACCATGAGGTCGTGGGTTCGATCCCTGGCCTTGCTCAGTGGGTTAAGGATCCGGCATTGCCGTGACCTGTGGTGTAGGTTGCTGTCGTGGCTTGGATCCCGCGTTGCCGTGGCTGTGGTGAAGGTCGGCAGCTACAGCTCCTGTTAGACCCCTAGCCTGGGAACCTCCATATGCCGCGGGTGCGGCCCTAGATAAAGGCAAAAAGACAAAAAAAAAAAAAAAATGTTCCCTCTTGATTTTAAAATAACGGAGCTTCTTGGGAACTTTAGGTTTTTAGAAGAGAAAAACAATAGGCTATCTAGTATAGATGATTCTAAAGATACCAGAATAGCCCTGTTCGGTGTCATAAAAAAAGAGGCCCATTGTGGTGACACGGAAGGGGCCCCAGCTGCTCCTTATAAAAAAGGCTCTTGAAACCTAGCAAGACTCTGCAGGACTTTCTTGCGGGCAGACCCCACAGTATGCCCTGTCTCTCGTTTGTAGAAAAGCTTTAGCCTCCTAGCCCTTCTCCAAGTTCCAAAGAGCAAATTTAATCAGAAAAGGGAGAAAATGCAGAAAGGAAGGAATACAGTCAAGCGAGACAAAATAACAACGGTTTAGCCATTAAACAAAGCCAGGTACCTTTAATTCCTTCTCAGGGGGCTGTAGATAATATCCTGAGCCATGTCCTTACTAAAACCCTCACCGGGTGGAGGAAGTTGACTGCATGCTGACCACCAGCAAATAGACCCCAGACCTGTTGGAGCCAGAAAACTGATCACTGAAACTCCTAAAAACCACCCTGTTACTTCATGACCAAACAATCCATGAGCTGATCAGGTCCCTTGCAACCTTCACCTCCAATATTGCTTTTTAACTCCTTCCTTAGGAGTTCAGCAGGTTAAGAACCCGACACAGTGTCCCTAAGGATTTGGGTTCAATCACTGGCATCGCTCAGTGGGTTAAGGGTCTGCTGTTGCTGCAAGCTGTAGCACAGGTCACAGATGTAGCTCAGATCCTGCACTGTTGTGTCTGTGGTATAGGCTGACAGCTGCAGCTCCTATTCGACCCCTAGCTTGGGAACTTCCATATGCCCCAGATGCAGCCCAAAAAAGGAAAAAAAAAATAAAATAAAATCCCTTTCCTAAAAGCCCTCGGAGAGTTTGAGTCTTTTGAACATGAGCTGCCTGTTCTCCTTGTTTGGTGCCTGCAAATAACTCTGTGCTCTCCTTCACCACAGCCAGGGGTCAGTAGATTGGCTTTTCTTTGCATTGGGTGATCAGACTCAAGTTCAGTTCAGTAACACTCTCTGCTCTGCCTCAAGGAGTGTTGGTAGCCGACATCCTCCAGCTATTATTAGCTCCTTGGGTCCCCTCAGTTTCAAGCTGTGTCACTCTCTTCTTGGGAGAGCCCCAGCTGCTAAGACAGGGGTACGAGGGCCTGCCCATTATCACCAAAGCAGGGGCTCCTCCACTGGGCATCCGCTCTTGGCTCTGAACCACTTGATTGAGCTGGAAGAAATGTTGTTGGGTCTGCACCTGATCTGAGAGCCTTACTGCCCATCCGTATCCCCTCAGAGATGTCACTGCCTAATAAAACTTCTGTGCCGGCATCTGCTTCCCTTGATCACATCATCTCATGTAAGGAGAGGAGGGCCACCTCCAAAGCCAGCATGGCTTGGATTCAAATCATAGACCTAACACTTTCTAGCTGAGCAAACTTGAACTCAGATCACTGGGATCCAGTTTTCTTATCTGTACAATGGGTATCACAAGAATTCCTTGCCTTGGAGGTGCTGTCACGATGAAACAGGCCCTGGCATGGAGACCTTTGGAAAGGTAGCAGGTGATAGAAGTTCCCAGTTCTGGCTTTCGTGGTCACTGATAGATGAAGCTCCTCCCTCCACCCTGGAAGCCAGCTGTCCCCTGTGCTGCCTGCTAGCTCGCCTGCATTCAAGCTAGCCATTTCATCCTCGAGTAGGAAAATGACCTCTAGAGATTGGCTTGAAGCCTGTATTAGTCTGTTCGGGATGCCATAACCATAACAAGATAACACAGACTAGGGGGTTTAGACCACAGGAATATATTGTCTCACATCCTGGAGGCTGGAATTCCAAGATCAAGGTGTCAGCAGGGCTGGTTTCTACTGAGGCCTCTCTCCTGGGCTTGCAGGCGGCCGCCTTCTCGCTGTGTCCTCACATGGTCTTCCCTCGGCCCATGAACACGCGGATGACCCTCCCTGTGTCCTAATCTCTTTCCACCTAAACAGCCTCCTTTTAATGGAACAGGCTTTGTAAAGACCCTGTGTCCTGATGAAGTCAGTTTCTGAGGTCCTGGGAGTTAGGCTTCAATATATAAATCTAGGGGACCACAATGCAGCCTGCAAAAGGGCCAACTGATATTCAAGTCAGCTGTTGTTTTATTATTATTATTATTATTATTATTATTATTATTATTATTATTGGAGTTGATTTACTAGGTTGTGTCAATTTCTTCTGTACCACAAAGGGACACACACACATATATATATACACACACACACACACGCACACATTCCTTTTATCATTATTATCTTTCATCATGTTCTATCCCAAGAGATTGGATATAGTTCTTTCTGCTGTATGGTAAGACCTCATTGCCTTTTTTTGGGCTGTGCCCGTGCTGTGTAGAAGGTCCCAGGCCAGGGATCGAACCCATGTCACAGCAGCGACAGTGCCAGATCCTTAACCAGCTGAGCCGCAAAGGAACCCCTCAAGTCATCTCTTAAGCTCTCTGCACACCTGACATCTCCATCAACCTGAGCATCATCCTCAGGACCCAGTGGCACGTCTGTGGTTCCCTGCCTTGGCTCTTCCTCCCCCAGTATGTTATAAAACTTGCTTTTCTCTTGGCAGAAAAGTGTCTATTTTATATCAACAGATACCACTGAGTTAGGTAAAGCTGTCTCTCAATAAACTAGCCTGGTGCATCGAGCTTTTTAAATTCTCTTCCAATGGTTAAAGCCGGTGTAATATGTCTGTCATGGTGAAAGGACACTGTGCCTCAGTTTCTCTTCTGAAACTTGGGGGTAACGGCACCTACCTAACAGACTTATTGTGAGGATTAAATGAAATGATAGCTAGAAAAGTGCCTGGCATATAGCAAACACTCAATAAATACTAGCTGCTGCTTTTCTCGTTACCGCTGTTATTAACGGTATCATTTTCGTCCGGAATAAAGACTAATCTCAAGGAGGTAATACTAGCTTGAAAATCAGATGCAAATATTCCTGCAAGCTGTCTCCTTTTGTCAAATTTAAAGGGAAGGGGGATGGAATTTTAATATCCTTAGCTCTCACACTTGAGGGAAAAAATAGGAAAGAGAAAAGTATCAAAGAACATAAATTTTACCATGAATGTTGGTGATATTTAAATAAGATTTAAACTCGGACAGCATTTAAACAGAAAAGAAGGAAACGGCATTAAATTCACCTAAGTGCTGGGATACACACCGGAGGCAGACACAGTAACTATATCCCCGTCATGGAACAGTGCGGCCGGCTGGAAATGGATTACAAAAGGGGTTCAAGGGTTTTCATAGACCCCTGCCTCAAACCTTCAGCACTGGAAAGTGGTAGTTAATAAATTACCAGACGTGTACAGTCAGTTGTGTTTTAACAAGAGGCAATGAACAGGTCTTGTCCGCTTACCTAGGCAGTCCCATCTCTCTGCTTCCTCTCCTTGGGGAGTGTGTAATGTTTACCACGCAAATGCAATGGCCAGGGAGATGGAGGAGAGGATGGATGAAGGGCTAGAAGGACCAGATCTGCCCCATCGGCTCTTGCAGGAAGACATGTCACCTCATCTGTCCTGGACAGGCACCCAAGATGCGATCGGGGCCCAGGTCTGCCCTGGAGGGACCAGACCGGAGGTCAGTCAGTTTTAAGCCAGGAGCTCAGGCACCATGTGCATGAGATTCATTGTGGAAAGGAGACGCTCCCCGGGAAGAAAGGGGGTGAGGGTGACAGAGCGGGACGGAGCAGAGGGAGAGGGGGGCCAGGATGGCATGTTAGGTTCCTGTGGCCACTGTTAAAAGTGACCACGGGCTCAGGGTCTTAAAACCACAGAAATGCCTTCTCTCAGAGTCCTGGAGGCCAGAAAGCTGAGGTCGCCCTCTGTCAGGGTCTCTAGAGGGGCTGTTCTAGTGGCTCCTGGCAGTCGGCATTCCTTGGCTTGTGACGGCCTCATCTCTGCCTTACCTGCCCTCCACCTCTGCCCGTCCAGCCTCTCTCTGCCTCTCCTGGAAGGGTATGGACACTGGGCTTGAATTCGGGGCCCATCATCCGGGTGATCTCATCTCAAAATCCTGAACTTCATTGCATCCACAGAAACGTTTTTTCTGTAGAAGTTGCCATTGACAGGTTCCAGGGGTCAGGACTCTCCAGGGAGGCAGTTCCCACCAGCCAAGGGAAGTCTCCAAAGTTCCCTCCCCTTCTCCCTCCTCCCTCCCTCTGCCTCTCCTCCCTCCCTCTGCCTCCCCTCCCCCTCCCTCCTTCTTGCCTCCCCCCTCCTTCTCTTACCCCTTCCCCTTCCCCT
>PVHT021183555.1:25879263-25925544 GCA_004024745.2 Catagonus wagneri | reverse complement strand
TGGCAGGTAGGGGGGCGGGGAAGGGAGATAGAATACACTGGCTGGCTAGGCTTCAGCCACAGTCCCTGGCTGGAGCCAGAGGAGTTAGAGAAAAGAGGTCAACCCTGCCTGAACCAATGGATCAATACCAGGAGAGGGGAGAATTGATTCCGGAAGGGAACAGAGGTCCACCAGAGAGACATCTGAACAGATGCTGCCTGACCTGGACGGTCTTTCTGTGCCCCTTGCCCAGAAGCTCAGAGATTGCCTTCCCTTGGGGAGATGAAGGCTGAAGCTTTGCACCTGTGTGCCTGGCACGTCACTCTGACAGTGTTTGATGGAACGATAAGTCCCCACCATCCACGTCAGGCAAATAAAAGGGCATCGGATGTAGAGGTGTAAGAGCTTGGGCTCTTTGTCCAGAGACTTCGTCATCTCAGAGAAACCCCTGCTTAAGGAATCATGTACAAGTCACCCATTAAAAGTCAAAAATGAACATGGGCAGAATTAGACAAGGAAATAGTCCTGGGGTCTGGGTACTCGGCAGGTACTGGAGAATTGGTACCCATCTGAGCGATAACTTTATTCCTCCCCTTGTAACCCACCTCTTTTAGTTCTTGTGGCCCCTGGGAGAGGGTGTGGCTTCAGGAATGAAAGTTAGTGTCCCCTGTCCAGTTGGAAGATGGGGCTCACAAACAGTCACCTTTGCAGCCCCTCCCATGCTTTACCCCCACGCCCCTGACCATTGACCCCACACATCAGCATCTGGTAAACCAAACCAACCCTTTGACAGGTCAGCTCGGGACAGTGAGGAAGAGGATGAAGATGAGAGAAGGGGCCGGGGCTGCACTCTTCAGTACCAACACGCCATGGTGCGGGTCTTGACTCAGTTTGTGGCCGAGGCGGCTGAGCCCGGGGGGCACCTGGCCCACCTGCTGGGCTCGGACTGGCAGGTGGACATCACGGAGCTGGTAAATGACTTCATGCAGGTGGAGGAGCCCCGGATCGCCAAGCTGCAGGGGGGACAAGTCCTTATTGGCCAGGAGCTTGGGATGACCACCCTTCAGGTAAGAAACCCTGGCAAAGACTTTCTGTATCCCTGCCTCATCTCCGTTCAGATGAGAACCAGCTGTTTGTCATCACTTAGAACGGTAGCCATTTATAAAAAATTTTTATTGAAATGTAGTTGATTGACAAGGTGTTAATTTCAGGTGAACAGCAAAGTGATTCAGTTATATAATTAACTGAATATATATATATATATATAATATTAGCTGAATATTATCTGTATAATATATAATTATATAATTATTTACATAAATATAAAAGTTTATTTTTTTCAGATTCTTTCCCTTAGAGGTTACTGAAAAATTCTGAGTTCCTTGTGCTGTATAGTAGGACCTTGTAGTTAACTATTTTATATAAAGTTGTATGTATCTGTTAACCCCAAACTCCTAATTTATCCCTCCCCCCCTTTCCCCTTTGGTAACTATAAGTTTGCTTTCTATGTCTGTGAGTATATTTCTGTTTTGTAAAGAGTTCATTTGTATCATTTTTTAGATTTCCCATATAAGTGATATCATGTATTTGTCTTTCTCTGACTTACTTCACTTAGTATGATGATCTCTAGTTCCACCCATGTTGCTGCAAATGGCATTATTTCATTCTTTTTTATGGCTGAGTAATATCCCACTGTATATATGTGCCACATCTTCTTTATCCACTCTTCTGTTGATGGCCACTTTGATTGCTTCCGTGTCTTGGTTACTGTGAATAGTGCTGCCATGAACGTTAGGGTGCATAGATCTTTCGGAGTTACAGGTTTCTCTTGATAGATGGCATAGCTTCCTATTGCATGAAACGTGGAAATGGTCCTGATGGGCTATCTGCTTCTGAGACCCTTAGTTCTTCCCTTTTATTCCCACGGAGCCTTCCTGAGTTATAAATTCGCTTGTCTTCTTTCTTCTAGGGACTCAGGCTTCATACCTACTGCCATTCAAATTGTCCTAACTAGACTTAGAAATTGAAGAGGGTGTTTGGATAGAAATATGGAGCTTTCATAAAGGAATTGATTGAATCCAGGGAAAATTAGCTTGACACACGTCTTCATAAATATTGCCTACAATTAGGGCAAGAAAGCCATTTCATCCAGATGGTTAAGAATTTATGGGCAGAGGGTGGGGTGAGGTAGAAGGAGCCTCTATCAGCCCTTTGTAACTTGGGTGAGAGGCAAGGAGAGGGAGAGTTGCTTTCACATTCTTCCAAAGCAGGATTTCCTTCTCGGGGTCTGAACTGAACTTGAGCTTCGTTCCCCAGAGCATCATAGGCGTTCAGAGACAAATGAGACTTTGGGACACTGGCGTCAGGGGTGGGACTCACCGCTGAGTTTATCAGGGGATGCAAGCTGACGTTCCAAAGTGTGGCTGAGTGTCACCTGATACGTGGCCTCACCTCACTGCTCCACATTCCCCAGAGTGTGGAGTGCGAACTGCTTGTGACACACAAGATGCTTTAGGTGGTACGTGGACCAAGCATCTCTTCTTCTTCTTCTTTTTCTTCTTCTTCTTTCTTTCTTTCTTTCTTTTTTTTTCTTTTTTAGGGCCACACCCTCAGCATGTGGAAGTTCCCAGGCTAGGGGTCAAATCGGAGCTGTAGCTGCCAACCTCCACCGCAGCCACAGCAGTGCCAGATCCAAACTGTGTCTGCAACCTACACCACAGCTCACAGCAAAGCCGGATCCTTAACCCACTGAGTATGGCCAGGAATCGAACCCGCATCCTCATGGATCCTAGTCGGGTTTGTTACTGTTGAGGCACAACGGGAACTCCAAGTGTCTCTCTGAGCACAGCTGGTAATTGGGGATCAGGTTATCAGAGAGAAATCTAGAAGTAGATAACTAGCATACTGAAACCATTTTGCTTTGATGCTATGAAGTTTTTAAAAAGGAATTAGTTAAATAAGAGAGTTTGACACAAAAGGCGCACTAAGTAATAGGAGAAATGATCCATGCTGTGGAAGAATCATCAAGGCGGTGCTCAAATGAAGGAAAATGTGCCTTTTCTCCGCTCAAGGACTGAGGTGGTGCATGGTGGGTAGTGGAGTTTGTTGCAGGCTGGGCCCGTGGCAGCAAGTACTACACTATCTGCTCCCTAACCTCGTCTTCCTAACACTTAAAAAATGCATTAGATTTTCAGAGTTCCCTGGTAGGTCAGTGGGTTAGTATTGTCACTGCTGTGGCTCAGGTTTGATCCCTGGCCCTGGAACTTCCACATGCAAAAAAAAAAGAAAAAAAGTATTATATTTTCACAAGCAAGCTATATCTTTTAGAAGAAGGCATGAGCGGACAAAACCCATCTTTGCTCTTTTTTGCCTTGTCTGTCTGTCTCTGTTTGCTCTTTTGCATGGAGCATCTTTTATGCCACTGGAGGGATTTCTGGAACCACAGAAGGCTTTTCCTCTCTCTATCGCTTCTGCCTTTCAGATCCTGTCGCCTCTGTCAGATGCCATCTTGGCAGAGAAGACCATCACTGTGCTGGACGAGAAGGTGACAATCACAGACCTCGGGGTCCAACTGGTGACAGGGCTGTCCCTCTCCCTTCAGCTCAGCCCAGGGAGCAACAGAGCCATCTTCGCCACTGCGGTGGCTCAGGAACTTCTGCAAAGGCCCAAACAGGTGTGGAGGTGGGGCCTGGCGCACCGTAAGGAAGGGGTCATATATTAGGAGGGGTCCCACAGCAGGTGGGTGACATCAGATGGGTGACAAATTAGGTGAGGTCACACATCAGGTGGGGGACCAATTAGGTGGGAGACCAATTAGGTGGGGGTCACACAGGTGGGTCACACCAGGGGAGGGTGCACATTAGGTGAGGTCACACGTCAGTGAGGTCACACATCAATAAGGTCACACCTGGGGAGGGGTCACACACCAGGTGTGACATTTTTCTCTTTATTTGAATCCAGTGTGTGCTGAAAGAGTGCATGCAGAATGTTTATGTGTATGTTTGTGTTATGTACGTGTGCTGTGTGTATGTGTGTGGTGTGGGATGCATGTGTACACGTCGTTGTGCATGTCTGTGTGTTGCTACTATGGGCACTGTCTGAAGGGCACTCTCCAAATCTTCTCTCCTCTCCTCTGTCATCAGAAGTGGATAAACATTGTTCCATAGATGGAACGTGGAGCTTTGGTGAGTCTCGCTTAACAACCAAGGACAGTAGGCTCAGGCTGTTCATTCCTACACCCCCTGAGGTGGGACCGTCCCGCCACGGGGCTGCAGGAGGGTCTCCAGCCCACGTCAGGAGGTATTGGTCAGGAGCCCCTCCTGGAAGCTGTCTTCTCGGCAGGTCCATTACCATCTGGGCCCCCTCTTGCACCTGCCGAGGCTGCAAGTACATTCAAGCCAGAAGACACATGGAGCCTTGCCACTTTCCCAGCCCTCACCCAGTGCCAAGTGCACCCCTGCCAGCTGTCAGCTAATCGTTTGCCCCTTCACTGTGGTCTTTGATATGAAGGTTTGCATTGGAAAGCATTTGAGGCATTCCTGTTGTGGCTCGCCAGGTTTAGAACCCAACATTGTCTCCATGAGGATGAAGGTTAATCCCTGGCCTCGCTCAGTGGGTTAGGGATCTGGTGTTGCCACAAGCTGCAGCACAGGTCACAGGTGCAGCTTGGATCTGACATTGCTGTGGCTGTGGTGCAGGCCGACAGCTGCATTCTGATTTGGCCCCTGGCCCAGAAACTTTCGTTTACCATAGGTGGGGCCAGGAAAAGAAAAGAAATAAGAAAGAGAGAGAGAGGAAGGAAGCAAGGAAGGAAGGAAAGAAGAGAAGAGAAAAGGAAAGAAAGAAAGAGGAAGGAAAAAGAAAGGAGGAAAGAAAAGGGAGGAAGGAAAGAAAGAAAAGAAAAAAGAGAAAGAAAAAAGAAAGGAAGAAAGAAAGGGAAGGAAGAAAGGAAAAAGAAAAGAAAAAAGAAAGACAGAAGAAGGAACGAAAGAAAAGAGAAAAGGAAGGAAGGAAAAAGAAGAAAGAAAGAGGAAGGAAGGAAAAAGAAAAGAGAAAAGAAAGAGAGGAAGAGGAAGGAAGGAAAGGAGGGAAAGAAAAAAGGAAAGGGGAGTTCCTGTCATGGTGCAGTGGAAATAAATCCGACTAGGAACCATGGGATTGAGGGTTCACTCCCTGGCCTCGCTCAGTGGGTTAAGGGACCTGGCGTTGCTGTGGCTGTGGCGTAGGCCGGCAGCTACAGCTCCTGTTAGACCCTTAGCCTGGGAACCTCCACATGCCGTGGGTGCGGCCCTGAAAAGACAAAAGACAAAGGAAAGGAAAGAAAAAAGAAGGAAGGAAGGAGAAAGAAAAGAGAAGAAAGAAAAATGAAGAGAAGAGAAAGGAAAGCAACAAAAAGACAAGATACTGAAATGTGCACAACTCTGGCCCTGGCCACTCTTTGGTCTCCCAATTTCCCCCAACGTGTTGAGTTAAAAGGTGGTTGAAAGACAAAGATTCTCCCAGTGAAGGGCTTCCTCCGTCTGGCGGGGTGGTTTTATTCCTGGCCTCCAAGCCAAGACCGTGTCTCAAGCCAACACAAACCTGTTCCCAGATGCAGATGTGGCAGGTCCAACACAATCACAGCTGACAGCTCCTCTGGGCGCCCTCGCCTAGACAAGGGACCTTAATGGGTGTTGTGAGTGATACAGGGAGGCTCGGTATTAAAGCAACTTAAAAATAATGTAATAAATGGTTTTCATTTAGACGCATAACACTTGTAAATGATCCCACTCACCAGAAAATCTCCTTTGACGTGCGATTTATTACTGTGCGGAAGCAGATCTTGCACCACGAAAGAAGCCGTCTTTTTTCAACACCTCGGGAAAGAAAGTAAATGTTATTAAAGAGTGTTTATTCCTGGTCCTGATTTGTCATTGTCATTTTACTGTTTCAGTTGTAGTTTTCTTTGGCTTCTTTATAGGACCTAATTTTTCTTTCACACCCTTAGCAGTTTTTTTTTTTTTTTTTAGCTAACTAAAAAGCATGAGGATTTTCCCGGGCCAGGGATAGAACTTGCACCATTGCAGTGACCGAAGGCACAGCAGTGACAATGTCGGATTGTTAACCAACTGAGCCACCAGGGAACTTCCTTGTTTTTTTTTCCCTTAGTACTTTAAAAAAAAAAAAAACTTTTTTTTTTTTTAATTTTATGGCTGCACTTGCAGCATATGGAAGTTCCCAGGGAATGAATCTGTGTCACAGCTGTGGCAACGCCAGATCCTTTAACCCTCTGCGCCATGCCGGGGATCAAACCCGTGCCTCCACTGCAACCCAAATCGCTGCAGCTGGGTTCTTAACCCACTGCACCACAGGGGGACCTCCCTCCCTTAGTACTTCTTATCTCTTATTTCTACACTACTTAAACCATTTTCCTTTGTTCTTGTAGTATTAGTTTTGCTACAGAGTGCTTATGTTACTAAGACTTCGTATTCAATGAGCTTTTAACTTATTTTGATGAACTTATTTCTTTCTCTTCAACAGGAGGCAGCCATCAGTTGCTGGGTCCAGTTCAGTGATGGTTCTGTCACCCCCTTGGATATTTACGATGCAAAAGACTTCTCGCTGATGGCCACGTCCCTGGATGAGAAGGTGGTCTCCATCCACCAAGACCCCAAGTTCAAGTGGCCTATCATTGCTGCCGAAGCCGAAGGACAGGGCGCTCTGGTCAAAGTCGAAATGGTTATCTGTGAATCGTGCCAGAAATCCAAGCGGAAGAGCGTGCTGGCTGTGGGGACCGCGAACATCCATGTTAAATTCGGCCAAAACGACGCCAACCCCAACACCAGTGACAGCAGACACTCGGGGGCGGGAGTTCACCTGGATAATAATGTCAGCGACAGAAGACCCCCCAAACCCTTGCAAGAGTGGGGGAGTCCCGAGGGACAGTACTTTGGCAGTTCATCCATGGGCCTCGTGGAAGGAAGGGCCTCCACGACGGAGAAGTCCACCTTCCAGAAGAACCACGGCCAGGAGAGCCTTTTGGATGACAGCCATCTGCAGACCATGCCCTTTGACCTCACCAGCTTCCCAGCCCAGGTGGACCTGCCCAGAAGCAATGGGGAAACGGAAGACCCCACCCAGGCATCCAAGGGGCTGAGCGACTTGGAAATTGGGATGTACGCCCTGTTGGGTGTCTTCTGCCTGGCCATTTTGGTCTTCCTGATAAACTGCGCGACCTTTGCCTTCAAGTACAGGCACAAACAGGTTCCCTTCGAAGAACAGGAAGGTATGAGTCACTCGCATGACTGGGTTGGGCTGAGCCACCGGACCGAACTGTTGGAGAATCACATCAATTTCGCGTCCTGCCAAGAGGAGCAGATCACCGCCATCGACAGGGGCCTGGATTTTGAAGAAAGTAAGTATCTTCTCAGCACGGGCTCCCAAAAGAGCATCAACGGACAGCTGTTCAAATCGTCAGGCTCCACCCTCGCTGATGGGAAAGATCAGAAGAGTGAGCCCCCCACGTCCCCTACCTCCAAAAGGAAAAGAGTGAAGTTCACCACTTTCACCACCATCTCCTCGGAGGATGGGTGCTCCACCGTGAACTCCATAGCCACGAGTAGGGAGGATACCATGAACTGGGTCCGCCAGGATCTGGACCCTGGGGAGTGTCGAGAGTCAAGCGGCTACATGGAAGGTTTACACGAGGCTGTGTAAGCCGGGGGCGTTCACGCACCTTGGTTCTCACTCACCTTTCAGCCTTTAATTTGGGATGTGAGGCATTCCTCGGTGGGAGAAAGAAAAAGATAGGACAAGGAGCTCCCTGGTGGCTTGATGGGTTAAGGATCTGGCATGGCCACTGCAGCAGCTGGGGTCGCTGCTGTGGTGAGGGTTCAATCCCTGGCTTGGGAACTTCAGCATACCACAGGCGTGACCAAAATAATAATAATAATAATAAAGGACAAAGATAAGGCTGATGCTGGCCACAGAGCCCCAGAAAATGACCCTAGCTCCAAGAGGGAGGCCTCGATTGGGACTCGATGTCCACATTCCAGGGTACAGTATCTTGGTCCATGTTGAGAGGTTTATGATCATGCATGGCCAGATTTTAAAAAAAAAACTTGGATGCAAAATGAGTTCTGAATCACCGAGCTTCGGAGAGCTTCCAGAAAGAACAGTCGCTCTCTCCCCCCATCTCTAATCAGTTTGGATATGGTCAAAGCCATGCGGCCGCCACAGTCAGCGCTGCAGACTCTGCAGGAGCAAAACGAGACTCGGGTTGTGCAGAAGCGGGCGGATGGGACGTGGTCGTTGCAACCGGAGCGGTACCTCAGGCTGGGAGCCAAGCAGAGGCGCTGCCCGCAGCTCTCGGGAGGCGTGATTTCCGGGTTCTCTCTCAAGACCGGGTCCAGGCAAGCCCAGGTTCTTGACAAATCCAGGCAGTTGCCAACAAGGGAACCAGAGGGCAGATAAGCCACCGATATGTCTGTAACAAGATTCCAAGGTCAAACGCGCACGCGCGCACACACAACCCCTCTGAGCCATTCAGAGCATCCCTTTCTGTGTAAATGGTGTAAAAGAGGGGTCCTGGGTACAGTGTTTCAATCGAGTTCAAAGAACCAGGCTTGCTTTTTTTTTTTTTAAGTAAAATAACAATGTTCACATTTGTACACATTCCCCCCCCCCCCCGCACTGCCGCCTTTCCAAAAGTCCTTGGTCACTTGTGGGCGGGGCTAGGGGTGGGGCAGTGTCAGCAAGCGTTCATCAGGTCTCTTCCACTGCCTCTGTGTCAACCACAAGGTGACACGCCACACTGAGAGCCCACTGGGTGACCTCCACACGTGTCCTTCTTTGAAGAGGCTGGTCTTTGAGGGTCAGCAGCGCTCATGGTGAATTCAGCTCCAAGGAATGCCCATGTCCCTTGCTTTTCTGTTTGGCTGATGTCTGTCACAGCCCCATCCAGCTGGCTGGCCAAGGCTAAGGAGACCAGGCTGGGTCTCCACGCAGAGGGCAGAGGGTGAGGAGAATCGGGGGCTCGGGGTGTGTGGCGAGGTGGGCGAGGCTGGAAGCCTGTCCCCGCTCACGTGTGGGAGGGACTTCTCCACCTTGGAGAGATGGAGGGGGACCGGGGGCTACCGAACAGGGAGGAGAGCTGGGTTATGGCAGCATTTGGTCCTCATGTCAACCCTCAAAGGGTTAACGTTGCTTAAAATCAGAAGGACCCTTGAATATCTCTAAAATCACTCGCATGCAGCGAAGCCTTATAAAAACGGCGGTAGCGGAGTGCCTGTTGTGGCTCAGCGGGTTAAGAACCCGACATAGTGTCCATGAGGATGCAGGCTCGATCCCTGACCTCCCTCAGTGGGTTAAGGCTCTGGCGTTGCCACAAGCCTCGATGTAGATTGCAGATGCGGCTCGGATCCGGTGTTGCTGTGGCTGTGGCTTAGGTCTGCAGCTGCAGCACCGATTCAACCGCTAGCCTGGGAACTTACATATCCTGCAGGTGCAGCTGGTAAAAAAAAAAAACGAAAGTGGGGAGAAATGAGGGGTTCTTACTCACTTGTCACACCCACTCCAAGGCAGAAAATGATGGTGGAACCAGTGCCAACCAGGTCTGGTTTTAAGAATTACGGTAAAGGGAGAAGTTACCCAGAGGAAGCCATTCTGTTGAATCGTGTGTGTGTGTGTGTGTGTGTGTGTGTGTGTGTGTGTGTGTGTGTATTTCTCCCCCTCTATATCTTTTCCCATCTCTCTGCTCTTGATTTCTTTTCCAATTTCTCTTCCTCGGCGTGTCTGCGTCACTCTGAACCTCTCTGCTTCTTCTGTCTCTCTCCCTGCCTCTCTCTCTCTGCATATAATTGAATTCTCCTTAGATCAAGGGTGTCGATGTCACCAGTTTACCCTGAATCTCAGCACTCTCGCCCAAACTACGGTGCTGTAAGTTTGCTCAAAAACTGGGGTTCCAGCCACCATAAGCCGCCTGCTGCCGCCCCAAGTTGAGTTACATTGTCTGGTGCGGTGATTAAGCTGTCACCCCTTTTCAATGATAATCCTTTCCTTTCAGCCCCCCCCCATTCCGTTCACTCTTTTCCGCCTGATGTTCCTTTGAATCTCACAGCCGCTGCCCTGTCTCCAATCCCTCTGTGTGCAGAATGTATTGTAGATTGTAAGAATGCAATATATATTTATAAACTTACTGACTGTAAATATAAAGTTTGCCTTCTGGGGCTTTATAGCTGTCCTTTGTCTTTCTAACACGCTGACCCCCTCGCCTACCCCCGGGGGAGCTGGCATCCCCAGCAAATGACTCTCCAAAGCTGTGGTAAATGGAAATGCAGATTTAAGGATCCCAGCACAATCCAATTACATCGGGCGATCGCTCACCGCTCTCTGCATTGAGGCGATGTTGACACATGATGACAGAGTACGTTGTATACTAAGTATCTCTCCTGCAGGACCTGAAAGGATTTGCAGATAAATCACACGTGCAATTCTCTGCTAAAAGCCTGTTGACGGATGGTGGTAAGTGAGAAGCGTGGCAGGCGAGCGAACATTCCAGCCTCCCTTTGGGGCTGCAGCGAGGAAAAGGACTCTGTCATTTCTTTGGCTCTCACATGTACATTCAGATGTCAACTTCCCGAGGCAGGTATGTGCCCAGGGTGACTCTGGGCTGAGTTTAAGGGAAAAAAAAGAAGTTGATTTTTAGATTCCTCTGTTAATTAAATCCCCAGACGATTCCACGGTAAAGGAGGTTGCATGAAATCCTCTTCTTTGTGCAAACAGTATCAAGTGATGGATCGTTGACTTTTTCAACCAGTATTTATTAAACAGCTACTGTATATTAGGAACTATGGAAAACACTGGAGGTGAGCATCAGGAAATAGGGCAGACCTGTACTTCCTCTCAAAGTTCTTACCTCCAGTGGAGGCGGAGCGGGGAAGGAGATAAAGAACAAACAAGATAATTTTCAGGTAGTCCTAAATTGTATGAAGACAGGTTACAGAATAGACAAAGATGGAGTCAACACTGAGCACGCTGGACGTTTCACCTAGAAACCCTGGATGCCTGTCCTTTCTCAAAAATTCAGATGCTCTTTGGGAGTTCCCATCGTGGCTCAGTGGTAACGAACCTGAGTAGTATCCTGGCCTCGATTAGTGCATTAAGGATCCAGTGTTTCTGTGAGCTGTGGTGTAGGTTGCAGACGTGACTCAGATCCTGTGCTGCTGTGACTGTGGTGTAGGCCGGCAACTGTAGCTCTGATTCAGGCCCTAGCCTGGGAACCTCCATATGCTGAGGGTGAGGCCCCAAAAAGAGAAGAAAAAAAAAATCAGCTGCTCTGGCAAAAGGAGGCTTACAGTGCAACTCGGCCCAAACTGGACCCCATAGGTTTGCTGCTGTTGCCTCCAGGCAGGATGAGAGTGCCCCCTCATAGCCCCCCAGGTCCCTGCAGGCTCCCCCGCACCCAGATCATCTCCCCAGCCCAGGAGCACAAATTTCATTTGGCCACTGCCTCACCATTTTTCTTATAATAGGGAAATATTTCTCCCCAGGCATGTCCCTACCCCAAAGGGCAGAAAACAGAGATGGAGGGAACTGCGTGTTCTCCAGACAAAACTGGAAGTGTATTGTTGTACACTTCTCCCAGGAACATATAAAATGTTGTCTAAAGATCACAACAAATGGCGTTCCCTTCGTGGCTTAGCAGTTAACGGACCCGACTAGGATCCATGAGGTTGTGGGTTCAATCCCTGGCCTTGCTCAGTGGGTTAAGGATCCGGCATTGCCATGAACTGTGGTATAGGTCACAGAC
This sequence comes from Catagonus wagneri, assembly GCA_004024745.2. Lineage (NCBI taxonomy): Eukaryota > Metazoa > Chordata > Mammalia > Artiodactyla > Tayassuidae > Catagonus > Catagonus wagneri. The sequence goes on along the minus strand of PVHT021183555.1, from coordinate 25,913,777 downwards.
GTGGCTCAGATCCTGCATCGCTGTGGCTGTGGCGTAGGCCAGCAATTGCAGCTCCGATTTGACCCCCTAGCCTGGGAACTTCCATATGCTGCGGGTGTGGCCCTAAAAAAGCAAAAAAAAATCACAACAGAAGTTGCCATAATCACAACTCATGATGTGATCTGTGTGCCCAGAAGCCAGGAAAGACATATGAAGATCTTAGCTAACTGATATTTCAACAGTGTGTCTTTAGGGATAGGAATAAAATAAGTGATACTGCTTAATTTCTCCCAGCCTGGCCAACTTCCTCATTTTCAGCCCCTGCAGGGTTGGAGGCAGCAAGTTCCAGTCCTACTGACTAAGACCAGACCCCCCCCCAGCCCATGGGAACCAGGATCACCAGCGCCCCCCGGTGGAGGCCATGGCTTCCTGCGGCTTTCAGTGCCCTAGACTTGAGTGATCCTTCACCAGCTACATTCGATTCAGGTAACAAAGTCCCACAGGCTGAGACAGCAGACATGTGCTGTTTCAAGACTGGAGGCCGGAATTCTGAGATAAGGAATTCCGAGATAAGGTGGTGGTTCCTTCTGAGGCTCTGAAGGAAACTGTTCCAGCCCCTCCCGACTCCTGGTGGAACCCTTGATGTTCCTTGTCCTGCAGACGCTCCATCCCAACTCAGCATCCATAGACACATGGCGTTTTCCATATGATGTGCATGTGACCAGTGTCCCAATTTCCTGCTTTTATGTAAACGCCAGGCAAGTTGGATTTGCGCCCACCCTACTGCAGTATGATGTCATCTTAACTAGAGACAGCCTCAAGGAACCTCTTTCCAAACAAGGTGATATCTAGTACTGGGCAGTTAGGACTTCAGCGTGTGAGTTTGGAGGGCACAGCTAGACCCAAAACACTGGCCTCTGGCCGAGGTCTTGGACAGCTGAACTGGTGAGCCGACTGAGGGTGTAGCCAAAACTGGCTTCTGCACACCAGCACCAATGAAGTCTCAGAGACAGAGTTTGGACAAAGCAGAAAGAAGAGCTTTATTGCTTTGCCAGGCAAAGGAGGCCACAGCAGGGTAACACCTCAAAACTGTGTCCTTCACCTGAGAGCGGACAGCAAGGGGTTTTATGGGTTTAGCTTGAGAAAACAGGGCTGTTGATAAGGATTAGGGAGTTTGCATTCCTCTGCCTCCATAGATCATTTCAAAGTCATCAAGGCCCGAGTCAGGGCGTCTGGTGACGGTTTCTGGAGGTCTTTGGGGTTATCACACCTTGACCTTCCCTCTGCAGTGAGGATGGCTCACAAAAGGAAGGGGGTGTTGGGGAGTGTTTCAAAGGAAAAGAAAACACCAGGTACCATGTAACTCTAACTAGAAAGTAGCCATTAGTAAAAGAAATCATATGTGAAAGCTGGTTAGAGTCAGGGAGTGGGCCAAGGCAGAGCATAACATCATGGAGCGGTTTTAACTAGTTTTAGCTGAATCCGTATTTCCTCATCACTCACACTTGAGTCAGCCTTTTGAGTCTGAGGGGAGGCTAAAAGAAAAAGGCTTTTCCTTTAAAACACAAGGACCCAGGAGCTTGTATACAGTTTCAAGGGCCACTGACTGCTCAACGGACCAACCAGAGTATGAGGCTTCCAGGAATGTGTCTTATCTGGAAAAAGCCTTGCCTTGCCCTCAGTTTCACACCCACTTTACAAATGAGGCCATGCTAGAATCCCCTGGGCGTGCAAGTGAGTCATTTATCTCTTTCCCTCTGGGGAATCTCACCACTGGGAATTAATTACCCCATGTGTCACTTCCCAAGGTTCTCTCATTGGGGCCTCACCAGCGCCCCCCCCCACACACACACACACCTCCTTTGCCGTGGCAGCAGCGCTGTGGGTCCTGGCAGGGATGCAACTGAACCAAGGATGCTCCCCTGTGGTGGCTCAGGTCCTCCAGTCCAGGGGTCACTGGGTCACTGATGACGCGGATTAGCAAGATTGTGACTGAGGGGTTATGGATGGGGTCGGGGTGGAGGGTGGTGGCCAGAGGTCCAGATAGAAGTGTGACCCCTGCCTGACCCAAAGGCCTTTCCCTCAAGTTCTCTACCACGTCCTTTTCCCCACATCTGGCCCCAGGGGATGTGTAGACGGGGTGTGGAAGGTTGTAGACAGGACAATTGAAGGTGTACTGAGGCTGTTATTTGGGAGGTTCATTGGTTTCCTGGTGCAGCCGTTGGAAAGTATCACAAACTGGGGGCGTAAAAGCACAAGAATTTATCCTTTTCACCATTCTGGAGGTCAGAGGTCCAAAATCAATAACATTTGATTTTATTTATTGAGGTGTTAATAGAATTGGACTGTCCCTTGGCTGTGAAGGAAAATCTGTGACATGCTTCTTCCCTCGCTTCTGCTGGTTGCTGGCAATCTTTGGAATGCTTTGGTTCTCAGACACATCCGTCCCATGTCTGCCTCTCCCTGTGTGTCTCTGGGTCCAAAATTTCCCTCTTTTTATAAGGAGGCCATTCAATGGATTAGGGCCCACTTTATGGCCTTATCTGAACTTGATAACATCTACAAAGGTCAGAGTCACCTTATTAGGATTCAGAGGTTAGGATTTCAACACTCTTTTCAAGGGACCCAATTCTACCCACTCCAGGAAGGAAGTAGTCCTCTTGGATGGGAAGGAGTCCTGTCTTGATGTTTGCATTGGAGAACATCTTTTCATTGCAAGTGACTTTTAAAAGTGTCTTCAAATAGGACTTTAGGGAAAACGATAGAGTGGGGGTGGACAGAATTAATGGCATAAGACTGAACATGTGGAGGTGAACTGGTTTCAGGAATGGTTGGATCCAGGGTTCTACCTCTTCCTCTCTCCTACTCTTGACCAGCATTTGCCTATTTGACTTCAGGCTCAGGTAAAATTTTCCATACAGTAGCTCTAGAAGCTCTAGCCTTGGTAGTTTCACGGCAAAGACTCTCAGAGTAAAGATAGTAAGTCTCCTGACACTATGAGGAAAAGTCTCTCAATTGATCTAATTGGACAGCTGGAGCCACAAACTGAACATAAGTCAAATCTGTCACCAGCAGATATAATGGTCCAGGCCTTGATCACAGATGTTTCCTTTCAACCCTAGAGCCTGTGGGGGCAGATCAGTGTCCACTTACACTGTGCGGACACAGAGTAAGAAGGGACAGACTTCAAAATGAAAACCAAGATATTTTGCCTTAAAAACAGATGTTGGTCCTGCAAAACAATGGATCCCCCTGCTCTGCTGCCTTCACTGCCTTTTCCTGGTTTCCCCACCTTTCCCACCCCCAATTCCATTCCCATGAACTTTGCTTTCTGGACATCCAGGAAGATTCTGGAACTGTATAGACAGGACCCCAGAAAATCGAGGGTCATGCTGGGGAAGGGCAAATAATCTGCATGGGTCCACCTTAGAAACCCACCCATCTCTCTCTGGCTGGGTCCCCGTGAGAGACTCCTGTGGGTCATCAGACTCTCTGTGTCACTTCCTCTTCCTAGGGCAACCGGACTTTGAATTTCTCATGGTTATTTTTCCCTGATGTTCCATCAAGTCAGATCCACCACTTATGCTGATGGATTCAAAGCACTGTGACCAACGTTTATTTTATAAATTTAAAAGCTTCTGTCTTTCTCTCCTTTGCTCTCCCTGCATCCAGAGTGTTTCATGGCTCTTAGATGAATCTACTAAGTAGACGGTCAATGTTTGCTAAATGAAAATGAATGGGGTGACCTTTTAAAAACATAATTCAAATCATGTCACTCCCAGGCTTAAAAACCCTTCAATAGATGCCCATAAATCCTAGACTGAGGACTATGGTCTTCTAAGTCCAGTGTAATACAGACCTGCCCATTATTCCAACCTTAGTTCCCACTGCAGCCCTTCTTGCTCACTAACTTCAGCCTCACTGGTTCCCTTGTGTGCTTCTAACCAAACAAACCCATTCCCACCTCGAAGTTTTGCCCTCTTTGCCTCTCATTTCTTGAGTTCTCTTCTTCCATATTGTCCCTGGTTTGACTCCCCGTCATGACTCAGGTCTCAGTTCATGTGTCCCTTCCTCAGGAGGCTATCTGAACCCCTTAGAGTAGCCTCACACCCCTCCCACTCAAGTCCCTCCTGCTCTTATCCTTCCATCTCATAGTCTTCATAGCTCCCGGAGATCTCTGGCGTGGTCCTTTCTAAAAATTTCTCTCTTGTTGGTTGTATGTCTAGTAGGATGTAAGTTCCAGAAGAGTAAAGATCTAGTCTTACTTGTCCTCTGCTATATACCCATGACTAGAGCCATGTCCAGCAAGAGTCAGCAATCCACAAGTATTTCTTTTGATGAATGGATGGATGGATGGATGGAAGATGATTTGATGCTTGAATGAGTGCTTGAATAGATGGATGTATATTTGGATGGATGAGTGGATGGATGGATAGATGGATGGATGATTAGATATTTGGATGGACGGATAGAAGATGATTAGATGGTTGGATGAATGCTTGAATGGATGGATGGATGGATGGATGAATAGATGCTTGGATGGATGGATGTTTGGATGGATGGGTGCTGGACAGATAGAAGATGATTAAATGCTTGGATGAGTGCTTAAATGGATGGATGTTTGGATGGATGGATGGATTTTTGGTTGGATGGATGGATGAGACTGGATGGATAGACGGGTGATTGGATGGATGCTTAAATGGATGGATGGATGACTGGATGGATGGATGGATGGATGGATAGATTTTTGGATGGACTGATGGGCAGGCAGACAGACAATGAATAGTTTACAGTACATGAGTGACGAAGGCAGAGTCCAATAAATTAAATTGACCACTTAGTGGGAACTGTGAAATAAGCTGAATTGCTTCCAGAGGACTATACACACACACACACACACACACACACACACACACACACACACACATATATATATACACATACATATATATAGTATATGTATGTGTATATATATGTATGTATATATGTACATGTATATATCTGTGTGTGTATATGTATGTGCATATATATACATATTTGTATAGTCCTATTTTACCACCATATGGTTGTCACCCCAGCATCTTCCCCTGGGCCAACAGACAAGTCTTCAGACTTGGTCACCTCAGGGGAGATAAAAATAGTCAGATGCAACCAAATCTTATCTTCAAGAGGGCATAGAAGACAATACCTCTTGTCATCTCTTGCTATAAAGACCTGACTGGCTTACCTCAAGGTCCAGCACCCTGTGAGTGAAGCACGGTAAGAATTAAATATTCCTTTTCTTCCCAGACCAACCCCACCAGGTGCTGGGCTTTACTATAGCTGGAATCCTGCCATGTGTGCTCCATGTAATCAATATGTCCAGCGTCTACTGACAAAGAGACATTTCCCTGTCTTTTTCATCTCCCCAGAAAAGGAAGGGGGCTCCCTTCTTCATCTTGAGCCCCCAAGTACTTGGGTCTTTTGGACATGAGGGAGTGGGGGCCGAGACCATCATGCTCAGTACTTTTCCCAGCCTGCTTGCAGTTCACTTGGAAGTTCACATGATGAGTTCTGGCAATAAGTGTGAAAAGTAATGACTGGTGTTACTCCTGGGGCAGGGGCGGGGGCGGGCAAGGAGTTCCCACTGTGGCTCAGCGGGTAAAGAGCTGGATTAGTATCCATGAATATGCATGTTCCATCCCTGGCCTCACTCAGTGGGTTAAGGATCTGGTGTTGCTGTGGCTGTGGTGTAGACCTGCAGCTGTAGCTCCGATTCCACCCCTAGCCTGGGAACTTCCATATGACTTGGGTGTGGCCCTAAAAAAAAAAGTAGCAAAACAAAAACACCAAAGGAGGCCGTCAAGGGCAAGTGTCATGAGTTCTTCACAGTCTCTCCAGTCCCAGCTTGGTGACCAGGAAGCCACATGTTGACATGTGGTTCCACAGGCCAGAGGGAGCCACCCTGGCAGGTTTGGGGTCCAGAGAGGATGGGACCCTCCCAAACCCTTCCTGACAAGAAAGAGACCTTCCTTCTGTTCACTAACTGCTGTTTGCCTTCATCTATGACCATAGCTGCGCTGATGAGGACTACTGTAGTTGTTCAGTTTATTGAATGGTTTATTGAATGGCTGGATTCCTGAGGACAGACCTTCCTGTGAAGGCGAGAACTCAGAGGCAAGGGGAACCAGATGCATGCCAAACCCAGTGCTTTTTCCCCTTTAAGGATCTGCAAGACTTGGTTGCCCATGTAGACTTAGCCTGAAGGAGCGGAACAAACTCAGCATCTTGAGAGCAAAGAGGTCTCTTGAGGCCCAATTGTGATTCTTTTTACCGACCTGAGGAAAACTACCGGGGACTTTCTGGCCCCAGCCTCATAGCTGGTGGGAGCTAATTAGTCAGCCCCCTTTGCTCTCTGTGACAGTGTCACCCAGGAGCCTGGCGTTCCCAAAGCCCTCTGCGCTGGCTAGTCTTCTCTGCTCCACTGATGGCCCTGCTCCCAAAATACTTTTTTTTTGCTTTCTGGAGCCGCACCTGCAGCATATGGAAGCTCCCAGGCTAGGGGTTAAATCGGAGCTACAGCTGCCGGCCTACACCACAGCCACAGCAATCGGGACCCGAGCCGCATCTGTGACCTATGCCACAGCTCACAGCACACCAGATCCTTAACCCACTGAGAGAGGCCAGAGATCGAACTCGCATCCTCATGGATACTAGTTAGATTTGTTATCGCTGAGCCACAACTGGAACTCCCCAATGCACCCTTTGAAGTATGGGTCTCAAAGTGCAGCTGTGGGTGCTGTGGTTCTGAGGAGGCTGTTTCTGCTCAGCTGTGCCTCCTAGCTCCTGTTCCAGTTTCAGCGATACACCAAGCCTCTTAAGGTCAGGAAACAGCAGGACTGAACTCTATTCCAACACCCGTGCCTATGAGTGGCAGATGTGGGCGGACTTCCAGGCTTGGACCTCGGTGTGGGCTCAGCAGCTCGGAGGAAAGCTGAGGTTGCTCAGAGCCTTCTGTGTGCCCTCATTAGTGATGGAAGCATTTCGAGGTGCTAAGATCGGATTCAGTAACACGGTCAGGGAACTGACACAAGCCAGCCTCAATTTCATCACCTATAATATGGACAGAATATCTCCTGACTGGGTGACACATCTTAGCCTGCACCAATTTTTTTCTTTTTTTTAATGCTGCACCTGTGGTATATGGAAGTTCCCAGACTGGGGGTCGAATCAGAGCTGCAGCTGCCGGCCTACGCCACAGCCACAGCAACACGAGTTTCTTAAATCACTGAGTGAGGCCGGGGATCAAACCCGCATCCTCACGGATACTAGTTGGGTCCTTAACCCACTGAGCCACAGTGGGAACTCCTGCACCACTGTATTTGACAACATCATGGTTGCACCGCCTGGAGGGGTCTCCATGAACCCCACTCCCCTGGTTTGTTGGTGGCCATGGCTGCTCTCTGAGGGCACCACCTTTTCACAGTTGAACCCTGGAAACTCTCCCTTCCTGGCTGCCACTTCCTGCCCATGGACCCCAGCTAAGCCCACTTTTCAATGACTGGCATCTGTGCTTTCTGTTTCAAGATGCAAAGCTTTTCCATAGCAGGCACACAAGAAGGCCAGGTACCCCATTAAGACGGCTGGAATGAGGAGTTCCTGTTGTGGCTCATCAGGTTAAGAATCTGATGTAGTCTTCCTGAGGATTCAGTTTGATCCCTGGCCTTTCTCATTGGGGTAAGGATCCAGCCTTGCCACAAGCTGCAGCGTAGCTCACAGATGCGGCTCAGATCCTGCTGCGCCGTGGCTGTGTTGTAGGCGGGCAGCTGCAGCTCCAAGTGATTCCTAGCCAGGGAACTTCCATATGCTACAGGTACAGCCATAAAAAGAAAACAAAAACAACAAACAAACAAACAAACAAACAAAAAAACGACAAGTGGCGTGAACTTCACGGTACCTTGCCAAGTAGCAAACTCTCCTTGGGGCGGATGCAGAAAGAACTGTTGAAACAAGGACATCAGTAGCCCTCTGTGAACGTGGTCATCTTGAACTGGACATGGAGGCTCCCTGGGGACACTTCTGGGTGGCATTGCCTTTGGCTGTGAACTTGGCCTTGCCTCTCTTTCATCCCATGAGCACTACTAGCCCCAGATCTACAGGGAGGTGACATTATTGGGGGGCGCAGTCTCCAGCTAGCCACCTAGTTGAATCTTGTGTCCATCTCTCAAGACACATCTGGGATATTCAGACTTAGAACGGTGAGGGAGGAGTTCTCATTGTGGCTCAGCGGTTAACACACCCAACTAGTATCCATGAGGACTCAGATTCGATACCTGGCCTCACTCGGTGGGTTAAAGATCCGGTGTTGCCATGAGCTGTAGTGTAGGCTGAAGACACAGCTCAGATCCCGCATTGCTGTGGCTGTGGCATAGGCCGGCAGCTGTAGCTCTGATTCAACCCCCAGCCTGGGAACTTCCATGTGCCATGGGTGAGGCCCTAAAAAGACAAAAGACGGGGGAAAAAAAAAAAAAGAACGGTATGAGTGCCATACCCAGGAGAGACGCCATACCCAGGAGACACAGAAACCCCAGAGGAAGTGGGCATCTGTGACTCCCGAGCACGTAGACGGAGGTCCTAAAAGACGAGATCCTCGTTTTTCTTTTGCCTTTTCTTTTCTCCCCACCATCTTAGAGAAATGTAAGCCCAAGACTGTCTATCAAGTCACCAGGTGCAGCTCGATATCCCACTGACAGTTCACGTTGTCCCAAATCTTCATGGCCCCAAGGGAACCATCCCTTTCCACTCTTCAGGGTGATTCTGGGCCCCCTCTGTCCTGAAGGGGACAGGTCCCTCTCCCTGGCACCCGTTGCTGCCGTGGAGGCTGAACCAGGCTCCTCTTACTGCTCTCAGTGTGAATCTCTGTGTTCCCAAGGGCTGTTCGCCCAGATGTGACTGTCACCTACAATTTACCACTTACCACAGGGAGGAGAGACACTGAGCCTGGAGGGGCCCCGGGGGCAGAGCTCAGGCACCTGCAAATGAGAAGTCTTCCCACATTGTATTTCTCTCCAAAAATAATAAACAAAATCTCAATCCTCCCAATTTTTAAAAAGCCTCAAGGAATATGCAAAACTCTACTGTTCTCCTTAAGATGTTTGAAGATAATTATGGTTAAAAAAGAGAGAAAGAGGAGTTCCTGTTGTAGCTCAACGATAATGAATCTGACTAGTATCCATGAGGACTCAGGTTCAATCCCTGGCCTTGCTCAGTGCATTAAGGATCCAGTGTTACTGTGAGCTGTGACGTAGGCTGGCAGCTGCAGCTCTGATTTGACTCTTAGCCTGGGAGTTTCCATGTGTTTTGGGTGTAGCCCTAAAAAAATATATAATAATAATAATAATAATAATAATAATAAAAGAGAGAAAGAGAAAGTTCAGGGTAATGAATGACTCAGTGGCCTTAAGAATCCACTCCCTGCTCCACCTTATTTCCAGAACTCAGGACTGACTCTCTCCTTCAGGGAAACAGTCAGAAGGAAACCACCATACCAGGGAGAAAGGGTTTTAATGAGAATTTGATGGGGCAAGATTCATCTTCAAGGTAATTCCATTTGGCAGAATTATGTCAAGATGCATTAAAAAAAAAATCTACATATCCTAGGGCTGGGTGATGAGACACAGTGCAAGCTGATAACGTGTGTTAGTTATTCGTGGCTGCAAAAGGAATTACCCCAAACCTTAGCAGTTTAAAACAATGAATGTTCGGAGGGTCAGAAATCTGGCAGTGGCTTGGCTGGGTGATATTGACACCCCATCTCTCCTAAGATTGCATCAGAGATTTGCTGGGACTGTGGGGACCTGGTGCTGTACAATATGCTTCTTGAGCACACAAGCTCGCTCACTCGTCTGCGAGTTAGTGCTTGCTGTCAGAAGGAGGCTTTGAACAGCCTCCTTGCTAAAGGCTGCTTGAGTGACCTCACAACCTGGCAGCAGCTTCCGCCAGAACCAGGGACTCCAGAGCCAGCAAGAGGGAAGCCACGATGTCTTTAGGACCCCAACTGCGAGTCACATGATGCCATTTCTACCATCTTGTTGGTTACAAAGCTCTGTCCTATTCTGTGTGGGAGGGAACCACACATGACCCTTAATGGCATGAGCTACGAGTCACAGGGGAGGAGTTCCCATTGTGGCTCAGTGGAAACGAAACCAGCTAGTATCCATGAGGATGCCGGTTTGATCCCTGGCCTCGCTCATTGGGTGGGGAATCCAGCAGTGCCACGAGCTGTGGTGTAGTTCGCTGATGCAGCTCAGATCCCGTGTGGCTGTGGTGTAAGCTGGCAGCTACAGCTCCGATTCGACCCCTAGTCTGGAAACCTCCATATGATGAGGGTGTGAGCAATAAAAAAAAGAGTCACAGGGGAGGCCGTCTTGGAGACCAGTTACCCCCACCTCTCCAGGAAGCTGCGTTCCAAGTAACAATAACCCCCCCCCACCTCCGTTAATGGACTTTTGCCCAGCAGCTTGGAAAACCATCAAGGAAAGGGATCCTCTCTTTCCCAATGGTTCCAACACACCAGAAATGGAGCCGTGGACCTGACCTGAGTTAAATGCCCACTCTCCAACCAATCACTTATTACTGGAGGATAATGAAATCTTGGATCCGGAAGACTTCAGTGCTCTACCCACCTCCTCAGCAGGAGGAAACAATCACCCCCTTCAAATCCTACGGCTGAGGCTGATGGAGGGATTGTCCTCATGGGAAAGGCAGGGGAGAATTCTTCCTGCCCTAAAAGCGGGGGATGGACAGAAAGGAGGGAAGATCCACTGATATCAGCCGCTGGCCTTCCCTGCTCATTCAGTCCCAGAGCCCCACCCCCACACACACCCGGAGAACAAAGATGAGCTTCTCTGAAGTTAGCTGCCAGCCCTGCAGGCGATGGGCTGAAGCAGATCAGCCTGCCTGCTCCTGGACCCGGTCCCCACTCACCGGACACTTGAGCATCAGTGGTTCAAATTCAGGAGGTATAAAATGGGATAAAGGAATGATCCCAGATGGGTTATTCACAACACAGCAGATCCTGGTCTGTTTCTTTCAGCTTTTGAGATGCTTTCAAGCTTTTGAAGTCTTTTCTCTCTCTCTGTTTTTTTTTTTTTTTTTTTTTTTGGCCATGCCCACAGTACCATGCAGAATTTCCCAGGCCCTGTATTGACCGGCACCACAGCAGTGACAATGCCAGATCCTTAACCTGCTGAGCCACCAGGGAACTCCAAGTATTTGAAACTTTTGAAGATTATTCCCAGCCCAGCTCAATGCCCCTGAGATCCCTGCAACAAAGCCCACGTGTGTAATTAAAATTTCCCATCTTGGAGTTCCTGCTATGGGTGCAACAGGGTGGGTGACTTCACCAGGACGTAGATTGGACCCCCAGCCAGCATATCAAGTTGAAGGATCTGGCATTGCTACGGTGTAGGTTGCAACTGCAGCTTGGATCTGATCCCCGGCCTGGGAACACCACATGCCTCAGAAAAAAAATTACTTTTCTGTTGAATGTATCATTGGACAGACAACTAGCCTGAGCTATGGTTGTCATCAATATATAGATTTGGCAAGGATGGCAATCTGCTACCAGCAGCTGTTAATCATCTTATACATCTGCTTGAGTGGATCTGAGCAGCTTTGAGTGGAGGATGTGGATTATTGGAGATTTCTAGCCTTGATCTTCACGCTGCCATCCCCACATGCCCCGCACAGGAATTTTCTCAGAGTCACATGGCTCGTAAGTGGCAAAGCCAGAGGTTGAGCCTGTTCTCCCGACTTGCACCCCAGTGATCACCGGGAAAGGCAACAAGGACATCCATCGCCATCTCCTATTTCCACCCCAGTTCCTTTGCAAATACTTCACTCCACTGAGTTCCTACTTGGTGGGACAGTACAGGCAGGCGTTACGGCACATCCATCGTTCCCCACGGATGTCAGAGGCCATCTGGAGAGTCCTGGACAGAGAGCCTGCCCAGCAGGTGGCCTCACAGCTAAGCCTGGTTAACCAGCTAGACTCCCTCGAGGGCCATGAACTCTCAAAAGAAGGACGAAAGAGATGAACTACACCCTTCCCAATATTGCCAGAACTTGACCTCTGCTCACAGTGCCAGAGAGAAATGCAGGAACAGAGTTTTGGGTGAAGGAGAAAAAATAGCTTTATTGCTTTGCCAGGCAAAGGAGGGTCCCAGCAGGCTAATGCCTCAAAGACTGTGCACCCCCTCCCCCTTAAGAGAGACTGGGAGGTGGTTTTATAGCTTTGGGAGTGAAAAATAGGGCCACAGATAAGGATCAGGGTAGAGGCAAGCTTGCGTTGCTTTCAAAGCTTGTGTTCCCTGGTCTGGTGGTCTTCTTTCCAGAATAAAGAATGCTTCGTTAACATCTTCTATTTGTTGGGGCCTTTTCTTCTGCCAAGAACTCAAAGATTTTGTTCCTTGTGTCCCTTGATGGGGAACCAGGACCCCGCTCCAAGGCCACGCTACTGTCTCTTGACCGCCCCTCCCCGGGCTCTGCGCCCCCTCCCGTCCCTGATTAGCGACTGTTTGAGCCTCAGTTTTGGAACTCAGAGAAGGTCTTGGAAGCTGAAGCTTATTCCCTGAAAACAAGAAATGGGGGACACAGAAAGGCTTGTGTGCCCAGGAGCCTGCAGGGCCCTGCTCGGTTTCACCATGAGGAGCTCCTCATCGACGCGTTCCTGCTTGGGACTGTTTTTGTAGCTCCCGCTTCCCGTCTCCCCAGTGACTGCGGGCTTCCAGAAGTTAACGTTTTGCTTGTATTCGTGAGAGTCAGTTTCTTGCCTGCCATCAAGCACCTTATCTCAAAAAAACTGGCCTTTCTATTGGCCTCCTGATAATAAAAGGGTCTTCCTGGTCCCCAGGATGGCATCTAAACCACAATCATTGGGGGATAATTGATGCCTTATGTTTTGATAAAGTCCCATATCGTGGTATAAGCTAAGCTGTAGGAAAAAGAAAACAGAGACATTTATTACATTCTCTCTCAAGCTCTGAGCTATTTTGATGCTGGATAATTTTTTTTTTTTTTTTTTATCTTTTCTAGGGCTGCACTCGCGGCATATGGAGGTTCCCAGGCTAGGGGTCTAACAGGAGCTGTGGCCACCGGCCTTAGCCACAGCCACAGCAATGCGGGATCTGAGCCTACACCACAGCTCACGGCAACGCTGGATCCTTAACCCACTGAGCAAGGCCAGGGATCGAACCCGCAACCTCATGGTTCCTAGTCGGATTTGTTAACCACTGAGCTACGACGGGAACTCCCGAGGTTGGATAATTCTTTATTCAGGGAAGGGGGCTGTCCTGCGTAGCATGGATATTTTACAGCATCCCTGGTCTTTACCCACCGGATACCCAGCTATGTGCCTTCATTCATTTCCTCCCTCTAAACCTCAATTGTCTTCCGTGGAAAGTGGAAATAAAAACTGCACATGTAGGAGTTCCCATTGTGGCCCAGCAGGTTAAGAACCTGACATGGTGTCCGTGAGGATGTAGGTTTGATCCCTGGCTTCACTCAGTGAGTTAAGAATCAGGCGTTGCGGGAGTTCCCTTCGTGGCTCAGTGGTTAACGAATCCGACTAAGAACTGTGAGCTTGTGGGTTCGATCCCTGGCCTTGCTCAATGGGTTAAGGATCCAGCATTGCCGTGAGCTGTAGTGTTGGTTGCAGACACGGCTTGGATCCCACGTTGCTGTGGCGAAGGCTGGCAGCTGCAGCTCCTGTTAGACCCCTAGCCTGGGAACCTCCATATGCCGCAGGTGCAGCTCTAGATAAAAAGGCAAAAAGACAAAAAAAAAAAAAAAAGAATCAGGCGTTGCGGAGTTCCCGTCATGGCTCAGTGGTTAACAAATCCGACTAAAAACCATGAGGTTGCAGGTTCAATCCCTGGCCTTGCTCAGTGGGTTAAGGATCCGGCGTTGCCGTGAGCTGTGGTGTAGGTTGCAGACGAGGCTCGGATCCCGCGTTGCTGTGGCTCTGACGTAGGCCGGCAGCTACAGCTCCGATTAGACTCACTGGGAACCTCCATATGGCGCGGGTGCGGCCCTAGATAAAGGCAAAAAGACAAAAGAAAAAAGAAAGAAAAGAATCGGGCATTGCTGCAATCTGTGGTGTGTGTTGTGGATTTGGCTTGGATCTGGCATTGCCGTGGCTATGGTGTAGGCTGGCAACTGCAGCTCTGATATGACTCCTAGCCTGAACTTCGGTATGCCCCAGGTGTGGCCCTAAAAAGAGAAAAAAATATATAACTGCACATATAGCCAGTTTGGGGAGTAGACATAATGAAATAATGCTTGTTGCCTGGGTACAGTCATCCTGCAGCAGGCAGGACTCATCATGGTTGCAAATAGCACTCGTTTCAACTTTCCCCAGTGTTGAGGGGTGGCTTGCAGCACGGGACTATGCCAGACTCTCCTAAAATCCACCTGCAGAGCTTTTACAGAGTATGGCTTGAAAGGCCTACCTCCCAAGGGGTTTTGTTAGGCCTGGGGCAGGGCCTAGGAGTTTGTGAGGTTTTTTTAATTTTTTTTTTTAATTAAAGGATGGTTGATAGACAATGTTGTGTTCATTTCTGCTGTATAGCAAATTCATTCAGGATACATCTATATATTTTCTTAAAATATTCTTTTCCAGTGTGGTTGATCACAGGACATCGGAGAGAGTTCCCCGCGCTCTACTGTAGGGCCTTGCCGTTGAGCCCCTCCGTGTATCACAGCTTACGTCTGCTAAACCCCGCCTCCCAACCCATCTCTCTCCCAGTGCCCTCCACACTGGGCAACCACAAGTCTGTTCTCCACGTCTGTGAGTCTGTTTTTCTTCTGTAGATAGGTTCATTTTGTGTCATATTCTGGATTCCACATATACATGATGTCATACGGTACTTGTCTTCCTTTCTCTGACTTACTTCACTTAGTATGATCATCTCTAGTTGCTGCAAATGGCATTATTTCATCCCCCCCCTTTTTTTTTTTTGTTTTTGTTTTTTGAGGCTGCACCTGCGGCATATGGAAGTTCCCAGGCTAGGGGTCTAATAGGAGCTACAGCTGCTGGCCTACACCACAGCCACAGCAACACAGGGTCCGAGCCATGTCTACGACCTAGACCACAGCTCACGGCAACATCAATCAGATCCTTAACCCACTGGGTAAGGCCAGGGATCGAATCCGCATCCTCATGGATACTAGTTGGGTCCATTAACCTCTGAGCCACAAAGGGAACTCCCGCATTTTTTCGTTCTTTTCCAGAGCTCTAAGGGTGAAATTGGTTGGCACGCAGTACCTACATAGGACTCTGTTTTCGTTTTGTTTTGTTTTTGCTTTTTTAGGGCCAAACCAGTGCCATATGGAAGTTCCCAGGAGAGGCGTTGGATCAAAGCTGGCAGCTGCCAGCCTACACCACAGCTCACGGCAGCACTGGATCCTTTAAGCCACCAGGGATCCGAACCCGAATTCTCATGGATACTAGTCGCGTTCTTTACTGCTGAGCCACGATGGGAACTCCAGGAGTCTGTATTCTTAAAAGCTTCCCAGGCTGATGCCGTCGTGTAGCCAGGTTTGAGAACCGGCCCCTCCAACACTGAGATTCTACACCCAATTCTTTACCTGTGCTCTCTGCCCTTTTATTTTCATGACAGAAATCCCAGCGTCCGTCACCTCTAGCCACTAATAAGCATTTACGACTCTCTGCCAACCTCCCTCCTTCCAGCTCCCATCAATTGCTCTGCTCAGCATTTGGCATTTACCTGCAGGCGTGGGGGGGTCCCAAGGTCAGAGATGGGCAAAGAAAGTTCCCCTTACACAGCAGCGCTGGCCTGTGTGCTGGATTCAGGATGCTCCGTTGCTGAGCCGTTCGGCAGAGATCTGATTTAATGCAGCCCTTGGCTCTGCGTGCACGGCCCAGGGAAGCCTGGGAGCAGCACTCAGTGAAATGCTCCGGGGAAGACCGAAGCTGTGTCCCGGGGAGGGCTGTGAGCAGAGCCGGGCTGTCGTCGAAACCAGCCTCCTTACACTGGCACCAATGAGGTCTCAGAGACAGAGTCTGAGGTGAAGCAGAAAGAACAGCTTTATTGCTTTGCCAGGCAAAGGGGCCACCGCAGGCTCACGCCCTCAAAACCGTGTCCTCTCCTGAGAGCGGATGGCAAGGGGTTTTTATAGATTTAGCTTGAAAAAACAGGGCTGTTGATAAGATTAGGGTCCTGCATTCTTCTCCCTCCATAGATCATTTCAAAGTCATCAAGGCCAGAGTCAGGGGGTCTGGTGACAGTTTTTGGAGGTCTTTGGGGTTGTCGCACCTTGATTTTCCCCTGCAGTGAAGGTTGCTCACAAAAGGAAGGGGGTGTTGGGAACTGTTTCAAAGGAAAAGACGCCAGGTGCCATATAACTTTAACTAGAAAGTAACCGTTAGTAAAAGAAAGCAATGATGCCAGGAAGAAATCATTTGTGAAAAGCCGGTTAGAGTCAATGAGCGAGCCAAGGCCGGGCATAACATCATGGAGACTATTTTAACTGGTTTTTAGCTGCAACAACATTTCCTAATCATTCACTCTTGAGTCAGCATTTTGAGACTGAGGGGAGGTGTGGGAAGCTAAAGGAAAATATTTTTCCTTCAAAACACAAGGACTTAGGGGCTTGTACCCTGTTTCCGGTGCAGAGGCTGGCCGCTGCTGTCTCCATTGGTGAATCAGCCTCTAGCAGCAGGAGCTGTTTTCAAGGAACTCTGTTCTTGCTTGGAGTTATTTACACACCTTCCCCAGGGCTCCCCCCAGCCAAAAAAATAAGAAGGATTCTCTCTCCAAAGTGATAGGGACGGGAGTTCCCGCTGTGGCGCAGAGGAAACAAATCTGACGAGAAACCACGAGGCTGTGGGTTCAATCCCTGGCATCACTCAGTGGGTTAAGGATCCAGCATTGCCGTGAGCTGTGGTATAGGTTGCAGACATGGCTTGGATCTGGTGTTGCTGTGGCGTTACTGTGGCTCAGACATAGGCTGGCAGCAAAGCTCCAGTTAGACCCCTAGCCTCGGAACCTCCATATGCCACTAGTGCGGCCCAAAAAAAGACAAAAAAAAAAGTGATAGGGACAGAGTAAAAGGCCAAAGTAGGTGATTAAATAGTGAATCCCACTAGGGGATTGTAAGTTCAAAAAAAAAAATGAAAGGGGGACTCTTGCATGTTAATGATCACTCAAGAAAGCTGTCTTGGAGCTCCCTCTGTGGTTCAGAGGGTTATGAACCTGACCAGGACCCATGAGGTAGTGGATCTGATCCCTGACCTCGCTCAGTGGGTTAAGGATCGGTGTTGCCGTGAGCTGAGGTGTAGGTCGCAGACACTGCTTGGATCCTGTGTTGCTGTGCCTGTGGTGTAGGCCGGCAGCTGAAGCTCTAATTGGACCCCTAGCCTGGGAACCTCCATATGCCTCAGGTGCAGCCCTTAAAAACAAACAAACAAAACTCGAGAAAGCAAAAAAAAAAAGAGGGCTTGCAAGATCAAAACCAAGTAGGCTTGCTTAGCAACAAAACCAGGCAACAGAAGCATGAGACACACCCCCAAACAATAAAACAATGGTGGAATGAACCCACATCCTGCCCAATGAGGTCAGCAAGGTAACGGTTCCTAGAGCATGCTAAAAACAAAAATATAGGAAAAGGTGACATTTTGTTGAAACCTGAGATGATTTTCTGTATTTTCGTATAAGTTACTGCCTTTGTGCTCATCTCCATGGCGCCATGACGGTCCCCGTTTGACCACGTAGGGACAAGAAAACTCCCCTGCCTGCCATGAGGAGAAGCTGATGATGGAAGCTTGATGTCCACTCAAGAATGAGGGAAAAGGTAGTCTTCTCCCCTCCCCGTTTTTGCTCTGATTATATAACTGTAACCACTAAGTTCTTAGTGCAGCCCACCCACGTGTCAACCTCACAAGCTTCAAATTCTAATAAATAACTTCTTATCTATCACTTTGCCTCTCACTGGATTCTTTCTGTGCTGAGATGTGAAGAACCAGGGCTCCTCGGAGCCCTCCAGATGCATTTTTGCAGTTGCCAATGTAAACTAGTTAATTTTTCCTACAGCTGGTCCTGCACATTTGCACAGAGACAGAAGGAGACATAAGGATATTTCTCACAGAGGTCTTTGTAGTGACCAAGTCCTGGAAACGATCTAAATGTCCATCAGCAGTGTCTGGCTCTCTGGGTTAGGGCCAGCTTCTCAGATTCAGCTCAGTACAGGCTTCCAAGGCCTTTTATGGACCCATAAGCGTCTCCAGGCTTCTGGGGCAATGTACTCTACTGGAGTGATGCACTGACTGCAAAAGGGAGCTCCAGTTCTCTTCCCCATGTGCACACCATTTTCAATGACTTTGCAGCTCTTCCAATCAAGAGGTAGAGTGTATTTCCCCACCCTTCGAATTTGAGGTAGTCTTGTCACTTGCTTTAGCCCACAAAATATGGTGGAAGCGACACTGTGCCTGTTCCACACCTAGAGATCAAGTGCCCCACTCCTGCTCACTCCTTGGAACTCTCTGCCCCCCTATCAACAAGCCTAGGTCACCCTGCTGAAGAATGAGCCAGTTGTCCTAGTCAAGATCCCAGATGCCAGAAAGCCTGGTCAAAATCAGCAGAGTCAGTCTAACGGTTGACTCACCAACTGACAGAAACATCAGCAAAGCCCTCGCAAGACCGAAAGAAACGTCTAGCCAATGTTCAGACTCATTGGCTAAAGAAATATTTATCAGTTAAGCATTGGGATTTTGTGCTTGTGTGTTACACGGCAGTAACTAACTGATATACCTTGGTAGGAACCATGATGATTCCTAATCTCTAGAGTCAGTGTGGCTTCCTAATGTCCCATAGGATCATATAGGCTCCATGGTTATTTAGGGTCCATGGGGTCTTCCCTGAACATCTGAAATCACCACAGGTAGTTCCCGTTGTGGTGCAGCGGAAATGCATCTGAACAGTATTCATGAGGATGTGGTTCAATCCCTGGCCTCGCTCAGTGGGTTAAGGATCTGGCATTGCTGTGGCTGTGGTGTAGGCCAGCAGTTGTAGCTCCAATTTGATCCCTAGCCTGGGAACTTCCATATCCCACGGGTATGGCCCTGAAAAACAAAAAAATAAAATAAAATAAAAAAGGAAATCACCCTTTCCATCATCATCAAAAGAGGTGATTCTGGAAAAATGTTGGCCACTGTGCCACCACAGCCATCAGTGGGGTGTTATCATGATGAGTAGCTTTGGAAAACTCAACTTGGGTGTTGGCCGAGCTGCCTCCCCCTGTTCACCAGCATGACATCACTCTAGCAGGGGCGCCCACACCACGTCTCACATCAGGGACAGCTGCATGCAATGGAGTTTATGTAAATCACACCAAAAAATGAAGTCGTTACATAATTTGGAATACTCTATGTGCCATTGTTAACACAAACATGCAGATGTAAAGACTAGATCAGATATACACTCAGTCAGGATTTCCCATCATGACTCAGTGGTTAACAAATCCGACTAGGAACCATGAGGTTGCGGGTTCGATCCCTGGCCTTGTTCAGTGGGTTAAGGATCCGGCGTTGCCGTGAGCTGTGGTGTAGGTTGCAGACGCGCTCGGATCCCGCGCTGCTGTGGCTGTGGTGAAGGCCGGCAGCTACAGCTCCTGTTAGACCCCTAGCCTGAGAACCTCCATATGCCGCGGGTGTGGCCCTAGATAAGGGAAAAAGACAAAAAAAAAAAAAAGATATACACTCAGTCAAAATCTATATTACTGGGGCGATACAGAAGAAACCAGTAACTAAACCCACAATTATATGGTCAATTAATCTATGTCCAAGGAGGCAAGAATATACAATGAAGAAAGGACAACCTTTTTAATAGACGGAGTGGGGGGAAATGGACAGCTATATGTAAAAGAGTCAAACTGGAATACTTTCTCACACAATATACAAAAATAAACACCACGTGTATAATGGAGTATTAGCCATAAAAAAAAGATGAAATACTGCTATTTGCAGCAATGTGGATGGACCTAGAGAATAGCAGGCTTAATGAAATCAGTTAGACAGAGAAAGAGAGATACAATATAATATCACTTATATACGGAATCTAAAAATAATACAAATGAATCTATATACAAAATAGAAACAGACTCACAGACATAGGAAAAAAAAGAACTTCTGGTTACCAAAGGGCAAAGACAGGGGTGGGGGGATAATTTAGGGGTCTGGGATGAATAGGTGGAAACAGCTCTACATAAAACAGATACGCAAAAAGGATTTACTGTATAACATAGGGACTTATAGCTGATATCTTATAATAACCTCTAATGGTATATAATCTGCAAAAAACCCTGAACCTATATGTCATACACATAAAACTAACGTAATATTGTAAATCAACTATACGTCAATAAAATAAATAAATAAAAATAAACACAACGTGGGTTAAAGATTTCAGTGTTAGACATGAAACCATAAAACTCCTAGAAGAAAACAGCAGTTCCCATCGTGGCTCAGTGGTTAACGAATTGAACTAGGAACCATGAGGTTGCAGGTTCGATCCCTGGCCTTGCTCAGTGGGTTAAGGATCCGGCGTTGCTGTGAGCTGTGGTGCAGGTCGCAGATGCGGCTCGGATCCCGCGTTGCTGTGGCTGTGGCGAAGGCCGGTGGCTGCAGCTCCTGTTAGACCCCTAGCCTGGGACCCTCCATATGCCGCGGGTGCGGCCCTAGAAAAAGCAAAAAAAAAAACCAAAAAAAAAAAAAAACTCCTAGAGGAAAACAAAGAGAGTACACTCTTCGACATTGGTCTTAGCAATATTTCTTTGGATATGTCTCCCCAGGCAAGAGAAGAGAAAGCAAAAATAAACAAAGGGGATTACATCAAATTTAAAAGCTTTTTGCACAGCAAAACAGAAAGTCAGCCTACTGAAGGGAGAAAATATTTGCAAATCATACATCCAATAAAGAGTTAGTATCTAGGGAGTTCCCGTTGTGGCTCAGCGGGTTAACAAATCCAGCCAGTATCCATGAGAACCAAGGTTTGATCCCTGGACTCACTCAATGGGTTAAGTTTCTGGCGTTGCCATGAGCTGTGGTATAGGTCACAGATGTGGCTCAGATCCTGCGTTGCTGTGGCTGTGGTGTAGGCCGGTGGCTGCAGCTCTGATTAGACCCCTAGCCTGGGAACTTCCATTTGCCCCAGGTGCAGGCCTAAAAAAAATAAAATAATAAATTACAAAGAATAAAATCTTGCCATTTGTGACAACGTGGATGAATCTAGAGGGTATTACTCTGAGTGAAATGTCAGAGAAAGACAAATACCACAATCTCACTTCTAGGGGGAATCTAAAAACAAAACCAACGAAAACAAACCAAACCAAACAATAACGGATACATGGAAACAGAGAAAAAAATGGGTGGTTGCCAGAGGGGAGGGGGTGGGGGCAAAATCAGTGGAGGGGATGAAGAAATACAAACCTCCATTCACATATTTTTAAGAACATCATGGAGACATAATATATAGCATAAGGAATATATGGTCAGTAACACTACAGTAACTTCATGGGGGACAGATGGTTACTAGACTTATCTCAGTTATCATGTCATAATTATGCAAATGTCAAATCACTGTGCAGTACCCTTGAAACTACACTTCATTTAAACAATAAAAACACTAATAAAATCATTTAAATGAGAAACTAGTAACTCTGTTTAGATCTGGGAAAAAATCAGAGGACC
Source organism: Catagonus wagneri (assembly GCA_004024745.2). Classification (NCBI taxonomy): domain Eukaryota; kingdom Metazoa; phylum Chordata; class Mammalia; order Artiodactyla; family Tayassuidae; genus Catagonus; species Catagonus wagneri. The sequence goes on along the minus strand of PVHT021183555.1, from coordinate 25,892,053 downwards.
AAAGAGGGGATTGGAAGGACATTTGTTTTGTCTTCTTGACTCATTATTTCTTATCCTGCTGGAAAAGCCGTGCAGCATGGTGGCTTTGGCCATGGACTTGAAGTCATGGACTTGGGGCCATGCCTGTGCTAAGATTCTGAGTTCCTTGGTACTTAGCCAAGATCATACAACTCATGAGTAGCAGACCCAGGATATGAAATTAGACAGACTGCCTCAAGCCTGCATTCCCCCCCCCGCTTTTTTTTAGTGGTCGCACTCACAGCATATGGAAACTCCTGGGTCAGGGATCGAACCTGCACCACTGAAGCAACCCGATTATTATTATAATCACAGATTATTAACCCACCTCACCACAGTGGGAACTGCAACAGCCTGCATTCTTAATCCCTGTTTAATAGATACATGTGGTATGTTTGCACACACGTAACACACATTCACACACACACTTATACACACACATAACACACATACACACAGCGATTCAGGGTGGCAATCCCAACTTCCATCTTTGTGTGTCTACTACAGATAAGACTTTAATATCTTCTTCAATTTTTTGTTTTCAAGGCTGTCCCAGTGAGGCCATAACTTCTCAGTGATTCAGTTGAGTTCACCTTAGTGGAAAACAATGCATGTTCCTTATGATTTATGTCTGCAGATTAAATGTCCTGTGCGAAAATCTCTCATATTAATTGTAGCTTCTCAGTCTGGTAACTGGGCTGAGCTGGCGATCATGCATTTATGATACCAAGGTTGAGCCCAGAACTCACTCAGCTTGCTCATTAGCGCAACAAGGTAGAAGCAGATGAATAGGCCTGTCCAGGGTGCTTACCCACCCAATGGAAAATAAAAAAAAGAATAAAAAAGTAGGTGATGGTTCAGATGCGAGACCTGCGATTTCCATTTGTTCTGCAGAGGAGAAATCTGAGGTCAAGATCACTTGAGAGTAATTGGGTTGTATTTCCAAATCTGCAAGATTAGAATGACGTTGGCCAAGCCAAAAAAGCTATACCTGGGGATAAGTTAGCCAGGTGGAGCTTAAGTCAGCCCATGAAGAACAGAGGCTGAAGCCTGGGGTGGGAGAGGGAAGGAGTAATTGGATGTATAAATCTTACACAAGTTACAAATTCTGCAGTAAAGGCAAAGGCTATACCTTTATGAATGGATTCCAGAGGTCTCGCAGGGCGACAGTCTACAGAGGTTCCGCCTTCCCCACCGGAAGTGTTGGCAGAGGCGTTCTGTCTGTCCGGCATTGCAGGAACCCCAAGGAAAGCTTTACCAATCCTCTTGCATCCCCGGCTATGCTACTCTGAAACTACCTCCACGATCGTCTTTCTTGATTTGGGGGGGGGGGCGTCTGGGGCTGCACCTGCAGCAAATGGAAGTTCCTGGGCTAGGAGTCCAATTGGAGCTGCAGCTGCTGGCCTATGCCACAGCCACAGCCACGCCAGATCTGAGCTGCATCCGCCTATGCCACAGCTGGCCTACGCCACAGCTCGAGGCAAAGTCATATCCTTAACCCACTGAGTGACTCAGGGATCAAACCTGCATCACAGACACTGTGCCAGGTCCTTACCCTGCTTACCCACAATGGGAACTCTGCCTTCCCTGATTTCAAAGACAGCTTTGAATAAGACACAGCTTTCAAATTTCATAGGCCATTTTGAATAAAATGTGAGGCATTTTGCCATGTTGTCCACCGACTATAAAAATGACGAAGTAATCCATATGCCAGGTCTTGATGTAACTACACAGTGGCATTTTTGAACAGAGGAATCTTAACACCACAAGGCTGGAGAGGGACCAGGCACAGAAAGCTTAGCCAGCATCTTTGGAGAAAACACACAGCTGCCAGATGAGTTGCTAAAAGCAGCAAAGGCCATCTCTGTTATTTCCAAATTAACAATATTTCTAGCCACAGTGCTATCTAAATTCTACGATACAACTGGCAGCAGGGAGAACTGCTCTCAGGTACCTTGTTTGGAAAGAGTAGAGAGGAAACCCACGGGAGCACCAAACTCAACCTTTCCAGCCAAAAAACCAGCATCCCTGGGGCCACACAGTAAGAGGCTTTCCTGACCTGCCTAATTGTCTGGCATCATCTTGAGTGTGGGCAGTTTTATCATTTGAGAGAAGCAGTGGAATGTGTTCCTTAAAAAGCAGGAACTAGGAGTTCCCACAGTGGCTCAGCAGGTTAAGAACCCGACTAGTGTCCAGGTGGATGCGGGTGCCATCCTTGGCCTCACTCACTGGGTTAAGGACCCAGAGTTGCAGTAAGCTGCAGCATAGGTTGCACAAGCAGCTCGGATCTGGCGTTGCTGTGGCTGTGGCGTAGACTGGCAGCTGCAGCTCCGATTCGACCTCTGGCCCAGCTTCTACAAGCCGCAGGTATGGCTGTAAAAAGAAGAAAAGCAAAAACTAAACCCAAGCTCCCCCAGGTCACTTTTTATTTCTATGCACTTAAGTAATTTATTTATCGTCCTTCTGCTTTAGTGTTCTAATTGGTAAAACTGGAACAATAATGAACAACCTTAACATAGAATTGTGAGGGCTGGGTTCATAGGCACAAACTACTTAGAACTATTTCTGACACATAGCAAGAGTTTAGTGAATGCGTTGAATATTATCCTCTTATCTTCAGCCCCGGGATGTTTTAAAAATACCTCAGCTCTGGAGTTCCCATTGTGGCACAGCGGAAACGAATCCAACAAGGAACCATGAGGTTGTGGGTTCGATCCCTGTCCTCGCTCAATGGGTTAAGGATCTGGCATTGCCGTGAGCTGTGGCATATGTCACAGACATGGTTCAGATCCGGCGTTGCTGTGACTGTGGCACAGGCCAGCGGCTGTAGATTCGATTGGAGCCCTAGCCTGGGAACCTCCATATACCGCGAGTGCGTCCCTAAAAAGCAAGATAGATAGATAGATAGATAGATAGATAGATGATAGATAAATAATAAAATACTTCACCTTTTTTTCCCCGAGGCAAAAAAAAGAAATTTTCTTCTAAGAAGTTTGTTGGAGATGGTCCATTTTCTTGGTTGCAAACAACAGAAGTGGACTTATTACTGGGAAAACATCAGCACTCGGAGAATAAAGGGGATTAAAAGCATGAAAAAGGAGCAGGAACCAAGGGCATTACAAAGAGCCAGATATTAGCTATCACAGCGAAGGTGACGCAAGCCACTTATGTTCCTGCCATAGGCGTGATCTCTTATAGCCCTGGCCTCCCTGCATTTGTTACTCAAGAATCAGAATTCTTAGGAGTTCCCGTCGTGGCTCAGTGGTAACAAACCCAACTAGTATCCATAAGGATGAGGGTTCGATTCCTGGCCTCGCTCAGTGGGTTAAGGATACAGTGTTGCCATGAGCTGTGGTGTAGGTCGCAGCAGAGGCTCAGGTCTGGCGTTTCTGTGGCTGTGGTGTAGGCCAGAGGCTACAGCTCTGATTCGACCCCTAGCCTGGGAACTTCCATAAGCCGCGAGTGCAGCCCTAAGGAGATCAAAAAAAAAAAAAAAAAAAAATCAGAATTCTTGGAGAAAGAATCTCTTATGTGTGATTGGGCCACTTTGCTGTACACCAGAACTTGAAGAAACACTGTAAATCAACTATAACTTAAATAATAAAACTAAAAAATTGAATTTAAAAATAGGAACCTCCTTGGCCAAGCCCAGGCCATGTGCTGACCCCTAGCTGTCAGAGATGGAATCGCACTCTTTCAGCTTCTTGAGCCACGACCACACATACGATGAGGGCTTTCCTAAAGGGACATTCAAAGGATGACACAGGTCCACCCCAACAGGAAACCGCTAACTTCTGAATGATGTTCTTGCCTCAGACAACAGAGGAAGTCCCACCAGCAGATCCAGAAGAGTTAAAACCCAAGAACCCATCTGCAGCTATTTGATGGAATCTAAAGCAAAAACGTGGGCTCAAAAGGGCTGCAATTCTCCTTCTCCCCTCCTTTCTTATTTCTTCCCAGTTCCTGGATGCAAAGAATTGCTGAAATTAAATATAGCAATTGAAGCTGCCTGTTGTTTCCTGGGATGTCATACGTTAGCGGCAGCGCCTTCAAGCTCAACCATCCATCGGCATCGCCTCTGGTGTGTGGTTCGCACGGTGGTTATTGTTGTAAAAAGAGACCCAAGAATGAGCTCTGGTGTTATTCACTTCATTTATTTTGATACAATATTGGGAACTACTTGATTACATTTGCTTGGAGTGTCCTGTCATTTCTTCCCCTCTGCCAGTGTCTGTTTCACGCAGATAATACAACACATGGAGGGTGAAAAAAGTTTCCTTCAAAAGGAATAGAAATTATTTAACATGATTTATAGATCGGGGTGAGCGTTTTTCTTTTCTCCCCTCAAAGACGCAGAATAGCATGAAACATTTAATTAGGGAACTATCAGTGATTTGGTTTCTAAATGGCTGAGGCAATTAGGCCATTGTCCTTCAAGACGAAAAGAGACCTGCTGTGGCACTGTCATCTCTTTTTTTGGAGGGAAAGGGTTCTGCAGGTAAAGTGTGCTCTGACAGCAGAAATGCTAAACACGCAGCAGTGAGAGTGTGTACTTTTAACTTTCATCCACACAAGAGACAGAAATCTTCAAGTTCTAGGTGATCGTGCTGTTCAGTCCGAGGAAACAGCTGAAAGCTGAGAGGCCATCTCATTCGGGGAGCATTGCTTCTTATTTATTCATTTCACAATTAATAACTCTGTCACTTGTTGCTAAGAGATGCCAGGTGAACTGGATCTTAAGATATTTTGGGAGTTCCCGTTATGGCACAGTGGAAACAAATTCGACTAGTGTTCATGAGGCTGTGGATTCGATCCCTGGCCTTGCTCAGTGGGTTGAGGAACCCATGTTGCTGTGAGCTCTGGTGTAGGTTGCAGATGCAGCTTGGATCTGGTGTTGCTGTGATTGTGGTGCAGGCTGGCAGCTGCAGCTCCAATTCAACCCCTAGCCTGGGAACTTCCATATGCTGCTGGTGTGTCCCTAAAAAGGAAAAAAAAAGGTATTTTGTTGAGTTCAATTGGATTTAAAGGTTCATTACCCCAGTTTTACCATGGGAACCCGGAGACCTTAGATGAAACAAGATATGATTTAAGAAGATAAGTCAAAATGACAGAATGTCAGAATTCCTAACCCAGGACTCGTCTCATTAGACACTAAACACACTGGCTCTGAAATTATCCAGAGATGAATATACAGAGAAAGGAGGAGATGCAAACAAGAAACCAGTGTGTGTCTATTTTTACTTCTCCAACTTTCTAGGAACAGAAAAATTTTTTGGCCATGCCCACAGCATGCAGAACTTCCTGGACCAGGGATGGAACCCAAGCCACAGCAGTGACAACACTGGCTCCTCAACCCAATGAGCCACCAGGGAACTCCTAGAAAAAGTTCTGCAAGAATGAAATTGTGTGATGTTCTCTGTTGCACTCCTGCGGGGCTATCCCAAGTGTTTACAACCATATCAACTAGGATTGGTCAGCATTCCTACTAGTTATTAATGTCCCTACAAGGTTTTTTTTTTCTTACCTTTCTTCTTTTTTCTCTCTCTCTCCTTTTTTTTTTTTTTTTTTTTACAGCTGCACTGCCGGTTAATGGAAGTTCCTGGGCTAGCTGTCAAATTGGAGCTGCAGGCCTACACCACAGCCACAGCAATGCCAAATCTAAGCCACCTCTGCAACCTATGCTACAGCTTACAGGAATGCTGGATCCTTAAGCCATGGAGCAAGGTCAGGGATCAAACCTGCATCCTCATGGATACTAGTCGGTCCTTAACCTGCTGAACCACAGTGGGAACTCCCCCTACTAGTTATTAAATTTTTTAAAATTTTCTCTCTCTCTCTCTCTCTGTTTTTTTTTTTGTCTTTTTGCCTTATCTAGGGCCACACCTGCGGCATATGGAGGTTCCCAGGCTAGGGGTCTAACAGGAGCTGTAGCTGCCGGCCTTCACCACAGCCACAGCAACGCGGGATCCGAGCCGCGTCTGCAACCTACACCACAGCTCACGGCAACGCCGGATCCTTAACCCACTGAGCAAGGCCAGGGATTGAACCCACAACCTCATGGTTCTTAGTCGGATTCGTTAACCACTGAGCTACGACGGGAACTCCCTTTTTTTTTTTTTTTTGGCTGCACCTGTGGCATATGGAAGTTCCCAGGCTGAAAACTGAATCAGCACCACCACAGAGACAAGCCAGATCCTTAACCCACTGAGCCACAGTGGAAATTCCTAATTATTAAATATTTTGAATACAACCACTGCGTCCATCAAGAGAGGGAGGGCACGGTGGTCACGTGCCTTAGTTGTCTTGGCGTCACCCTTTCCCTGATGACACCATAGCAAACTGGCTTTGGGAGAGACAGTTACAGGTCCCCTACTGGATGCAGCCTGTTGGAGCTCTCAATCAACATGCCTGGATCTCCTCTGTCCACCTGGTATCCACAGTTTCTGCACCCTACCCTTATTCTGATGCCGTGGTCTTTTCCTGTCCATTTTAAGTCTAGTTTTCAGCCTAATTTTCTGTTTTGTAAGACACCCCAATTACTTTCTAATAAAGGCTATTTCTCTTTAAATCAAAAAAGAATAGATAGGAGTTCCCATTGTGGTTCAGGCAGGTTAAGAACCTGCTGTCTTTCTGAGGATGTGGGTTTGATCCCTGACTTCGCTCAGTGGATTAAGGATCCAGTGTTGCCGAGAGCTGTGGTGTGGGTCACAGACACAGCTCGGATCCTTTGTTGCTGTGGCTGTGGCGTAGGCCAGTGGCTATAGCTCCAATTTGACCCCCTAGACTGGGAACCTCCATGTGCTGCCCTAAAAATACCAAAAAAAAAAAAAAAATGAGATCCAGCATTGCTGCAGCCTGGGTCTCAGATGCAACTTGGATCTGGTGTTGCCGTGGCTGTGGCATAGGACTGCCACTGCAGCTCTGATTCGACCCCTAGCCTAGGAACTTCCATATGCCAAATATCCGACTTTTAAAAAAAAGAAGTTACAGCATAATCCCACTCTTTTCTTTCAACCTCTGGAAAAGATTATTACTTCCCAGAGCTTTTTGGGTTTCTGTAGAACTGAGAAGTTCCCCCTATATTTACCTTAACGTTTTAGAAATTCCACTTTTTTCAGACTTTCCATTTTTCACAGCTCCAGCAATGCTAAGATTCTTGTTAGGCTTTGTTTAGGAACCCAAATCCTGTAGATGCAGCTTGGATCTGGGGTTGCTGTGCCTGTGGCGTAGGCCGGCAGACGCAGCTCTGATTTGACCCCTAGCCCGGGAACTTCCATATGCCAAGGGAGTGCCTGTAAAAAGAAAAAGAAAGTGTGTGTGTGTGTGTGTGTGTGTGTGTGTGTGTGTGTGTGTGTGTATAACTGAATCACTTTGCTGTATAATTGAAATGAACACAATGTTGCAAATCAATTGTATTTCAATTAATTAAAAAAATAAGAGAGCTGACTTGAGGGTGGGGAATTAGTCAAAATCAATTTCTGTGACTGGCAACCAAAGAACCTTGGATGAACCCCAAAAGATGAGCCCCCTAATGTTCTAGAGATGATATCAATCAACCCAGGAGGTTATAACAAGAAGTCACACTCCACGGATGGAATTAAAACTCGGCAGGCATGCTTTCCGGAAGCAAATCTCCCTGAAAATATAGCTTGGAGACAAGTTATCAATGAGGTTAAAGTGCCTCTCTGTGTCATCGGGGAAAAACCAACTAGGGAGAGAATTCTGTAACTGTGAGACTTAAGATGCTATAAAACTGTCTGTTTAGGTCTCTGCCCATTTTTCAATTGCATTGTTTGTTTCTTATGTTATAGAGTTGTATGAACTGTTGGTATATTTTTCAGATTAAACCTTTGTCGGTTGAGTCATTTGCAAAAATTTTCTCCTATTTTGTGAGGTGTCTTTTCTTTTTTTTTTAATGGTTCCTTTGCTGTGCAGAAGCTTTTGAGTTTAATTATATCCCATTGGTTTATTTGTGTCTTTATTATCTTTATTCTGGGAAGTGGATCAAATAAGATGTTGCTGTGATTTACGTCAAAGAGTGTTCTGCCTGTGTTTCCTCTGGGGTCTTATAGTATCTGGCCTTACATTTAGGTCTTTAATCCATTTTGAGTTTGTTTTTTTGTGTATGGTGTTAGAAAATGCCAGTACTGTACTGTTTTGATGACTGAAGTTTGTAGTAGAGTCTGAAATCAGGGAGCCTGATTCCTCCAGTTCCATTTTTTTAATATTGCTTTGCCTATTCGAGGTCTTTGGGTTTCTTCTTTTTTTTTTTTTTTTGTCTTTTTGCCTTTTTTATGTAGAGCCGCACCTGCGGCATATGGAGGTTCCCAGTCTAGGGGTCTAACAGGAGCTGTAGCCGCCGGCCTTCGCCACAGCCACAGCAACGCGGGATCCGAGCTGCGTCTGCAACCTACACCACAGCTCACGACAACGCCAGATCCTTAACCCAATGAGCGAGGCCAGGGATCGAACCCGCAACCTCATGGTTCTTAGTCGGATTCATTAACCACTGAGCCACGAAGGTCTTTTGTGTTTCAATACAAATTTTAAAATATTTTGTTCTAGTTCTGTAAAAAATGTCCTTGGTAATTTGAGAGGAATTGCATTGAATCTGTAGGTTGCCTTAGGTAGTATTACCATTTTGACTATGTTGATTCTTATAATCCAAGAGCATGGTATATTTTTCCATCTATTTGTGTCTTTGATTTCTCTCATCAGTGTCTTATAGTTTTCAGAATACAAGTCTTTTGTCTCTTTAGGTAGGTTTATTCCTAGGTATTTTATTATTTTTGATGCAATGCTAAATGGGACGGTTTCTTTAATTTCTCTTTCTGATCTTTCATTGTTAGTATATAGAAATGCAATCCCTTTCTGTGTATTAATTTTGTATCCTGCAACTTTATCAAATTCGTTGATGAGCTCTAATAGTTTTCTGATAATTTCTTTAGGATTTTCTAGGTATAGAATCATGTCACCTGCAAACAGTGATAGTTTTACTTCTTTTCCAATTTTGATTCCTTTTATTTCTTTTTCTTCTCTGATTGTCATGGATAGGACTTCCAAGACTATGTGGAATAATATTGGTGAAAGAGGACATCCTTGTCTTATTCCTGATCTTACTGGAAATGCTTTCAATTTTTCACCATTGAGAATGATGTTAGCTGTGGGTTTGTCATAAATGGCTTTTATTATATTGATGTAGTTCCCCTCTATGCCCACTCTCTGGAGAGTTTTTTTTTTGAATCAGGAATGGGTGTTAAATTCTGTCAAAAGCTATTTCTGCATCTAGTGAGAAGAGAAATTTCTCCAAAGAAGACCTACAGATGGCCAGCAGGCACATGAAAAAAAAAATCCCGACATCACAAATTATTAGAGAAATACAAATCAAAACTACAATGAGGTACCACCTCACATCAGTTAGAGTGGCCATGATTAACAAGTCAACAATAACAAATGCTGGAGAGGATGCGGAGGAAAGAGAACCCCCCTACACTGTTGGTGGGAATGTAAATTGGTACAACCACTATGGAAAACAGTAGGAAATACCTCAGAAATCTAAATAGAGAACTTCCATGTGACTCAGCAATCCCACTCCTGGGCATATATCCATACAAAACTTTCATTTAAAAAGATACATGCACCTGTATGTTCATTGCAGCACTATTCACAATAACCAAGACATGGAAACAACATAAATGCCCTTCGACAGAAAAATGGATTAGGAAGATGTGGTACATATATACAATGGAATACTACTCAGCCATAAAAAGGACAAAATAATGCCATTTGCAGGAACATGTATGAAACTAGAGACTCTCATACTGAGTGAAGTAAGTCAGAAAGATAAAGACAGACACCATATGATGTCATTTATATGTGGAGTCTAAAATATGGCACAAATGATCTATCCACAAAACAGAAAAGATCATGGACATGTAGGACAGACTTGTATTTGCTGGGGGAGGGGAGTGGGATGGACTGGGAGTCTGGGGTTAGTAGATGAAAACTCTTACATTTGGAGTGGAGGGGCCATGGGATCCTGCTGTACAGCACAGGGAACTATATATCTAACCACTTGTGATGGAACACGATGGAGGATAATGTGAGAAAAAGAATGTATATAAATGTATGACTGGGTCACTTTGCTGTACAGCAGAAATTGACAGAACATTATAAGTCAATCATAATAAAAATTGTTTTAAAAAGATGTCATAAAAAGTCTATTGAAAATATTTACTCTGGAGCTCCAGCTGTGGTTCAGTGGGTTAAGAACACGCTGGCCCCAGCCGCAGCTCCAATTCCATCCCTAGCCCAGGAACTTCCATAGGCCACAGGTGCAGCCATAAAAAGAAAAAAACATTCACTCTGGCCAATGTGAACTTCAGAGAACAGTAGTCTTAGATTGAATAAGGCTTTCAAAGAGTTTAATCAATATTTTTACATAACTGTTAAGGAAAACTCTTCTCATCTCAAGAGTCTTAACTAATGGCACCCGCAGAGACCCGATATCCAAATAAGGCACATTCTAAGGTTCTGGGTAGACATGACTTGTCAGGGATGGGGGAGGTGGGGGGTACCTATTCATCCCACAATAGGTAAGAATCAAGTACGGGAGTAAAGAAGAGCTCTCTGTGGGGTGAAGGACAGGACAGACCGAAAAAGCTTTCCTCTCCTGTTCTGGGTGGTATTTAAGCTCAAAGAAAAGCAACTCGCCAGGGGTTCTACTTGCCAAACCAAAATCTGGTACCTGGATGAGCTCCCTGGTGGCTCAGCAGGTTAAGGATCCAATATTGTCACTGTTGTGGTTCTGATTACTGCTGTGGCTCGGGTTTGATCCCTGGCCTGGGAACATCCACATGCCACAGGAATGGCCAAAAAATGAAATGAAATGAAAATTATAAAAATGAAATAAATAAGATAAAATAAATAAAATAAAATCTAACACCTTAAAACTTAACAGTTGTGGGCTTTTCTGACAACACTTCCCCCATGTTGTCTTGGTGATGAGAGGATGACTTGCACGTGTGTGTGTGTACATGCGTGTACGTGCACAAGCCTGAGCAGCAGTGGGCACTGTCAGACAGAAAGAGAAGCACATTAAAGGGACTGAGGGATATGGAGTTGCCATCGTGGCTCAGTGGTTAACGAATCCAACTAAGAACCATGAGGTTGCTGGTTCGATCCCTGGCCTCTCTCAGTGGGTTAAGGATCCAAAACTGAGGTGAGCTCTGGTGTAGGGCGAAGACATGGCTCGGATCTGGTGTTGCTGTGGCTGTGGTGTAGGCCGGCAGCTGCAGCTCTGATTCGATCCCCAGCCTGGGAACTTCCACATTCCACGGGTGCAGCCCTAAAAAAAAAATAAGACTTAGAGATATCGCTGCAGAACTGTTGATGGTGCAAGGTGCTTTCTTATCGATCTCCATTTTAGGGTAAAATGTGAGAACTTCTTCCCTCTCTCAGCAGCACTATAGGCTGCTCTAGAGAAACTTCCTTCCTCATGAACTCTTTTTTTTAATTTAGTTTTTTCAAGTTTCATTGAAGTATAGTGATTTACAATCTTGTGATAATTTCTGCTGTATGACAAAGCGATTCAGTTATATATGGACACACATCCATTCTCTCTCAGATTCTTTTCCCACACAGATTACCCCAAGATACTGGGTAGCGTTCTCTGTGCTCTACGGTAAGTCCCCGTTGGCCAGGGATCAAAGCTGCATTCTCATGGATACGATACCATGTCAGGTTCTTAACCCGCTTAGCCACAGTGGGAACACGACATGTTGTGGGCATGGCCAAAAATAAAAAAAAGGCAATGGTGTCCCATTTCAGCGCTCTTATTTTAAGTGCTGTAGTTGGGTACAAACAGCAAGGAAAGCAGTCGATGGACTAGGTCATTTCAGACAGTGATGATTGGCAGGAAGCTGATAAAACCGGGTGATACAGTGCAGTCCTGAGTATCAGCTCTTTGGAGAAGGTGGATAATGAGGTTACAGGATGTGACATTTGAACCGGACTTGGGGTGGGGGGCACTGCTTATCACAGGAGAGAGGACCACACGGGCCAAGGTGACACGAGGAAGGCCAGAAGGGCTGGGGGGGTTGGAGAGGCAGGGAGGATGGTGCAGGGACATGAGGCCGGAGCCCTGAACAGTGCCATGCTGCAGGGGCTGGGTGGCTGGGGTGGGAGGAGGGAATTCTATTCTCAGTATGAGAAGCTGAGAAGTGTGAGATGGGCCACAGTCTTGTTTGCAACTCGTTAAAGACATGCTGTGTGCAGCGTGGGCCCTGGAGGGGCCTCTCCCTCTCCCCTCCTCCCTTTATAAGCACAGAATGCAAGCACTGCTTCTGGAATGTGCTGGTCTCCATACCAGGTACCAAGACAACCTAAAAGAAACTTCTAGGAGCTCCCTGAGTTCCCGTCGTGGCTCAGTGGTTAACGAATCTGACTAAGAACCATGAGGTTGCGGGTTCAATCCCTGGCCTCGCTCAGTGGGTTAAGGATCCTGAGTTGCCGTGAGCTGTGGTGTAGGTTGCAGACGCAGCTCGGATCCCGCGTTGCTGTGGCTGTGGCGAAGGCCGGCGGCTACAGCTCCTGTTAGACCCCTAGCCTGGGAACCTCCATATGCCACGGGTGCGGCCTTAGATAAGGCAAAAAGACAAAAAAAAAAAAAAAATCTAGGAGTTCCCATCATGTCTCAGTGGCAACAAACATGACTAGTAGCCATGGGGATTCAGGTTTGATCCCTGGCCTTGTTCAGTGTGTTACAGATCCG
>PVHT021183555.1:25838090-25879163 GCA_004024745.2 Catagonus wagneri | reverse complement strand
CGAGTAAGCCATATACCTTCCCCTGATCTGAGCATCCCAGCCCAACAACACACTTCAATTCCCCAGTACGTCATTAACTGGCTGAAAAAATGTCACATCACACAAAAACAAAAATGACCTTTCAGTGGATTTTCTGGCTGTCAGTGGCAGAGACGGACGGTGAGAAACAGCTTCTCTCTCAGGATCCGCAGGCAAAGCAGATGCCAGCAGCTGACCAGAGCTGGGGGTGGGAGCGGACTTTGGGGCTGAGAACAGACAGGTCTTTCTTCCTGCAAAGCTGACAGCCCCAGGGATGGTCAACTGTGATGAGGTGGCTTCCTAAGCCAGAAAAATCCTCAACTCAAATTATCCTTCTCTCCATCTGGGGAGCTTAGATGACAGAATGCCCCGCAATCAACATGGCCTTTTTTTTTTTTCCTTGTTAGGGCCACACCTGCAGCACACGAAAATCCCCAGGCCAGGGGTTGAATCAGAGCGACAGCGGCAGGACTATGGCACAGCCACACCAACACCAGATCCGAGCTGCCTCTGCGACCTACGTCACAGCCTGCAGCTGAGCCACAGCAGGAACGTTGACATCGCTTTATTTTAGGTCCTAGGTGGATGCAAACGTGTTTCCAGGAAAGAGTGGTTTTATTTATTTATTTATTTATTTATTGCTTTTTAAATTGTTTATTTATCTATTTATTTTGTTTTTTTAGGGCCACACTTGCGGCATATGGAAGTTCCAAGACTGGGGGTGAAATTGGAGCTACAGCTGCTGGACTACACCACAGCCACAGCAATGGAGAATCTGAGCCGCATCTGCAGATGACACCACAGCTCACGCCAATGCTGGACTGCTGATCCACTAAGCAAGGCCAGGAATTGTACCCGGCATCGTCATGGATACTAGTTTCCTCTGCACCACTATGGGAGCTCCCAGGAAAGAGTGGTTTCAATCCATTGTTTTTGACCTGATTCAGTAAGATGGGCCATGGTTACTCAGTAAGGCTTGGAGAGGTGGCAGATGGGACTGGTAAGCATTCACTGGGTTAGCAGGAAGGGAATGACTTTGTTGAGGTCCCTAGTTACATATGAGCATATGGTTTTCTGGAAATAATGAAAGGGTTTTGCTGGAAAACTAATGGTTTAGAAGAACCCCAAAGAAAAGTAAAGATAATTAATTTTAGCAGATTCATCAACACCTGTTCAGTAAGAGAAATAAGAAAAAAAGATGTGCAAGCTGCTTTTCCCCAAGAGAGATAAAGAGGGAAAGGGAGCGGGAGACAGAGAGAGAGAGAGAGAGAGTATTTTGAAGTTTTCTAGCACAGTGCATTTGTAAGGTATCAGCAAGAATGAGTCTGAGGAACTGAAAGCAGAGTCTCCACAGTTATTGTGTACCCAAGTTCCCAGAAGCATTATTCCCAACACTCAAAAGGTGGATACAGCCCAAATGCCCATCAAGAGATGAATGGGTAGCAAAACATTATTCAGCCATTAAAAAAGAATGCAAATTTGGTATTCTTCCACAACACTGGTGGACCTTGAAAACATTGTGCTTCATAGAAAAATCCAGATGACAGAAGGACAAATATCGTATGATTCCACTTCTACAAGGTACCTAGAATTGGCAATTTCACAGAACAGAAAGTAGGATAGGAGTCACCAGGGGCTGCAGGGAGGGAGGAGTGGACAATTACTGTTTAATGGGTTCAGAGTTTTAGTTGGGGATAATGAAAAATTTGGAGTATAGACTGTGGTGATTGTTGCACAATGTTGCGAATGTATTTAATGCCGAGGAGTTGTACACTTAAGAATGGCTAAATGATAAGTTAATGGTATACATATTTTATCACAATTTTTAAAAATTTTATTTATTTGTTTTTTTCCATTATACCCAGCTGCACAGCGTGGTGACCTGGCTACACGTACATATATGGATTCATCACAAGTGGTTAGACATAGTTCCCAGTGCTATACAGTAGGATCTCCTTGCTTTTCCATCCCAGATGCAACAGTCTACAACTATTAACCCCAGACCCCCCTACCATCCCATTCCCTCCCCCACCCTCTTGGCAACCACAAGTCTGTTCTCCAAGTCCTTGATTTTCTTTTCTGTAGAAAGGTTCATTTGTGCAGTATATTAGATTCCAGATATTAGTGATATCATATGGTATTTGCCTTTCTCCTTCTGACTTACTTCACTCATTATGAGGGTCTCTAATTCCATTCATGTTGCTGCAAATGACATTATTTTATTCTTTTTTATGGCTGAGTAGTAT
This sequence comes from Catagonus wagneri, assembly GCA_004024745.2. Classification (NCBI taxonomy): domain Eukaryota; kingdom Metazoa; phylum Chordata; class Mammalia; order Artiodactyla; family Tayassuidae; genus Catagonus; species Catagonus wagneri. The sequence goes on along the minus strand of PVHT021183555.1, from coordinate 25,876,899 downwards.
TCCATTGTGTATATATACCACATCTTCCTAATTCAATCATCTGTAGATGGACATTTGGGTTGTTTCCACGTCTTGGCTATTGTGAATAGTGCTGCAATGAACATGCACGTGCAGATGGCCAACAATTTTTTTAATTAATAGAGTGAGAGAGTTCCCTGGTGGTATAGAGGGTTAAGTGTCTGGCATTGTCACTGCTATGGCTCAGGTCACTGCTGTGTCATGGGTTCATCCCTGGCTCTGGGAACTTCTGCATGTCATGGGCATGCAAGCAAAAAAAGAAAAATTAATAGAGTGACACGAAAATTTTTTATAAGAATGATTCTTGACTCCATTTTTTTCTTTTTTTTTTCTTTTTTGGTCAGAGTTCTCTAGTATAAGCAACAGAAACTAATTTGGGTTGATTTTTTTTTAATGGAGGAACAATAAGGTCCATGACTGGGCAGCCAAAAATATTTCTCAGAGTGATCTCATTTGGTACTTCTGTGTTGAGGCACCAGACTCCATAGTTTCCACTTGTACTTCTGCAGAAGCCAGCCAGTGAACACAGCCTTTAGACCAGCCAGACCCACAGGGTCTCATCAGAGCTGGGTCTAATGAGAAAAGCTTATCCACAGAGTTCTGATTTATTGTCTTCCTTCCTGAGGTGGGAGCTGTGTGGGTCAGGATAATTTCCCTGCTCTCCTGAAGAGAAACGATGTCTCTTTGGCTCCCCCAAGGACAATTGAGTCCCCAGTCCATGTGTAAAGGCAGCTGTGGGAATTCTGTCCTGAAGCTGTATAAACAGCATGGAGGATACCTTATTATCAGGCTTGTGGAAGGCCAGCTCCTTCTTCAACTGTAAACTCTCCTGACATCTCCAGCTGAGATAATTACGGTGCTTCAGGGAACTTTTGGCCTTGCTAAAAATACTTAGCAACAGTTTGCGTGGCAAGGAATGCACTTCCAGGTGACCCAGTAAAGACTCCAGAGCCAGCATTTGCTAATTCATCAGGGAACCTGCCTGGCTGCCTCCCACTTGGAAGTGCCTTTATTGCTCCTGTATCATTATCCTCCTTGACCTCACAGCCGGCCTCCGATGCTAGCAAGCTTAGGTGAACTCAGTCTTACCCAGCAGTGAGGGAATAGCAAGGAGAAGGAGATAAAGCTGTTTAGTTCAGTGGCAGTGGCAAACGCTGCTGGGGCTCACCAAAACCCAATTTCCTTTCCCCTTGGGGGACACAACTAAACTGAATTTCTCAGTGTCCCTGGCAGTTAAATAAAGCAAATGCCTGACACTATGGAGAACACTATGACGATTTCTCAAAAAAAACTAAGCGCAAGGTTGCCATATGATCCAGCAATCCCACTCCTGGGCATATGCCCAGACAAAACTATAATTCAGAAAGATACATGCGCCTCTATGTTCATAGCAGCACTATTTACAATAGCCAAAATATAGAAATAACCTAAACGTCCCCTGACAGATGAATGGATGAAGAAGATGTGATAGATCTTCTTTACATATATGTATATATATGAAGGAATATTGCTCCACCATAAAAAAGAATGAAATAATGTCATTTGCAGCAACATGGATGGACCTAGAGATTATCATATTAAGAGAAGTAAGCCAGAAAGACAAATACCGTACAATATCACTTATATATGGACTCTAAAGAAATAATACAAATGAAACTTATCTGTGAAAGAGAAACAGACTCACAGACTTAGAGAAAAGACATGTGGTTACCAAGCTGGCATTGATGGGGGTGGTAGAGGGTTGGATTGGGAGTTTGGGATTAGCAGATGAAAATCAGTCTATATAAGATGGATAAACAAGGTCCTACTGTATAGCACAGGGAACTATATTCAATAGTGATAAATCAGGAGTTCCTATTATGGCTCAGCAGAAATGAACCGGACTAGTATCCATGAACTTGGGGGTTCGATCCCTGGCCTCACTCAGTGGGTTAAGGATCCGGTGTTGCTGTGAGCTGTGGTGTAGATCACAGACATGGCTTGGATCTGTCATTGCTGTGGCTATGGTATAGGCTGACTGCTGTAGCTCTGATTCAACCCCTAGCCTGGGAACGGTCATATGCTGCAAGTGCAGCCCTAAAAAGAAAAAAAAAAAAAAAGGCAATAAACCATAATGGGGAAAAAATATGGAAACGAATTTATATAGAAATAAAACTGAATCACTTTGCTATATAGCAGAAATCAACACAACATTGTAAATCAACTATACTCCAAAACAATTGAAAAATAAAAATAGCAAATACCTGAGATTTGGTCAGTGGAAGGTGGGTGGAAGTGATATGCATCAATTAAGGCCTGGAGCAGTGAAACCCTCTGGATATGATCTCTCTCTTTCTCCATCCACAAGCTGAATGCAGAAGCCCCAGAGGAGGGCAGAGCCACAAGATGGAAAGAACCTGGATCCCCGAGTCACTATGTGGAAGGATGCCCACTATACACATGCCCAAAACAAGAACAAGAAACAAACTCTGCTAGCCACTGTTTACATCAGGTAACCCAGCCTGACCAATACCACAGCCCTGACGCCATGTTCCCCCTACTCAAATTCTAAGTGTCTTCAACTGCATCACCTAGGAAATCCCCTGAAGAGCCCTTGTTGAAATACTCATCCTCCAAGCTGATCCAGCTTACACACGATGTGCCCCTTCACTTTTTATCTACGTTATATACATCATTGGTCTGCTGATTCTATCCTTTCATTGTAATAAACCATAACCATGAGTAGAACAGCTTTGCTGAGTTCTGGGAGTTATTTTAGTGACTCATGAACATGCCGGTTGTTTTGAGGAACCCCTCAACTGCAGTGAAATAAAGGTAGTCTAATTCAAGACCTGGTATGGGAAAACACAGAGACTGGAAAATGCCATTTGTGAACAGACAGTACACAGAAAGGGGGAAAAAAATTGCTCACAAACATATGGAAAAAGTTTCAACATGACTCCATAGCATCACAAGTATAGATTAGAAGCAGATTGAAATACCATGTTTTAACCTAGCAGATTGGCACACATCCCAAAGCACGGCAACACGCTGTGTTGATGAAGCTGCGGGAGGCAGACGTTTCTCTAGAGATGGTGAAAATGTAAACTGATACGAGCTCCATATGGATGCATTTGGCAATGTTCATCAAAACTACAAATGTGCAAACCTTTGACCCATCTACTCTTTTCCATGAATAGAGCCCACCCATATAAGTACACGTTCAGGAATATAGGTACATAAGAATATTGATTGTTGCATTATTTTTGTAATAGCAAAAGACTGAAAACAACCCATATGGCCATCAGGAAGGCACTGGTTGGGTAAATTACATTACATTATCCAACAAGATATATAATCAAATGCTGCACATCTTAAAAAAATGCAAAGAGAAAAAAGTCCACTGATGTAGACACACATTTCAGTGGGGGGGAAAAAGCAAGTCACAGAACACTGTGTACAGTGGATAACTATTTGTATTAAAAGGTGGGAAAAGTATGAATACATTCTGTAGTTGCTTCTGCTTGCATGAAGATGCTCTGTAATAGCACACAAGTAATTCATAAAATAATGACCAGTTTGGGGGTGAAGGGAGGAATGAGCACGGGAGTTATGATTTTTGTACCACGTAAATGTATTGCTTCTTTAAGGAGTGGAATTTTTGGCCATGCCCACGGCATGCAAAACATTCCCAGGCCAGGCACACCACAGCAACAAATAGTAGTGAAAACACCAGATCCTTAACCTTCTGAGCCACAGGGAACTCCAGGAGTTAAATTTTAAAACAAACAGACTTTCTGTTGTGGCTTAGTGGGTTAAGAATCCACCTATTATCCATGAAGAGGCAGGTCTGATCCCTGACCTCACTCGGTGGGTTAAGTCTCCAGTGTTGCTGCAAGCTGCAGTGAAGGTTACAGATGCAGCTCAGATCTGGTGTTGCTGTGACTGTGGCGTAGGCGTCAGCTGCAGCTCCAGTTCAACCAACTAGCCTGGGAACTTCCATTTGCTGCAGATGAGACCCTAAAATAAATAAATAAATAAATAAATAAAGCAACAAGCAGGAGTTCCTGTCATGGCGCAGTGGTTAATGGATCCCACTAGGAACCATGAGGTTGCAGGTTCGATCCCTGGCCTTGCTCAGTGGGTTAAGGATCCGGCGTTGCCGTGAGCTGTGGTGTAGGTCGCAGATGTGGCTTGGATCCTGTGTTGCTGTGGCTGTGGTGTCGGCCGGCAGCTACAGTTCCGATTAGACCTTTAGCCTGGGAACCTCCATATGCCGCGGGTATGGCCCTGAAAAGCAAAAATAAATAAATAAATAAATAAATAAAACAAAAGTGCTGCTTTCTAAACCACAGTACATTCTGAATGCTTCTAAAAGGTGGAAATAAAGTGACTGCAGAAAGATGCTGTGGGTCATGCACGTTGGTGTCTATGGCTGTCAAGACCACAGTCTCTACACAGTGTGTAATGCCTGCAGTGATCCCTGTCTTCTGGTGCCCATGCCCTACGCGCCGCCCCCCCTGCCCCAATATGTGAACTGGACTTAAAAACGCCATTCTAACTGATAGAATGTGGCAGAAGGGACGTGATGTCACTTCCAGGCTTCATCTTTAGGACTCTCTTTCGCGGACTGCTGGTTCTGGAGGCAGTCCTATAGAAAGCCCACACGTCAAAGGTAAGGCTGACCGATAGTCAGTTGAAGGGGCTTAGAAGCTTCTGGGTCTTTCCCAACTGGAACCTTGAGATGGTTATACAGGTAAGACCTAGTCTACGTGGGAGGGAACTCCACAATGATGAGAACGTCAGGGATCAACAGACACCACGTTGGCAAGCTCTATCACAAAATTTGTAAGAGAACTGGAAATACTCAACACAGCCCCAGGGCTGGGGGTGGAGGTGGGGGCAGTGGGGGGTAGGGGACAGGATGAAGACGAACAGGACCTCAGCCTTACCAGATACCCTTGTTATCTGCTCGGTGTCTTTCCTTTTAGTCCTTAGGCTCTGTGTCTATACAGAACCTGTCTGTGGGGAAGGGGATTAGCGTAAATGGATAATATGCTGAATATGTATGGTGGCAATGTTTTACACAGCAGGATGTCATGGAATTCTATCAATATTAGCACAAATTTTTTTAACTGCCCTGTGGTATTTCCTTGGATATATGCACTGTTTATTTAAATATTCCCCTATAGCAAATGCCACTGGCTTATTTTTCATTATCATGTACTGGTTTTCTGGGCTTTTTTTTATGGCCATATCTGCACTATATGGAAGTTCCTGGACTAGGGACTGAATCTGAAGTCACAGCTGCAAACTAGATTGAAGCTGCGGCAACGCCGGAACCTTCAACCCACCGCCAGGGATTGAACCTGCGCCTCTGTGGTGACCTGAGCAGCTGCAGTCAGATTGTTTATTGTCATTTTAGGGCCACACTTGCAGCATGTGGAAATTCGCAGGCTAGGGATCGAATCGGAGCTATAGCTGCTACCTCACGCCACGTGTGCCACCTACAGCACAGCTTACAGCAACACCAGGTCAGATCCTTACCGCACTGACTAAGGGCAGGGATCAAACCTGCGTCCTCACGGATAGCGGCTGGGTTCATCACCACTGAGCCACAAGCGGGACTCCCTGCAGTTGAATCCTTAACCCACTGTGACACAGCAAGAACCCCAAGCATTGCTTTTATTAGTTGTAATATATGACATGGTTATAAATTACGATTTATTACAACCATGTATTAATTATTATAACCGTTGCTCAGAAGTCCGTGCTTCCACCGGTCCACGCCGCGCTTGGTGATCGTGGCTGAACCCGCCCATGTCCCTGTGGTCGACTGTCCCGTCAGCTGTGAGCGGAACAGTCTCAGGTGGCCTCAGCTCCAATAGCGCTTCTCGGCTCCAGCAAGGCTCTCTTCCTCCAGCCTCAGCTAGTCTGGGTTTATTTATGGAGCGGTTCAGCACGTTTCTAAGAAAATGATCGGCAGCATCCAACACTGTTTGGGTCCAGACTCAGGACCCTTAAGACAGTGGTTCCCCCTGATGGAGGATAATGTGAGAAAAAGGGTGTATATAGATGTATAACTGGGTCAATCTACTGTACAGCAGAAATTGACAGGACATTGTAAATCAATTATAATTTAATAAAATTTTTAAAAACCAATTAAATGCTATTGTAGTTCTGATTTCATATAAATACGTTGATTATTAACCTGGGAGTAAATGAGAAAACCAATGAAGGGTTAAAGCTGTGGACAGAACTCATATCTTTTTCATTATAGAAAAATCTTTCTGATTTCACCGTGAACAAAGGCAGTTCAGAAGGGCAGCATTAGATTCTTAACATATAAGAATATGTTGAGGGAGTTCCCGTCGTGGCTCAGTGATTAACGAATCCGACTAGGAACCACGAGGTTGCGGGTTCGATCCCTGGCCTCGCTCAATGGGTTAAGGATCCAGCGTTGCCATGAGCTGTGGTGTAGGTTGTAGACGCGGCTCGGATCCCGCGTTGCTGTGGCTGTGGTGTAGGCCAGCGGCTACAGCTCCTGTTAGACCCCTAGCCTGGGAACCTCCATATGCCGCGGGTGCGGCCCTAGACAAGGCAAAAAGACAAAAAAAAAAAAAAAGAATACGTTGAGGAGTTCCTGTTGTGGCTCAGCGGTAATGAATCTCACTAGTATCCATAAGGATGCAGGTTTGATCCTTGGCCTCGCTCAGTGGGTTAAGGATCCATCGTTGCCAGGAGCTGTGGTGTAGGCCAGCATCTGTAGCTCCAATTCAACCCCTAGCTTGGGAACTTCCATATGCCTCTGGTATGGCCCTAAAAAGAAAAAAAAGGGGGGGGGAAGGATATGTTGAACAGTGCAGGCAAGAGATCATGGTAGCCTGAAATAAACGACAGTGGACATGAAGAAACATGAATCCATTTTTGGGATAGTTTAGAAGTAGAGTTCAGTAGATTGTGGTTGATTGAATACGGGTATCAAGAAAGGGAAAAATAAAAAGATATTAACCCCCAACCCCCCAAAAAAGGCACTGGTTCCCTTGCCTTCTAGTCACCAAAGCAAGTCCAAAGGCCAGATTGTCTCCCACCCAGGGGTAGAGAAATAGACGCTTTTTTTTCTTTTTTTGCTTTTTTTTTTTTTGCTTTTTAGGGGCACATCAGTGGCATATGGAGGTTCCGAGGCTAGGGTCCTAATCAGAGCTACAGCTGCCGGCCTACACCACAGCCACAGCAATGCAGGATCCTAGCGTCTGTGACCTTCACCACAGCTCATGGCAATGCTGGATCCTTAACCCACTGAGCGAGGCCAGGAATCAAACCCGCATCCTCATGATTCCTATTCGGATTTGTTTCTGAGAAATAGACTATGGATGAACGCATTGGCAAGACACTGCAGCTACTTTAGCAGCCCCCCCACCTCCTCCTTTTGGGCTCCTCTCCTAAATCATTGCTGATTGTTTTCATGAAAGACAAAGTGTGGGAAAACAACCATTAGGCTTTCAGAAGAGCTATGGAATGAAAATGGCTCGCTGACATCTGGTATATTCCAACTGTTCGGGCCCAATTTCCATCTTCGCTCCTATTCCCAGGGAAATAGTCTTCTAAGGAAGCTGAAACGAGAGGCCCAGCACCACTGGGAGTTAGTTCTCTAGATCACACCTCTTGAAAATAATGAGAAAAAAGTGAACAGATTGAGTTAAAATGGAAGTTCAGTAATATATTAACCCCACAAACCTCCAGAGTAAGCTTTTACTAACTTCTGCCTAGAATGTGTAAATTCATATTACATATTGTATACATATATGTATTATATACAATATATTCATATATATACACATACATATATATGTATACACACACATATATACACACATCCACATACTCCAGGGCCTGGAACAAAGGAGGAGCAATGGAAGCACACGCTATAACAAATATCACTCATAAATTCCAGAAAATCTTACTAAGAACCTACTGAGCGCAAGATGTTACACACAAGATGCACCTTAGGATTTAATAAATGTTCACTGAGTAGAAAATAGCTGATCACTTTGCAACTTGATTCTCAAAAAACCCCATTCAGGGAGTTCCTGTTGTGTTTCAGGGGAAACGAATCCGATTAGTATCCATGAGGACACGGGTTCAAGCCCTGGCCTCGCTCAGTGCGTCAGGGATCAGACGTTGGCCTGAGCTGTGGTGTAGGTTGCAGACAAGTCTCATATCCTGTATTGCTATGGCTGTGGTGTAGGCTGGCAGCGGCAGCTGTGATTTTCATATGCCTGGGAACTTTCATATGCCAAGGGTGCAGCCCTAAAAAAGACCAAAAAAAAAAAAAAACCCATTCACAGTTCAGACCCAGAATAAGTGAATGTGCAGAAGCCAGGAATATGGAGGAGTTCCCTTCGTGGCTCAGTGGTTAACGAATCCGACTAAGAACCATGAGGTTGCGGGTTCGATCCTTGGCCTTGCTCAGTGGGTTAAGGATCCGGTGTTGCTGTGAGCTGTGGTGTAGGTTGCAGACACGGCTCAGATCCCACGTTGCTGTGGCTGTGGCGAAGGCCGGCAGCTACAGCTCCTGTTAGATTCCCAGCCTGGGAACCTCCATATGCCGTGGGTGAGGCTCTGGATGAGGCAAAAAGACCAAAAAAAAAAAAAGGAATGTGGATTATTCAGTTTAGTTCTATACTTCTCTCCCCCACCCCCTCCAACTCGTGAATGAGATGTGGTAAACAAAATAGGACCCCTCCCAAAGGTGTATACATCCTAATTTCTGGAGCCTGTGGACATGTGACCTTCCAGAGCCACATAGACTTTGCAAAAGTGATTCAGTTAAGGATCCAGAGATGAGGGGATGAGCCTGGATTATCAAGGGGCGCTTAATGTCATCACAAATTCTTACAAGAGGAAGACAGAGGGTCACAGTGAGAGATGCCAAAGCAGAGGCAGAGGTCAGAGGGAGAGATCTGAAGATGTTATGCTGTAGGGTTTTGTTTCATTGTTTGTTTGTTTTGCTTTTTAGACCTGCACTTGCGGCATATGAAAGTTCCCAGGCTAGGGGTCCAATAGGAGTTGCAGCTGCAGGCCTACGTCATAGTCACAGCAACACCAGATCCAGGCCACGTCTGTGACCTACACCACAGCTCATGGCAACGCTGGATCCTTAACCCACTGAGTAAGGCCAGGGATCAAACCCGCAACTTCATGGTTCCTAGTCAGGATCAAAACAGATGAGATTGGATACAGGCACTTCTTCTACTTCCTTTTTTTTTTTTTTTTTGGTCTTTAGGGCCACACCTGTGGCATATGGAAGCTCCCAGGCTAGGGGTCCAATTGGAGTTGTATCTGCAGATCTATGCCACAGCCACAGCAATGTGAGATCCAAGCCGTGTCTGTGACCTACACGGTAGCTCATGGCTACACCAGGTCCTTATGCTCTGAGCAGGGCCAGGGAGTGAACCTGTATCCTCATGGATATTAGACAGGTTCATGACCACTGAGCCACGGTGGGAACTCCCGGACACTTCTTAATCAGTGCTCAACTTGGCCTCTCCAGTCCTACCAAGAAAAAGCATGGCAAGCATGGCGCCATGGCTGAGATCCTAGTCTGCAGACGGCACCTCTGCAAGTTCTACTCAACCTCCATATGCCTCAGCTTCTTGATCTACACCCGGGGGCATCATAATAATTCACGTCTCATCATGTGGATAGAAGGACTCAATGAATTGACACTACAGGATAAACAGGTTAACTCCTAGGTATATATGAAAATATGCCTTGAATTTTCCAATACCATTTACTGAGGAGACTATCAGTCTTAGCAATATCTTTCTGGATACGTTGCCTTAATAAATGGCCCCAAATTATTTGTTGAGTGGACCGATGGTGGATGAATGCATGAACCCCATCTGAGGCAAACTCATTCTGATGGGATCAGAATGGACTGCTGGTTGGAGGCCTGGAGAGAATAAGCAAGTGTCCACTGTGAAAGAACACATCATGAAAAGACGCGCGCATGAATCAATTAAGAGCAAAGGGCTAAAGAATGGATCTGAAGTGTGCTTCAGGAATTTTGCCCTGACTGGGCAGTGGGGGATCTAGATAGAGCTGTCCACTTTCTGGCTGCCGGCTTCTGTCCAACCCAAAAGAAGAGAAGGAACAGGAATACTTCCCAGAATGATGAAATTACACTGGACAACTTAATGAAAAATTCTCAGTTTCCACTGAGGCATTAAATAGTTGGTTTCCACATGGAAGCCTCCCTGGCCTGTGACAAGCCCTTAAAAAAAGGGTTTCTTTATTTTTTTCATAGAAATGTTAGGGGCAAAAAAAAGATGAACCGAAAAAAAAAAGAAATAAAGATTTCCCCCAGCTGCAGCCTTGAGGGTTGAGCTTCACCGATCACCAGTTTGGGAGACTCACCCGAACCAGAGGCAGAGCCAGCAAGCTCAGAGATGGATGATGCTTTCGCTTCCAGTTATAACAAGGTATTAATTACGCGTTTTTCAAGTTGACCTGGGTTATAAATTGCTCATCTAGAAAGCGGGCGGTTTTCTTTTTCTGGTGTCGTTCACCGCTACTGCCGTCCATCAGGAAGAATAAGGGCTCTTCTTGGGAGATTTTCAAATTCTAGTAGCTGAGCTTATGAAATGATGAAAGATTAGCTCTCATCACGCAGAAATCATCTGCATTTGGCTAATTCGGCGCTCCTGGGCCGGCCATTAAATCTTTAGGCAACTTGGGCCACCTTTGAATTGAAGCTGATGTCCCCAACACCTGAAATTAATCCACCGAGCACACCTGCTACCAAACGTTAGGCTGTCACAGGGCAGGGTCTTAGGTGGACTTGACACGGCTGATTAGCTGACAGTCACGAAACGGCTCATTTCAATTAAGACGTATGATCGGGAGTTCCTGTTGTGGCTCAGGGGGTTAAGAACCTGACTAGCATCCATGAAGATGCAGGTTTGATCCCTGGCCTCTCAGTGGGTTAAGGATCCAGCGTTGCTATTAAGGAACCCTGTGGCATAGGTCACAGATGCGGCTTGGATTTGACCCCTGGCCCAGGAACTTCCATGTGCCGCAGGTGCTGCCGTAAAAAGAAAAAAAAAAAAAAAAGGTGATCAAGGAAATCTTCACACACTGTGAAGGGAAGACATTCTGGCTTATTCCATGAGTTAACTTGGATTTTATGCAAAGTAAAATAGCCTGTTTGTGGTCTACCAACCATACATGATTCATCCGCTATAATTACTAGAGAAAAGAATACAAAATAAAAATTTAAATAAATAAATAAATAAATATTAAATGCCTCTTGCTGTGTGGCCAGTGTGGGTCCTCTGATGAGAATCTCCCTTCCCAGGTGCCAAGGTCATCTCGACTTGCTGTGTACATGCTGATCTGTTGGGCTTTTTCCTTGAAATGTATCCCTGACTTGTTTAGTGTTCATTGTTCTGACACGACAGAAAACTGTGCTGGAACCATGATTCTCCAGAGTAATTTCTCAGAGTAATCTGGGAAGCGGGCTTCCATGCTCATCCTCATTTGGGGTCAAATAAAATTCTTTTTTTTTCTATTCTATTTTTGGCTGCACCTGCAGCATGTGGAAGTTTCCCAGGCCAGAGATCAAATCTGTGCCATAGAAATGACTCGAGTCACAGCAGTGACAATGCCAGATCCTTAACCCGCTACACCACAGCAGGAACTCCTGTTCTTTTCTTTTCTTTCTTTTTCTGTTTGTCTTTTTTTAGGGCCATACTGCGGCATATGGAGGTTCCCAGGCTAGGGGTCCAAACAGAGCTGCAGCTGCCGGCTTACACCGCGGCCACAGCAACACCAGATCCAGGCCATGTCTGTGACCTACACCACAGCTTATGACAATGCTGGATCCTTAACCCACTGAGCAAGGCCAGGAATCGAACCCACATCCTTATGGATTCTAGTCCGGTTCTTAACTCGCTGAGCCACACTGGAAACTCTGAAACTCCTGTTCTTATTATAGATTGTTTGACAAGAGCATTGGCCATATGGATCCTTGTCACATCATGCTGTATTTGACTAGAAAGAGACTTCCAAATCTCATGCTTAAAACCCTCGAAGATCAAAGTCAGGTGCTGCTCAGGGTGTGACATAAACATGTCAGCCGTCCAGCCTATGGTACTGTGTTTGAAGTGTGCTGTACATCCGTGTCCAATTTCTCCTTCGCTATCATTCTATTAACTGCTTCCAAGAAGCCAAAACATAGCCTTAAGCCAGAAGTCCGTGAAATGCTTAAACGAAGTACGGTTTTCGTTTTTCATGAAGATTTTTAAGACTCTCTTTTGAAGAGACAGCTCCAGTGAGACTTCTAGGAAAAAGACAGGAAGATGCCCTTCATTTCATGGTGTGCCCTCAACTATCTTGCTGCAGAAATAACACACTAGCCTCTCACGTTAGGATTTGGACCTAATGGGAACTCTAGAAACAGACACTGAGGGATGGAGAGGTCAGGGCTTAGTAGTTATTTTTCCTGCTTCATGTGCTTAATTATTTTTAAAATATCATTTTTCACCAATAGAAAATAATATATGGTCATTTTAGGAAATGTAAAAGCCACAGAAAAAATACATAAGTAAATTTATGTTACCCATAAACTCATCATTCAAATACTTCTGTGTGCGCGCATGTGTGTGTGTGTGTGTGTGTGTACCGTTATGTCCTTGGTTATGAATATATATGCATAAGTTTTTGTTTTTGTTTTTCTTTTTAGGGCTGCAAGTGTGGAATATGTAAGTTCCCAGGCTAGGGGTCGAACTGGAACTGTAGCTGCCGGGCTACACCACAGCCACGGCACTGCCAGAGCCTTAACCCTCTAAGTGAGGCCAGAGATTGAACCTGCATCCTCCTGGCTACTAGTCGGATTCATTACCGTTGAGCAACAATGGGAACTCCTATATGCGTAAGTTTTAATAAGACTGACATCATCTTCCACATGCTATGGTGACTCTGTTTCCTTGTCAAGTCATTTATATTATAATTTCTAAAGGCTACACACTACTTCATGTTAAAACTGTGCAATAGCTTAATTAAATGATCAGTTATTTGTGAATATTTGCATTGTTTGAAATCTTTGACCATTATAATCCGTGATGGATTTACTTTTCACAAAAGCATTTTTTTCACATAAGCTTTTAATCTCCCTTGACTATGTCTTTGGGGTAAATTTCTGGAAGTGAGACTGCTAAGTCAAAGATTATGTTATATATTTGGCTTTATATATACAAGGTGTATATATAATACATAATATATTTCATAAATAAAATATATTTTATATATCATTATAGACAATTTAAAATTCTTTGTCCGTAGCTAATTTTTATTACAATTAATAAAATACATAAATAGTGGTTTATATTTGTATTTGGTTATTTATAAATATTTTTAGATATAATTTTTGTCTATAGCTTTATAATTATGAAAATTTATGTTATTTTTAATTATAGATAATTTTTCATTGTATTGCTTTACTTATAAATTTAGTACATATGTTTGTTTATAAATAGTTATAGATTCATAAAACATATATAATTTATAAAGCATAATAAATCCATGAAATATATATTTAGATTTGGATTTTTATATATATAAAAATATAATTAGTGCTAATTAATGAATGAATCAGTACAGTGTTACTGATTTGTGCTCTGTGCTGCACTATATGTACATATATTTATATAAACATATATAAAACCAAATTGGGAGTTCCTGTTGTGGTGCAGCAGAAACGAAATCCGACTAGGAACCATGAGGTTGCGGGTTCAATTCCTGGCCTCGCTCAATGTGTTAAGGATCTGGCATTGCCGTGAACTGTGGTGTAGGTGGCAGACGCAGCTAGGATCTGGCTGTGGCACAGGCCGGCAGCTGTAGTTCCGATTCGACCCCTAGCCTGAGAATCTCCACATCTCACGGGTGCAGCCCTAAAAAGCAAAAAAAACAAAAAACAAATTGTCCTAAAGAAAATTTGCATCAATTACACTCCTGGGAACAGTACAGGAGAGTTTGAAAGTTTGATGATGTTTAAAGTGTCACATCTTTAGCAGAAGCTTTGAAGTCCTCCTTTCCATAGGACCAGCCTGCTAATTCCACGTGGCTGAGAGTAAGCACTCCACTACCCTACTCCCTACACACTGACCGAGCCGCTCTCCTAACAGCGCTATGGCTGGCTGCCTAAAGAACCCACATTCACAGAGAGCTGCGTGTGTCTATACAGGAGGCCACGTGCATGACACGAATCCAGATCGTGCCATGCACGTGACAGTCTATAAACATGGAAGCCCGGTGTTAAACTGGGCCATGGCGGTCTTAAACTGGCTAAACGTTAGGAGTTCCCGTCATGGCTCAGTGGTTAATGAATCTGACTAGGAACCATGAGGTTGCGGGTTTGATCCCTGGCCTTGCTCAGTGGGTTAAGGATCCCGCATTGCCGTGAGCTGTGGTGTAGGTTGCAGACGCGGCTCGGATCCCGCGTTGCTGTGGCTGTGGTGTAGGCCGGCAGCTACAGCTCCTGTTATACGCCTGGCCTGGGAACCTCCATGTGCCGCAGGTGCAGCCCAAATAAGGCAAAAAAAATAAATAAATAAAACTGGCTAAACGTTATATATGCTAGTGGGGTAGGTTGAATTGGGCCCCTAAAGATCTGTCCACCTGAAACCCTACAACATGACCTTATTGGACCAAGCATCTTTGTAAATATAATTAAGGTGAGAATCTCAAGATGATATCACCTTGGATAAGGGTAAGCCCCAAATCCAACAAGGAGTGTCCTTTTAGAAGTGAGAAAAGAAGACACAGTACATTTGTCTGTTGAAGCCGCCATAATAAAATACCAGATGGGGCGATCTACACATGAGACATTTATTTTCCCAGCTCTGGATGTGGGGAGTCCAAGGCGAAGTTGCCACCAAGACTTGATTTCTGGTGAGGGCTCTCTGCCTGGCTGGCAGACGGCCGTCTTCTGGCTGTGTCCTCCCAAGGCCTTTCCTATGGGCATGTCGGGAGCAAAAGAGGTCTGGTATCTCTTCTTCCTCTTCTTTGGACACCAGTCCTGTTGCAGTAGGGTCCCAAGCAAATGATTTTTACTTATTCTTAATCATTTCCCTGTATGCCTTAGCTTCAAATACAGCCACAAGCAGAGTTAGGGTTTCAACATATGATCTGGAGGAATATGATTCAGCTGCTAATACACAGCGACACAGACAATGCCGTGTGAAGGAGGCAGCAACTGGAATGATCCTGCAACAAGCCAAGGAAACTCAGGAGCCACCAGACTGGACCCAAGCTTAGAGCTCTTAAACTTGGAGTTTCTGCTGTGGCACAACAGGATTCGGGGAGTCTCTGGAGCTCTGGCGCCCAGGTTCTATCCCTGGCCCGGCTCAGTGGAGTAAGGGTCCGGCATTGTGGGCAGCAACTGCATCTTGGATCTGATGCTTGGCCCGGGGATCCATGTGCCACAGGGTGGCCAAAAAAAAATAAAGTACTCTTAAGCTTGACCATTTAGTCCTGGCCTAATGATTTTCCAGACTTCCAAGCAGCCCAGATCTTTGCATTTGTTATTGCAATCCAGACCAAACTAACATAAGCAAAACAGAGAATTTATTTTTAAGATAAGGAGTGTCACTTCAAACCAAAGTGCAAGAAAGAGAGCAGGAACAGCCTGAGTCTGGAAATTGGATGCCTTAAAACTCTCTTTTCCTCTCTCCTCATTTCACATTGCACTTTTTGCCTGTAACATTTGTTGCATTTTTCTCTCTTTCCAGCTCGTAAGTCTCAGGAAAAGATTCTGATTGCCTATCCTGGTTCCTGGTTCGAATGTTCATTCCTGGACCAACAAATTGTGGCCAGAGGAAGGATCTGACACGCCCTGTGACCTTGCCATCAGCCAGTCAGAGAACTGTGCACAAGCAGATCTTACACCCTGTGACTCCCCACCACGTAGTTTTTTAAAATGCAAAGGAAAGGGGGGGGCAGTCATTCAAGCTTTTTAGGGGCACGAGCCACCCACCTCCTTGCACGGAGCCGCAATAAATCTTTCTCTGCTCCAGACTCTGGCGCTTAGGTTTATTTGGCATCACTGTGCGTGGCACACTCAGGCTTGCACTAACACTAGGGGTTGGGAGTGGTCATTGCTGGTTCCATCCCTGGCCTGAGAACTTCCACGTGCTGTGGGAGTACCTGTAACCAAGCAGGGCCCTGTGTGCCTCCTGGGCACACAAGCCTTTCTGTGTCCCCCATTTCTTATTTTTAGGGAATAAGCTTCGGGCTCCCTGACTTGCCCTGAGTTCCAAAGAGCAGGTTCAAACAGTGGCTAATCCGGGAAGGGAGGGGATGCAGAGACCAGCAAGGGGCAGTCAAGAGACAACAGGGCAGCCTTGGGGCGGGGTCCTGGTTCCCCCTCAAGGAATATAGATAGTATCTTTGATTCTGTAGAACTAAAACCCCCAACAAATGGAAGATGTTAATGAAATCTTCTTCATTCCGGAACCAGCCCTGGGACCACTTAATATCAGCTTATAATGTCATTCGCAGCAACATGGATGGAATTAGAAACCCTCATACTGAGTGAAGCAAGTCAGAAGGAGAAAGACAGATGTCATATGAAATCTCTTATAGCTGGAGTCTAAAACACTGCACAAATGAACATCTCAACAGAAAAGAAAATCACGAACTTGGGGAACAGACTTGTGGTTGCCAAGGGGGCGGGGGAGGGGTGGGAGGGAATGGGGATAACTAGTGCTTTAATGATGGAAAAGCAAGGAGATCCAACTGTATTGCATGGGAAACTATATCTAATTACATGTGACAAATTCATATATGTATGTGTAACCGGGTCACCACGCAGTACAGTTGGAAAATCTGACAGAAATCTGTAAACCAACTATAATGCAAAAAAAATAAATAAATAAAACTCTAAAAAAAAAAAAAAACAATGCAGGCTTGCACCTGCTCTGATCCTTATCTGTGGCCCTATTTTCTACTCCCAAACTACAAAACCATGTCCTATTCTCTCCCAAGGGGCGGACAGTCTTTAGGGCATTAGCCTGCTGTGGCCGTAGCATCCTTTCCTGGCAAAACAGTAAAGCTGTCTTTTTCTCCTCCACCCAAAACTCTTTGAGTTTCTATTTGGCACTGGCAGACAGAGGCCAAGTTTTGGCAACATGGCCTCCTCCCCCGCCCCCCAAAAATGACCGCTGATTTGTTGCTTTACTACACCTCAAATTACCTATCAACACACTGTATTTTACTTTATTGTTTGCTTTTTAGGGCCACACCTGCGGCATATGGAAGTTCCCAGGCTAGGGGTTGAATTGGAGTTCTAGCTGCCGGTCTACACCACAGCCACAGCAATGCAGGATCCAAGCTGCATCTGCTATCTACACCACAGCTCATGGCAATGCTGGATCCTTAACCCACTGAGTGAGGGCAGTGGATACTAGTTGGGTTCATTTCTGGTGCACCACAACAGGAACTCCTAACACATTGCATGTTTGTTTGTATGTATGTATGTATGTATGTATGTATGTATGTTTGTATGTATGTATGTATGTATGTATGTATGTATGTATGTATGTACGTATGTATGTATGTTTGTATGTATGTATGTATGTATGTATGTATGTTTGTATGTATGTATGTATGTATGTATGTATGCATTGCTTTTTAGGGCCACACGTGAACCCTATTGAAGGTTCCCAGGCTAGGGGTCGAATCTGAGCTACAGCTGCCAGCCTGTGCCACAGCCAAGCCACGTCTGCGACCTAAGCCACAATTCTCGGCAACGCCAGATCCTTTAACCCCACTAAGCAGGGCCAAGGATCGAACCCAAAACCTCACGGTTACTAGTTGGACTCGTTTCTGCTGCACCACGATGGGAACTCCCTAACACACTGACGCCATACACAGTCACATCTTCCTCTCCACTGGGGTCCAGGGTCGAGTTCAGGAGCCCACCACCCTGCCAAAGCTCCATGAGGAGGGGGCCTTATGTGCCCCCATTCCCAGATTCCTGCATTTCTTCAACCCAAGGGTGGGTGGCAGGAGGGGAGGGCGGGCAGACACATCCTGCCCCACCGATATCCGTGCTCCAGGCTTTGCTCCCAACCCTTTCCCCACCACGACACCCTTGCCACCACCAGCTCCAAGCCTGGACGAACGTCCAGGGCCCCGGCGACCTGACTCCTCATCTGTTTTCTTCCCAATCTGATAATGAAAGCACAGACGTTACATCTCAGATCCTCTAAGACTTGGCTTCTGATACACGGTCTAGACGCTGTGTTTCGACCAGCAGAACATTTCTCTCTCTCTCTTTAAAAAGAAAAAAAAAACAACAACAACAAAACCTGTTTTCAAGCCTTGGTTTTCAAGACAGTTGTTTTCTCCCTCATGAAATTCAAAAGGCTCCTTCGGAACTCAAAGCGAAGAATCTGACTCTTTATATCTGAATTTAGTCTGGCAATGCCCATCTCCACCCCCAAAACGCAATCAGCTCAAAATAGTCTAATTTTCATCAAGAACTAAACTAAGTGTGCATTTGTGTGTGCGCATGCGGAAATATACACTTAGTTAATCTAAAGGTATATTACTCTGACACCAAAAAATAGAAAAAAAATCACATAAAGGCAGCATCACAGCTCATGAGATTATCCAAAGAACAGTTGTTCCCAGAATACTGAAAAACACTCTACAGGCAAGCAATAGTCTTACTGTATTTAAGAACAATTGATCAAAATTCCCTTGGGTACTACTTCTCAACAAAGAACAATTTTTCTATGTAATTCATTGAAAACAAAAGTGCTGATATTAAAACTTATGTAGGGAAAATTTTTTCTCTCTTCCCCCTTTGGTTCAGTGGCTGGGACCCTGCACATCTAACAGATGGAAGACAGGTGAACAGGAGGAAAAGGCGGGAGTTCCTGATGTGGCTCAGCAGGTTAAGAACCCAACTAGTATCCATGAGGTTGCAGGTTCGATCCCTGGCCTCACTCAGTCAGTTATGGATCCAGCGTTGCCGTGAGCTGTGGTGTAGGTTGCAGACGCGGCTCGGATCCAGCGTTGCTGTGGCTGTGGTGTAGGCCGGCAGCAATAGCTCCAATTCGACCCGTAGCCTGGGAACTTCCAGATGCTGGACATGTGACCCTAAAAAAAACAAAAACAAACAAAAAAAATAAAAAAAGAAAGAAAAGACATAGGTTCCCAGGAGAACGGAGACAGGTCCGCCCAAACTCCAAATGTGGCTGTTCACCTTGGAGACCTCCTGTGGACATGGGTACCACCCATCACAAGACTTACACCCTCCTAGAACGTGGATGATCAGGTTGGGCATCAAGAAACAATGGCCTGTGGAAAACAACTGCCCACACAGATTAACCTCCTAAAGGGATTAACTGCCCTCCCATGGGACTCAATCCCCTACCCCTACCTTGAACTTCCCCTCCTTCTTCTTCATCGTTTCTGCCATAAGTTCCTGCCATGAACTTCAGCCACTGACCCTTTACAAGCCTGGCACCTCCTCACAGGCTGGTGTCACCTTGAACTCAGCCCGTGCCCTCCTGATGTCTTAATAAATTTCTCTTGCTCTACCAACTAGGTCTTGTGCATTCCTCCCTCGGCAAACCTAACGAAAATCTTTGTTTCATATGCAGATAGAGCCTTACAGAAATGAAAGGAAAACCCTATGGAGATGGTCAGACCTGGAGGCTTACTTACCCTTTTAACAAAGTTCTCCTTTGTGGAGAAGTTGAAGCCATGTACCTCAGTTTGAGACTCAAACCCCTGTGCTGGGACCCTAACCCGGCCAAATCTTAGACTGGGACTTGAACCCACCATCTTTTCATTAAAATCACATGCCTGGTCCCGGGACTTACTGAAGTTCAGGTTCTTCGGGTCTCAGTGCAGAAGGAAGGTTAAGAAGTAGATTTTATTGAGAAACAAAGTGTGGGCCATCTCAGAAGGTGAGAGGCTGGCCCTGGGAGAAACACTCCAGACAGAGAGTGGGCCCCTAAATAGGGTGTGTGTGTGTGTGGCGAGTTTTTATGGACGGGGCAATTTCATCGGCTCATGAGTGAGAGGATTTGTCCAGTTATTTCCGGGAAAGGATGGGGATTTCCAGGAACTGGGCCACCACCCAACTTTGGCCTTTTATGGTTGGTCACAGAATTGTCCTGGTGCCTGCGAGAGTGTCATTCAGCTACTGTGTGACAGTGAGCGAATGATGACACTCAAGGTCCCCTGGAAGTCAAATCACCCACCATCTTGGATCTAGTTGGTTCTAAGCGGTTTGTCAGGTCCTCGAGGCCTAGGTATTTCTTTCAAGGGTTGTGCCCTGCCCCCTTCCCTCCTGTTTCAAAGAGAGAACCAAGGAAAAGGGTTTTGAGATTCTAAGGATAATAAAGTGTGGGAAGGGAAATAGAAGGGGAAACTAATGAAAGATAAGAGTTATTTAGTAGAGTTTTTTGTGCCCATCTTGGTACTGACCTTAGCTCAAAATAATCCATATTTGGGGTTGCATATTCTGATCCTTTTCAGCTCCCTTTGACTTGGGTTGAACACTTGTCTACCTCAGGTGCGAACCAAATTCCTTAGAGTATAGGAAGTTTCCAGTGGCTCGGCGGGTTATGAACCTGACTGGTATCCATGAGGATGTGGGTTCGATCCCTGGCCTTGCACAGTGGGTTATGGATCCCGCATTGCTGTGGCTGTGGCGTAGGCCAGCAGCTATAACTCCGATTTAACCCCTATCCTGGGAACTTCCATATGCTTCAGGTGCAGCCCTGAAAAAAGCAAAAGACAAACAAACAAACACAAATAAATTCCTTAGAGTATAGCTAACAACTAAGTGCATGGAATATGGAGACAGTCATACGTGGTGTTGGAGGGTGTCGTCCTAAAAAAAAAGTACAGCATTAAAGTCGTGAGTTAACTTTTATTTGGGGCAAAATGAGGACTATAGCTGGGAGGCAGCATCTTAGAGAGCTCTGAGAAACTGCTCCCAAGAGGCAGAGGGAAGGTCAGTACGAAGGTGATTTTGGTGAAGGAGAGGTTCACATTTTGCTGCTAGTCTCTTTTTTTTTTTTCTTTTTAAGGCCGCCCGTGTGGCATATGGAAGTTCCCAGGCTAGGAGTCGAATTGGAGCTGCAGCTGAGGCCGATGCCACAGCCATGGCAGCACCAGATCTGAGCCACGTCTGCCACAGCTTGTAGCAACACTGGACCCTCAACCCACTGAGTGAGGCCAGGGGTTGAGCCCACATCCTCAGGGAGACTATGTCGGGTCCTTAACCCGCTGAGCCACAACGAGAACTCTGATTGCTGCTAGTCTGGTCAAGGTCACTGCTAGTAATGAGGAGCAGACATCCATCGCCATGAAGGCCTTTAGAGTTTTTCTAGACAAGAGGAGATGCAAGAATTGGGCTTGTAAAATCTTCTCCTAAAAAATCTCTAGCTCTCGAGGCTCTGCCACTTTTCCCAGAGCCTAGAGCGCCCCACTCCTGATCGCCACCTTGAACTCTTGCAGAGGGCGTGGAGGGTCGGCAGTTGCAGCAGTTCATGATTCAGTACTTGTAGCGGCAGATGGCTCCCTGTGAGTATCAGGAACCTTCAGGAGACTAGCCACAACCTTCCATAAAATGTGGGCTGCATGTACCTCTCCCTTCACCAAAATCACATATATACTGGCCTTCCCCCTACCTCTCTGGAGCGGTTTCTCAGAGCTCTCTGAAATGCTGCCTCCAGGGCTTTAGTCCTCATTTTGCACACACACACTCCCCAAAAAAACCTAAGCTCAACATTTAGGCTGTGCATATATTTTAAGTGGACTCAGCCCAGCTGAGTATACTTCCTGGCTCCATCCTTTTCCAGCCCTGTGACTCAGGACCCGTTTCCTCGCCTATAAGATCGTGCAGCTGTCGCGAGGATGAACTGAGACCCTACAGATAAGGCACTGTCACGTAAGAAGCAAATCCTTAGTCAAGAGAGATTTTATGGGGAAGGTTCTTGGGGATTCTTGCCACAGAGAGGGCCTTCTGACAACAAGGGCCGCAAGCGTCTCGCGGGTTTAGGCAAAGTGGGTTTCTGTTTTATAGGGAGGAGCAAACAAAGCTGGTGAGAGCCAGGTGTGGGAAAGTGCTGTGGCGGGGAGAATGCTGTGTCCTGGGCCAGCCTGTTGGGTGGCGGTGGGGGATGTTATGGATGGGTTGTCTGCTGGCTCAGGCTGAGGGCGGACCAGAGCCTGGGGAAAGAGAGCTCCCCATGCGGGCATCCCTGAGCTCATCTAAGTCGTGCGGGGAAGGGAGGTCCTTAGCAATAAACCGTTTCTTGGAACATAAATGTGATAGGGGAATTTCTCTTTCCTTCCTTCCTTCCTTCCTTCCTTCCTTCTTTCCTTTTTCTTTTTACGGCTGCACCTGCAGCATATGGAAGTTCCCAGGCTAGGGGGTGGAATGGAGCTGCAGCTGCAGGCCTGCACCACAGCTGCAGCAATGCCAGATCGAAGCTGCTTCTGCAACCTCTGCTGCAGCTTGCAGCAACGCTGGATCCTTAGTCCAGTGAGGGAGGCCAGGAATCAAACCTGCATCCTCATAGACACTAGGTCAAGTTCTTAACCCACTGAGCCACAACGTGAACGCTGGTGGGGAATTTCTTAACCTTTGCTGTTTTCCAGGAACACAGGGCTCAGGTAAATTCAAGGGTGCCCGCAGGGATCACTGTGCTCAGCACCCAGAGAGTGTGTCCAATTAACGTTTGTGATTACTGACAGAATTGGAGTAATGACACCACTCTAAATCATAAACACAGCTGCTTTTTCAATCACACCATGTATTATTGTTGTTTATATGCCCCCTGAGCCTCTAAATGCATTTAGCATTGGGGGAGATGGGATAGAAAGGTACAGATGAAACAGAGAAGAGCAAACCTGACCCCTTTGTGAACTTGCCATCTGCCTCTACATGGGTTGAACCATGAGCCACTGCAGCTGCCCACCCTCAGCACCCCCTGAAAGGAGCTCAGGGTGGAGGCCAGGAGTGAGGCCCTCTGTGCTCTGGGAAAACTAGCAGAAGAGGTCCTCAGATAGCTAGCGATTTTCAGGAGATTTTAGAGCCCGATTCTTGCATCTCCTCGGAAGCAACCTTCTGTAAAATGTGTGCTTGTACCTCCCCCTTCACCAAAGTCACATATATACCGACCTTGCCCTTTCCTCTTTGGAACAGTATCTCAGAGCTCTCCAAAATGCTGCCTCCTGGGCTATAGTCCTCATTTTGCCCCAAATAAAACTTAAACTCCCAATTTTTAAGTTGTGCTTTTTTTTTTTTTTTTGGTCTTTTTAGGGCTGCACCCACAGCATATGGAAGTTCCTGGGTCAGGGGTCGAATCAGAGCTGTAGCTGCTAGCCTACACCACAGCCACAGCAACACCAGATCTGAGCCACATCAGCAACCTACACCACAGCTCACAGCAATGCTGATCCTTAACCCACTGAGTGAGGCCAGGGATTGAGCCTTCATCTTCATGGACACTAGTCTGGTTCATTTCCATTGAGCCACAATGGGAACTCCCCACAGTGTGCATATTTTTTTAAGCTGACACCATTCTGGATCTATTCCTTTAGCTGTAACCCCTGTGCTCTGTTGCCTGCGCTTAGTCATACCAGCTCTGCACCTTTAGTAAAAGAGCCTGAAATGTTGCCTGGAGCCTGAAATATACAGGAGAGCCCAACCTCAAGGTTAAAGAGATAGCGCTTTTCCATTCCTATAGAGATAAAAAGCCGCAGAACAGAGAATAACATTTGTCCTGTTGTAGGTTTATAGGAACATCCTGACCTGACATACGTGCAACGCTGCAAGAACGAAGGATTCCTACACCGAGAAGTTTGCAACAACCATGCACAGCCCCTTCCTTTTTAGTACAAAGTAAATCTGAATTCCAGTTAATATAAGAGAGGTCTTTGGGACACCAGTCCACCACCTTCCCAGTCTTCTGGCATTCTGAATAAAGCCATTACTCCTTGCGCCCAGACTTCATTGCTTTTGGCCTCTTGTATGGCGAGCAGTACAAGCTTGGACTTAGCGACACAGAGAGGCAAGACTTCTGAGCTAGCACAAGTATAGCAGATCCCTGGATTCTATGAACTGGTTTTCCAGCTATTTCTAAAATGGAGGAATTTCACCAAACAGTAAGTCAAAAAGCTAGTCTCCTAGGGTTACTTGGCTCTTCACTCCCCAGCTCCTTGCAAATGTCTGGTTATTAACCTCTGGTTTGGGGAAAATACTTAGCATATTTTTATATTAGATGCTAAAGAAGAAAATCCACTTTAAATGAAGCATGACTCTCCTAATAGCTGAGGCTTTCTGAAGTTCATAGAGTGATTTTGAGGGCTTCTATGGAAAAAGGCATCACAAAGTTAATTTTTCTCCCTTAGGAGAAAGCTTTTGTAATTTAGCAGAATTGTGTAATTTGGGAGAGAGATATTTCTCTCAGCCTAGATTTTTCAGGACTTTTTATGCGTTTGAAGAAAGAAGTAGATTGTAACATCATCTCTTCAAAATAGACTGTGGCCACAGATAAAGATGAAGCCATTTTTTTTTAATTGACACCCCGCCACACACTCACACACCTTTTTTGTATTTGTTTTTTCCCAGAAATTCTTTTATAATCTAATAAGATTCTCTTTGAAATTACCTGTAGCACCTTGGGTGTGGGTTTCATTCTAACTTTGGGGGAGTAACAGCCCTGTGGACTGTGTTCCCACTGATTTTTGACCCTGAACCCTTCCTTAGGGTTGGCTCCACTCTCACTGACTGCCTGCAATAGCTTCTATCCACGTCCTTGCAAACAGTGAAGCCCACTAGGAAAAGACCCCCATGAGGGCCAGGAGTGTTCACTGCTGTATCTGTGCCAGAGAGCAGTGCCTGCCTCAACTACTGCAGGAAAAGCTGGCTTAAGATATGGAAGCAACCAAAGTGTCTACTCATAGATGAACGTATAAAGAAGATGTGGTACATATACACAATGGAATACTATTCAGCCATAAAAAAGAATGAAATAACGCCAATCGGAACAACATCAGTGGACCTAGAGATTATCAGACTAAGTGAAGTAAGCCAGACAAAGACTAATACCATATGATATTGCTTATATGTGAAATCTAATTTTGAAATGATACAGAAGATGAATGGATTAAGAAGATGTGGTATATATACACAATGGAATACTCTCCACCACAAAAAAAAGTTTGAAATTTTGCCATTTGCAGCAGCATGGATTTGGAGGGCATTATGATAAGTGAAATCAGTCAGACAAAGATAAATACTGTATGAAAGCACTTCTATGGGAAATCTAAAAAATACAACAAACTAGTGAATAGAACAAAAAGAAGCAGACCCACAGGTGTGGAGAACAAACTAGTGGTTACGAGTGGAGAGAGGGGCAATATAGGGGTGAGGAAATTAGAGGTACAAATTATGAGGTATGAAATAAACTAAAAGGATATATGGCACAGCACAGGAAATAGAGCCAACATTTTAGAATAACCTTAAATGGAGTATAACCTTTAAAAATTGTGAATCATGGAGTTCCCATCAAGGCTCAGAAGAAACAAATCTGACTAGTATCCATGAGGATGCAGGACAAATCCCTGCTCAGTGGGTTAAGGATCTGGTATTGCCATGAGCTGTGGTGCAGGTCACAGATGTGGCTTGGATGTGGCATCGCTGTGGCTGTGGTGTAGGCCAGTGGCTACTGCTCTGATTTGACCCCTAGCCTGGGAACTTCCATATGCCACAAGAACGGCTCTAAAAAAAAGACCAAAAAAGTGTGAATTACTGTATTATATACCTATAACTTATATAGTATTGTACATCAACTCTATTTCTATTTATTTATTTGTTTGTTTATTATTTTGCCTTACAGGGCTGCACCTGTGGCATATGGAAATTCCCAGGCTAGCAGTCAAATCAAAGCTGCAGCTGCCGGCCTACGCCACAGCCACAACAACTCAGGATCCTCAACCCACTGACTGAGGTGAGGGATCAAACCCACATCTTCATGGATACTAGTTGGATACTCACAAATATACTTCAATTAAAAAAAAAAAAAGAAATATTCACAGAATAAATGGTTAGATAAAATGAAAAGAAAATGAAGCAAATCCCACTGGGAAATAGAGAGTGTTTCCTGCTTTCTGCTAGGGATTCAATTTATACATAAAATCGGAGCCAGGGTTGAGGGAAGGGACAGACTGGGGGTGTGGGACTGGCATACGTACACTATGGTATATGGAATGGATGATCAATGGGGACCTGCTGTAGAGCACAGGGAACTCTACCCACTCTTCTGTGATCACCTATATGGGAGTGTGTGTGTGTGTGTGTGTGTGTGTGTGTGTAACTGAATCACTTTGGTGTACAGCAGAAATTAACCCATTATAAATCAAATATAATAGATGTTCTTAAAAAACAAAAGAAAATCAGAACCATGTGATAACCAGACATTCGGAGGGTAACGTTCTTTAATCTCGCTCCGTAGTTCTAACATTTGCCTGTGCAGGTGACTTAATGGGCAGGGCTTTAAAGACACAAACAAACATGCTATACTCGTGGGAAGTCTTCTCAACTAATTTGACCCTGCAAGATCTTTGTTCTAAACACTGTTTTTAGGGCCTGAACACCACGCACATCTTTTTTTTCATGCAAATTCTCACTTCCCTTCAGTCAAACTCTGACTCACGGCTCATTTCCGAGACGATTTCTATTTCCTGAGACCTTCCAGCATGAGCACTGCAGCCCGTCCTCCTTCCGGGCAGCCAGGAGGACGCCCTGAAGGGTGGGATGGCAGATACAGAGTCAGTAGGCTTCGTTTCATCGTGTGTTCCAGGATGGTGTGTCGCCTAACACAGGAAACACTTGAGGAGATTCAGGTGGGAAACTTTGACTCGAGTTTTTACTTTAGAAGTTGCAGGGGTTGAGATCTGAATCAATACATGGCACGGGCTACAGGCTTGTGTACAAATGAGATCTTGAGACAGGGTTTTGGCTGGTCGGGATGGCCTTCAAAGCTTAATGAGAACCTTGCAGAAAACATTTCTCTTGGCATTAAAATGTCCTCAGTGATGCGTAAGACGTAGTATGTCTGTGAACACTGCAGAATCTAAAACCAGTTAATCACGACGGCTGTTGCACTGCAGGCTGTTCCTAATAGGTCTTCTCTCCTTCTCTTTTGATAATAGACTCTTAGTTTTTTTTTTTGTCTTTTCTAGGGTCGCACCCGCAGCATATGGAGGTTCCCAGGCTAGGGGTCTAATCGGAGCTGTAGCCACCGGCCTTCGCGGCAGCCACAGCAACGTGGGATCCAAGCCGTGTCTGCAAACTACACCATAACTCACGGCAACGCCGGATCCTTAACGTACTGAGCGAGGCCAAGGATCGAACCCGTAACCTAGTCGGATTTGTTAACCACTGATCCACGACGGGAACTCCAATAGACTCTCAGTTTTTAACTGAGCACGGTTGCTGGGAGAAAAGTCTGCATTCCTAGGGTTTCCTTGCAGCTGGGCGTGGGCACAGTATGTAAGTAGAAACAAGAATTATCCTGAAAGGGAGAAGATAAACCTTTGCCCCTACCTACCTGCCCATCCTCCTGCAGCTTGGGATTCGGGCATGATGGCAGAGCTTGGGCAGCCATCTTACACCACGAGATAAAAGATGGCCACATATTAAAGACGGAGGGGTCTGAGTCCCTTACCCCCAAAAATACCATATGTGCCTTATTAATCTCTTTACTTGATAGGTGAAAAAATGTTTTTCTCTTCTGCTGAATCCACTGTTATTTTGGATTTTCTGTCATTCATACCCAAATGTTAATCCTAATTGATACCCTCCCAATCACCACACCAGTATAAAGCTGACCCCCTCTTAATGACTATTCCATGTTCATAGTGTTTAAATGCCAACACAAAATAAATCAGCTAAAAAGTAAAACCGCAAACCCTACAAAAGATGCAGGGTTTTCCAGGAGTTCCCTTTGTAGTGCAGCAGAAACTAATCTGACTAGTGTCCATGAGGATGCAGGTTTGACCCCTGGCCTTGCTCAGTGGGTTGGGGATCTGGCATTGCCATGAGCTGTGTTGTAGGTAGCAGACACGGTTTGGGTACCCCGTTGCTGTGGATGTGGTGTAGGTCAGTACCTGCAGCTCTGATTCGACGCCTAGCCTGTGAACTTCCATTTGCCACAGGTGGTTAAGAACCTGCCTGGTCTCTGAGGATGCAGGTTCGATCCCTGGCCTCGCTCAGTGGGTTAAGGATCCAGTGTTGCTGCAAGCTGTGGTGTGACTCTTGGGTGCAGTTCAGATCTGGTGTTGCCATGGCTGTGGCACAGGCCTCAGCTGCAGCTCCGATTCGACCCCTAGCCTAGACGCTTCTCTATGCAGGTGCAGCCATTGAAAAAAAAAAAAGTATAAGAAAGGGGGGAGGGAGAACAGGGAGAAGACAAGAAATAGTGGGCAGCAATAAAGGAATTGCAAGGTCAAGTACCAAGAAGAAACTTCAATGGAAGAGTTTTTCGCCTGTGCCAAATGTTACCCAGGATGACACAGAAATGCAGTGAACACTTGAAACCACAATGCCAGCTGACAGTGCAAACATTTTCCAAATCACATCTTTTTTCTTTTTTTTTTTTGGCCAAATCCACGGCATGCACAAGATCCTGGGCCAGGGATGGAACATGTGCAACAGCAGTGAAAACACTAGACTTTAACCACTAAGCCACCAGGGAACTCCCCAAGATCTCATCCTTAATTGAACACGATGAGGGCAGCCATCAGCACATGCAAGGTCTGCTGTGTGCACAGAGCATCCAGCTGGACGGAAACTGACACCATCTGCTCTTGGAAACCTGAAAATATGTGATGAACCTTTCAGATCAAAACAGTGCTGTCTTAGGAGTTCCTGTTGTGGCTCAGCGGTAACGAACCCGACTAGTATCCACAAGGAGGAGGGTTCAATCCCCGGGTTCCCTCAGTGGGTTAAGGATCTGGCGTTGCCATGAGCTGTGGTATAGGTCACAGATGTGGCTTGGATCTGGCATTGCTGTGGCTGTGGCGTAGGCTGCAATTCGACCTCTAGCCTGGGAACTTCCATATGCCAAGGGTGGGGCCTAAAAAGACAAATAAAACAAAACGAAAACAACCCCGATGCTGTCATACTTAACTTCACTGTGAGAGTATGGGGACGTGGTGAGAAGGGCTATTCCGGCAGAAGCTGTGAGCACAAGCTCATCTCACATGAGAATAAGCAGGTGTGAGCGCTGCCTCTTTGCTGGGTAACACTCTGCTATGGTAGCTGCATTTTCCCTCCGATGTGAAACTTACGGTATCTTAGTTCTCTCCGGAAACTGACTCTTTTGAGTCATCCAAACCCGTACATCAGCAAAGTGGAAACGATATGCAAAATGCTTAAACATAAAGTTAACCGAGTATGAAACTGAGAGCACCTTGAACGTTTCTAGAAAAGCATTTTTTTAAAGTCTATACTTTGGTATTAAAATAGTGATTGCATTTTAAACCTTTCTTCATTAGATGCTCCAGTGTATCTCCTTTTCGAGCTGGAGGATGGGAGGGAGGGGGCATCTGCTTCTTGCAGATTAAGGCTCACGATAGGAACACACAGTGGCTCTTTGTGTACAGCGGACGGTGACACTTTATTCATTTAAAAACGTGCCCTTCCCCAAAGGGCGGGAGGTCTGGGTGTGTTTCTACAAAGACGTAAGCGAATGAGGCTGAAGCACAGAGGGGCGGAGCACTTACAATGTCATTCAACCAGGAGCAGAGCGGGGCTTCCGGGCCACAGGCTTTTTATCAACCGCAGCATCACTGCTTGGTACCCAGGCCAACATGGCCCTTTTCGTAGGTTGGTAACGCTGACTCCAGACAGACGGAGCTGTCCCCCCAGGGTCTGGATGGCTTCTACGTCCCTTTCTTCGCCATGGCCGCAGGGGAGCCTGACCTTGGTGACCCTCAGATGTCAAAAATAGGGGGTGGGGGATGGTGAGGGGTATCCTTAGCAGGACTGTGAGCCCCAGGCGGGAAGGGCATCTGCGGGTTCCGGGGAACTGCCTCCGGGAAGGGACCCCGCCCGTTCTGAGGCGCAGAAAGGAACAGGAAATGATGGGAACAGAGTCTACAAACGTGCTGTGCTGTTCTTGGTCCCCAAGTCATCAGAGTTTAAGACATTTCACTCCGAGGTTTGTCCTTTTACAAGTAAGATGTAGGTCTGGCCGTGTATTTTAAAAACAGGACAGTTGAAAAGTTAAAAAAAAAAGTCCAAGATGTCGTGAAGCCCGCGGCAAAGCTGCCGTGGGTCCCTTCTCCTCCCCCTCGGGTCTGCGGAACGCACCCTAAGGAAACACTTCTTACCGTGCGCTGTGGGCCGACTTCACCGCATCCTTCTGGACCCCCTAGCTCCCCACCTCCAAAGAGAAACAGGACATTTCACCCCCAGTTGTTGGGACGGAAAGTCCACCAGGAAGCAGGGACTTCGGGATCCAGCAGAAGCAAATACCGCCACTCAGAAAAACAAACACGGGGTCTGGGGGACCTCGCATCCTGCAGCCAGGACTTCCCACGGATGCTGACCCTTGGTTAAATTCCACCTCCCTCCCTCGTTGGATAAGGTTGCAGGACTGAGTGTGGGTCCTGAGATGGGCTGGAAGCTGGTAACCCAGGCGGACGCTCACCCGTGGGTCCCCGATGCTGGCTCTCTGATGCTGGACCCTCAGAGCCGGCTCCAGTATTTCCCAGGCCTTCTTCCAACCAGTTTTCAACCCCAATTCAACCAGGAGGTGGGTGGAACCTCTGGGGGATGGGATCCACCTACTTATCTAGAGAACTCCCGGCTCTCCTCGAGTTACCTGACGGAGGATTAGGCGGACTCAACGCAGAGTCAGGGTTTCCAGTGTTTTGAGAAGCCAGTCTGGGGGCCCGTCCCCAAATCTTTCAGGGCCTCAGATTTTCTGCAGAGTCTGTCTCACGTAAAAATCGCTGCCAGGACCCCTCTCGGCCACCATGTTTTTTGCTTTCGCTCTCTGAACAGTGATGGGCTCCAGGTCGCCCCAAGACAGGGCAGAGATGCCCACACGGTGACGTCTTACAAATAAGCCCTTACACTCCCAAGGAAGTCCTAAAGCAGCGCTCTTCCTGCTTGCCCCTGAAACCAGTTACCCTGCCCCCTGCTCCAGCATCTCCAGGAGGACGGATCTGGGCACACATCATGGGTGTTACCCAGAAGCACAAACTGGTTTTGGATGAACTTTGTTAGGACCTGCAGCTCTGCGATCCCAGTGGTTTGTACTGGACAGTCCCGCTGCCCAGAGCTCCGTCCCCTGGGTATGCACCCAGGGCTGGACATAGGACAGCACCAGGACTTAGTCTTCGATGCTTCTCTGCAGAGTCCTGATGAGGTGCCCGTAGGTGTTTCTCTCCACCTGCAACGCATGATGCCTTCTCACATACTCCCTTCCATTGGCCACTATTTCCTTTTCCAACGCAGGGTCGCTGACCAGTCTCTTTGCCAGCCGAACAAATTCCTGCCAGCAAGGAGTCGGAGGAGACACAGACATAAGTGACTGGTGAAGGGGGGTGGCCAACGCATCCCAAAGCCTGTGTCCTGTTCCACCCTTGTCCCTCCTTTGTCCACCTCCCTTACTCGAGAAAGTGGCCTTTGGGAGGGATGTGAATTAACGCAAACACTGGGATCGAGTAAGACATTACACACACACACACGTGCAGACACACACACTAGGGTGAACATCCATGGAAAAATACTGACGCCATCAATGATGCCTCCCCCATCTTTCTTCCCCAGATTACCCAGACCTGATGTTTCTTACAGTGACTCCTAGATTCACCACTTCTTTTTTGCTTTACGGGTTTCAGCTGAGACACGAATTTGGGTCTTACTCCAGAAGCTGAGTTCTTACACTTTAGACAATACTACTAGCGCCTGGTTTGTTTTCTATTGTGTTCGTTCCTTTCTCCATCCTGTATGCTTTCAAATTACAGGCATCACTGGTAGAGTGGAAAGTGCCCAGCTTTCACTGGTTTAGAGCTGGGTTCAAATCCTTTGAGACATGACTTAGCTGTGCGGCTTTAGACAAGCTAGTTAACCCCTCTGAGCCCCACACTGATCATCTCCAAAGGGGCAGTGGGCGCTGGATGGATGAGCCCAGCCCTGCCGCTGACTCTATGCAGGGGATGAAGGGAGGGAGAGGGAATATAACACGCCAAGATTTTCTAGACATTTCTTCTGTCACTCAGCATCAAAAGGATAATGTCTGCTGTATCAGTAATTTTTTTTTTTTTTTTGGCTGCCCTTCGGCTTATGGAGTTCCCAGGCCAGAGATCGGATTCTAGCTGCAGCTGTGGCAACACCAAATCCTTAACCCACGTGCACGGCCAGGGATTGAACCTCCATCCCAGCCTCCAGAGACGCAGCCCATACCATTGCGCCACAGCAGGAACTCCTACTCAATATTTACTGATGCTCACAGACACTGATGCATTGAGAAAGCAGAGCTGCTGACCACTTTTTCATATCAAAGCCCTTCATGATTGGAACAAACTGGAATTATTTTGATGGTTAAAGAGTATGATAGTTAAAGAGGGAGCGGGGGAACATGCATTTTTTTATTATGCTTGCACAGAGGTCAAGGTTCACCAGCCAGGGGTCCCGCATTTAAATTCACGCCCTGCCTTTCACAGGATTGAGGCTGGGTACATTTTGTAACCTCTCTCGGCCACGGTTTCCTCATCTTTAAATTAGGGATAATGACACTACCTGTTTTGTACAATGTTGAGAGGGTTCAATGAGTTAATAAAAAGACCTCAGGGCAGAGCCCAGCCCAGCCTTAGCTATCACTACGATTGTGATTCTCCAACGTGTATAAATTCCCATAAGGCAATAGTGCCTGAGATTAATATACAAAGCTTTGCTGTTTAAAAGCAATGTCCACATACTCTCGAAATTATTGTTAATTAAACGCTGAATGAGTTTTATAGCTGGCAATATAAATAGCAATATTTACGACAGAATGGAATTATATTTTTATGTGCTCTGTATATACTTTATAGTAAATTGGTCTTCTTTTTATAATAAAAATACAACATATTTTTTCCCAGCTCAGAGGAGAACAACCTTCTTATTAAAATTATTCGAGAGGCTTAGAGCTCTGGTACATTATTTTATGATGCCGGTCATATCTTGGATTTATCTGATGCAAAGGCTTTGGCTAAAACCCAGCCCCCCTGCTTATGTTTCCTACAGAATGCATGACCGTTTTATAGCAGGATCCCAAATGATAGAGTTTCTAGGGAAAAGGATGTGAGAAGGCACAGCTTTTTCTCTCTCTCTCTCTCTGCATGGAAGATGGAACAAAAAGCACCCAATTCAATAAAGCAAGAGAGATTTGGGTGAGGAATGAGAAGCATCTTGGGCCTTGGCGTAATAAAACACTGGATGTGTGGCTGAAAGAAAAGAAAGACAAGAAAAGGAAAATCCCACTCCTGAATGGTTAGTCACTCCCCTCCAGAGGCCCTGGGATGATTTCCTTCTGGGCTAAAACAGTTCCTGTCGTGACAACTAAAGCAATCCTCTGAAATCTGTTTATGGGATCAATGGAATGTCACCTGCAACTGGAAAATCTGTGGATCATGAGAAGAGAGCGTAGACCCAGGCTGCCATTCAACTGGGCGCAAAGATGGTGGCCGCAGTCGCGCCATCCTTGCAACAGGATGTGTAGGTCTCTTGGCAACAGGACCCGCCCGCTCCTCCAAGGAGAGACATCTATTTCTCCATCCCCTGACACTGAGCTGGTCCTAGGAACTGGTTTTAACCCACAGGATAGGTTGGAAGTGATGTACTTTGACTTTCAAGCAAAGCTTCAAAAGGTCTCAGAGTCTCTACTCTCACCATCTTGACCTCCGAGGCCACCGCATAAAGGAGGCAGAGCCAGCCTCCTGGAGGATGAGAGACTGCTGGGCAGAGATGCCCAACAGTCACCCACACCAGTGACCAGATGCGTGAGGCTCAGCCAGTGGACCGTGTAGTGAGAGCTGTGGCAAGACCTCCAGGAAACAAAGATGCATGCGGGTTCATCACCATCCCAGTCAATAACAAAGCATCAGCTGCAGACCTCGCCAGGACACTTATCGTCTGATGGCCAAGCACCGACTGGGGGAGGGCGTTGCTCCTCAAGGGCCTCGCATGATGTAATGATCGACTCCTGAAATCAAATTTTTTTTTCTTCCTTTTACAGCTGCACCTGCAGCCTGTGGAAGTTCCAGGTCTCGGGATCAAATCAGAGCTACAGCTGCCAGTCTACACCACAGCTCACAGCAACTTGGGATCCGAGCCACCTCTGTGACCCACACTGCAGCCTGCGGCAATGCTGGATCCTTAACCCACTGAGCGAGGCCAGCGATAGAACCCACATCTTCACGGATACTAGTCAGGTTCTTAACCCACTGAGCCACAACGGGAACTCCTGGAAAAATATTCCTGATAAGTTATAAAGCATTCAAGAGTAAACACACAAAAACAATTAAAAGAGAAACCAAGTACTGGGATTTCCACATCTTAATAGAGTTCAAAAACACCCTAGGACCAGAGGTTGCAAGCTCTAGTTTAGGTTATAGATTTCTAAAATGAAAAATTAGAACAAAACAAAACAAACTCATGCAAAAGAGTATAGCTTTGTTTTCATAATTATTCAGTTAGTAGTTGACCATTTTCACAGTGGTCTTTGCTGGTGGAAAACTTCTCACGGAGAAATAAGTGAGACAGAGAGAGACAAAAGCTGTACGTTATCCCTCATATGTGGAATCTAGGCATAAAACAAAAGGCATAAATACAACAAAACAAACAGACTCACAGACATAGTGATCAAACTAGTGGTCACCAGTGGGGAGAGGGGAGAGGCAAGACAGGGGTATGGGAGTAAAAAGTACAAATTGTTATGTATAAAATAAATAAGTTACCAGGATATATTATACAGCACAGCAAAGGTAGCCAACATTCTACAGTAATTTTATTGTGTTTTATTTTTTTATTTTTATTTTTTGGCCACACCCAAGGCATATGGAAGTTCCCGGGCGAGGGACTGAATCTGGCAGGAACTGCAGCCTACACCACAGCTGCAGCAATGCCAGATCCTTAACCCACGGCACCACAGTGGGGAACTCCTTTTTAGTAATTTTAATTAAAGCATAATCTGTAAAAAAAATAATATATATATATGTATAATATATATATATTGATTCACTAAGTTGTACACCAGAAACAAATAAATCAACTATATTTCAAATAAAAAATCTGTTTTCCTCACTGAATCCTTTTGATTGACCTTGTCTCCCTGAGGCACCAGCCAGATGCCGGGGGTGAGATGCAGTGTCAGTTTCACAGGTTGGACATTTAAAGCCCTATTGGGATCCTCCCCATCATCGTGTCACCCGAGAGCCATGGGGCAGGGGGACCCCTTACTGAGAAACAAGTGCCTCATAGAGAGAGAACACAGGAGCCGGCAGACTGAACGTGGGGTGGTTTTGAAGCCACTGCATTCTTCTTCTGGGAGTGAGACGGATTCTTCCAGGAGAAGCGAAAGCGAATCATGTTAACTCTGCATTTCAGGCTTGGGATGTATATTCCATTAAATATCCCCGAAGCTGCTTCTCCAGATGCCTCAGACACCACGAGCTACTGATGGGAGAAGGAGACGGGAAGTGTTGTTAAGGTCTTGGTTTTCCTCGGACTTTGCTGCCTGGGACCCTGGAAGTAATTAAGGCGCAGTCTGTGCCTCTGTTTCTCCAACTTTGCTGTCAGACTCTGACTAGGGAAGTGGGGGGTGGGGTCCCAGAATGCTGTCTTAGTCTGTCTGAGCTGCTGTAACAAAACACCGCAGACTGGGTGACTTATAAACAGCAGACATTTATTCTCCACGGTCCTGGAGGCTGGAAGTCCAAGATCAAGGTGCTGGCAGATTCGGTGTCTGGTGAGGCCCTGCTTCCTGGTTCACGGATGGTCATCTTTTCACTATCATCTCAAAAGCAGAAGAACCGGGAGCCCTTTGAGGGGGTCCCTTTTCTGGGGGCCCTAATCCCATTCTTGATGGCTCCAGCTTCATAGCCCATTGAATTCCCAGAGGTCCCGCCTCCTAATTCCATCACTTTAGAGATGCGAGTTTCAACACAGGAATTTGGGGGTGAGTGGCTGGAGGCACATTCATTCCATAACACATGTGTATTTCCTTTCCTTCCTTCCTTCCTTCCTTCTTTTTTTTTTTTTTTTTTTTTTTTTTGAGCCACACCTACAACATGTGGAAGTTCCCAGGCTAGGGGTCAAATTGGAGCTGTAGCCGCCAGCCTACAACACAGCCACAGCAATGCCAGATCCAAGCCACATCTGCAACCTATGCAACAGCTCATGGCAATGCTGGATCCTTAACCCACTGACTGTGACCAGGGATCAAACCCACAACTTGATGGATACTAGTTGGGTTCGTTAATGCTAAGCCACAAGAACTCCTTTTTTTTCTTTTCTCTTTTTTGCAGCCATGGCACAGAGAAGTTCCAGCGCCAGGGACTGAATCTGAGCTGCAGCTGTGACCTACACACTGCATCAGGGCCAGAGATCAAACCTGAACCTCCGTAGCGACCAGAGCCGCTGCAGTCAGATTCTTAACCCTCTGCACCACAGCGGACCGCCCCACATGTGTATTTTCTAACAGTTCCCCCAGGTGATTCTGGAGAGTCATGCTATGGAAAACCCTGGTCTAAGACAGACCACTGTGCCAGCTCTGTCCTGCACAAGTTATCTGGCCAGAGAATATTCAGCACAGAGAATAGATTCATCTACAAGGCGTGAGACACACTTCAAGATCCATCTGAAGAGTGACACATGGCATCGGTCCTATTTGTCTTACACACAACACCATTTGCTGGTCGAGTCTGAAGCTCTGGGCAAATGCCACAGTTCACAGCGATGTTTACATAACAGGGTCTCACAACCATCTTGGCCACCTGCATCCTGATAACTCCTGCCGTTGGATAAAGGGAGGACGACTCAGAGGATGTGCATACAGTCTGGGAATTACTCAGCATAAACCTTCAGCCCATCTTCTTTTTCTATTTCTTTTTTTTTTCTTTTTAGGGCCACACCTGCAGCATATGGAGGTTCCCAGGCTAGGGGGTCCAGTTGGAGCTACAGCCACAGCAACATAGGATCTGAGCCACATCTGCAACCTACACCACAGCTCATGGCAATGCCAGATCCTTAACCCACTGAGCGAGGCCAGGGATGGAACCCGCAACCTCATGGTTGCTAGTCGGATTCACTTCCGCTGCGCCACGACGGGAACTCCCCATCGTCTTTTTTTAACTGAAGCATAGTTGATTTACAACATTGCGTTAGCTTTTGCTGTACAACAAAGGGATTCAGTTATACACTTAATACATTCTTTTGCATATTCTTTTCCATTACGATTCATCACAGGATACTGAATACAGTTCCCTGTGCTAAGCAATAGGTCCTTGCTGTTTATCTATTTTATACACGGTAGTATGTATCTGCTAGTCCCAAACTCCTAATTTAACCCTCCCTAGCTTTCCCTTCAGAAACTCTAAGTTTGTTTTCTATGTCTGTGAGTCTGTTTTGCAAATAAGTTCATTTGTGTCATTTTTTTTTTTTAGATTCCACACATAAGTGATATAACATGGTATTTGTCTTTCTCTGCCTGGCTTATTCTCTTGGTTTGATAATCACTAGTCCATCCACGTTGCAGCAAATGGCATTATTTCATTCCGCTTGATGGGTGAGTGATATCGCATTATGCCACATCATCTTTATCCATTTCTCTGTCGATGGACACTTAGGTTGTTTCCATGCCTTGCGTATTGTGAAAACGACTGCTATGAACATTGGGGTGCAGAGATCTTTTCTTCTTTGTTGGTTTTTGTTGGTTTGTTTGTTTTTATGGCCACACTCGCAGCATACAGAAGTTCCCAGGCCAGGGGCTGAATCTGAGCCACAGCTGTGACCTATGCCACAGTGGCAAAGCCAGATCCTTTAACCTTCCATGCTGGGCCAGGGATGGAAGCCATGCCTCCGCAGCAGTCTGAGCCGACTCTCAGCCCAGAGCCTCTGACCATGACCTGTGGCCATGAATGGCGGCAGCTGGGAGTCTGAATGTTTCATTCCAGCTGTCCACTCCAAGTCCGTTCACTATGGAGTCTAGCCGAGGGTCCCATTCACACACATCGCAAGCTCAGGCCCTTTTCTGGGACAATTACTAAACGCGCCTCCCACAAGCCAGCTAGCAGACCAGGTCCCCAAATCCAGCAGATCTAGACCGCCATTCTCGGGCGGCCCATGAGAGGTAGTGGGAAATGGGCAGTGAATGACTGTGGACCACTTGGTGAGAAAGTGAATCCCCTTTCAATTCTCCTTTGTGCCTGGTTGAGTCAAGGAGAAAGCCTCGGAGTTCCCGTTGTGGCTCAGCAGAAACAAATCCAACTAGGAACCACGAGGTTGTGGGTTCGATCTCTGGCCTTGCTTGGTAGGTTAAGGATCTGGCGTTGCTGTGAGCTGTGGTGTGGGTCATAGATGTGGCTTCTATCTGGCATTGCTGTGGCTGTGGTGTAGGCCGGCAGCTGTAGCTCCGATTAGACCCCCAGCCTGGGAACTTCCATATGCTGTCAGTGTGCTCCGCACTGCCAAAAAAAGCCAAAAAAAAAAAAAAAAGGAGAA
>PVHT021183555.1:25739972-25837090 GCA_004024745.2 Catagonus wagneri | reverse complement strand
TAACATTTATCAAGATGACGCCCAGGTAACAGGCCATGTTTCAGAATCTAGGTTTTTTTTTTGGGGGGGGGGGTTGTTCTGTTTTGCTTTGATTTAATATTTTATTAAAATATAGCTGATTCACAATGTCTTGCCGATTTCTGCTATACAGCAAAGTGACCCAGTCATACACACACACACACACACACACACACACACACACACACACACACACACATTCCTTTTCTCATCTTATCTTCCATCATGTTATATTCCAAGAGATTGGATAGAGTTCCCTGTGCTATACACTAGGACCTCATTGTTTACTCAGTCTAAATATAATAGTTTGCATCTACTAACCAGATTGGGGGGGGGGTTATTTATTTATTTATTTATTTATTTATTTATTGTCTTTTTAGGCCAGCCTACACCACAGCCATAGCAACTTAGGATCCGAGCTGCATCTGCAACCTACAACCACAGTTCATGGCATGCTGGATCTTTAACCCACTGAGAAAGGCCAGGGATCGAACCTATGTCCTCAAGGATACCAGTCAGATTAGTTTCCACTGGGCCATGACAGGAACACCCCGATTTGGGGTTTTTTAATTGCGTGGTTTATGTGCCCTTTTCGTAACATACGCCCTCCAGAGGGTTTAATGCAGCACCCCACAAAAAACACACCAGATCTCCTGAATCAAATGTGTGAATTGTCCCACTAAGCAGGATAAACAAAGCCATGAATAACTTCATATCATCTCAGATCCAAATTTGCTGCTAAGTGAGTTTTTGGCACCCAACTTACTAAAAATAAAATTGTTTTTCAAGGGCTTTGTGGATTTTGGAATTGCAGAGAAGGGACCAGGGGATGTGCCATCACTGTGATTCCTCTTCAGAGAGAGGGAAACAGGAGCACAGAGAGGTCCAGGAACCCACCCAAGGTAACACAGCCATAAGTGGCAGCAATGGGACTTAAACTCAGACCGTGCAGCCCCAGAGCCAACATCCTTCTCCACCAAGCTTGGCTCCTTCCCAGGAGGATAAAGCAAACCCACAAAACGACCGCAGAGATCAATGAGGTTTGGGAACCAGCGATTAAGCTAAAAGCAAGGACAGCGATTATTCTGTGTTTCTGTCCTTCCTGCCTCCCAGATTTATATCAGAGCATCATTTCAAATACACGAGCTGGCAGCAAATTGCTCTTGCTGCCCTGGCACACGTGGAAGGCAGGGACGAGGAGGGCATCAGGAAGGAAAGGGAGGAAAGAGAGGGAAGGCTTGGAGTGAAGAGGTGGCCCTGGGGGGCGGTTCCCACAGTCACGTGAGCTGCAGTCACAGGGCGGTCACCTCGGAGTCCAGGCAGTGTCCACCCGCAGCCTCTGCAAAGCCTCCTGATCAGACTTTCCTGCCGGGGCCATGTGACTCCCACAGCCTCCAAACCCACAATCAAACCCCAGGCACCACCTCTGTGAGCTTTTACAAGCCGGCACCTTGGCTGGTAGCCACTGTCCCTGTCCTCGTGGATGTCCAACCTGTGAGGTGGGCAGAGATCTCCCTCCTACCGGCCTTGGCTGCCACTTGTCCCTTCCGGCCACAGGAACTCAATGGCATGCATTTCATGAACCAGCAAGCTGTGGGGAGGGCCCGAATAAAACACAAGAATTCCTCAGTGACGAATAACTCAGTCATCAAGATCACAGCAGCGTCGAATAAATCTGCTCTGACCTCTCATGTGTAAGCGCCGGGGTGGGGGCGGGGGATAAAGGTTTTACTGTCTCTACGTCTCTGAGACCAAGAACCAGGATGGATTTCCCATGTATGCTGAGGCCAAGATCTGTGACAGCGGATACAGAATGGCTGATGGCGTGTGTTATGAAACCAAGAGGCTATTCATTCCCGGTACAAAAGGGACAGGTTATCTGTGTACCTGTTCTGAAAAGAAAGTTCTTGAAAACATCGGTTAGTCTCCAAATGGTACACTCTGGATATTTTTTTTTTTCTTTTTAAGGCCACACCTGCAGCATATGGATGTTCCCAGGCCAGGGGCAAATCAGAGTTGCCACTACTGGCCTATGCCACGGACACAGCAACACAGGATTCGAGCCACATCTGTGACCTATGCCGCAGCTTGCAGCAATGCGGGAACCTTAACCCACTGAGTGAGGCCAGGGATCGAACCCACATCCTCATGGACACTAGTAAAGTTCTTAACCTGCTGAGTCACAATGGGAACTCTACCCTGGATATTTTTTAATTTCATTTATGTTGTCAACTTTTCTATAAAAACTATACATATAAAAA
This sequence comes from Catagonus wagneri, assembly GCA_004024745.2. NCBI lineage: Eukaryota > Metazoa > Chordata > Mammalia > Artiodactyla > Tayassuidae > Catagonus > Catagonus wagneri. The sequence goes on along the minus strand of PVHT021183555.1, from coordinate 25,834,811 downwards.
TTATTTTTAATAAAAAAGATGAGAATTGATTCATCCTGATGTAGACAGTGAGATGACTAAGAACAGTAAGGTTCTGGAGTTCCCTGGTGGCCTAGCAGTTAAGGATCCACGTTATCACTGCTACGGCTCAGGTCACAGGACCTACACTGAAGCCAGATCCTTAACCCACTCTGCCAGGCCAGGGATCAAACCCATGCTGCCCCAGAGACAATACCAGATTCTTAACCCACAGCAGGAACTCTATTACTTTTGGAGACAGAGCCCAGAAGAGTGGTGCAAGGCTGCCTCGTCTGCCCCAGACGGGAGGCAGGAGGCCCCAGGGAGGGAGCCTGAGCTGGCGCCCAGGTCCCACACCTTCCTCTACAGCATCACCCTGGCAGCTACAGACCCCAAAGGATCCTACACAGGCCACTTGCCTGAATTCTGCAAGTGCTAAGAAGTTATCCATCATCTTTATATTTTGTTTATTTATTTATTTATTTACTTTTTTTTTTTAGGGCCGCACCTGTGGCATATGGAGGTTCCCAGGCTAGAGGTCTAATCGGAGCTCTAGCCGCCAGCCTTCGCCACAGCCACAGCAATGCCAGATCGGAGCCACGTCTGCGACCTACACCACAGCTCACGGCAACACCACAGCTCATGGCAAAGCCAGATCCTTAACCCACTGATCAAGGCCAGGGATAGAACCTGCAACTTCATGGTTCCTAGTCGGATTTGTTAATTGCTGAGCCACGACAGGAACTCCTCATCTTTATACTTTGAACTTCAGGATACTAAACGCACCTCCAGGGCTGGTTCCTGGAGCGGCTGAGAACTGCACTGGCTGCCCTGATGTCTAGTCAACAGGAGAGTCCACCAGGTGCCCCCAGGCCCCTAAGAAGAGGCACAGACTCACAGAGTGACGGGCTGGGGATCGGCCAGCAGCACTGGGTTGGTAGGGTCCTTTCGGTGTGGTCAGGTCGGGTCACTCAGGCCATCCTCCTAACTGCAAGCGTCCAAAATAAAATTATTTGGTTTTTATATCAAATTCTATTCCTGGAGTTCCCGTCATGGCTCAGTGAGTAACAAATCCGACTAGGAACCACGACGTTGAGGGTTCGATCCCTGGCCTTGTTCAGTGGGTTAAGGATCCCGCGTTGCTGTGGCTGTGGTGTAGGCCCGTGGCTACAGCTCCGATTAGACCCCTAGCCTGGAAACCTCCATATGCCACAAGTGCAGCCCTAGGAAAAAGGCAAAAAGACAAAAAAAATTCTATTTCTTTTTCTCTTTCTTTTTTTTTTTTAGGGCTGCACCTGCAGCATATGAAAGTTCCCGGCCTAGGCGTCGAATCGGAGCTGCATCTGTGACCTACACAGCAGCTTGTGGCAAGGCCGGATACTTAACCCACTGAGCAAGGCCAGGCATAGAACCTGCATCCTCATGGATACTAGTCAGGTTCGTAACCCACTGAGCCACAACGGGAACTCTGCAAATTCCATTTCTTGTTGCATAGATTTCAAGATACAGTGAGCCCTCTTAAAGCACCTGAATGGGTATCTTTTACACACATACCTAAATATTCCATCATGTTCATTATGGATGGTCAAAGCCATTACGTTGAATAGAAATACAGTAATTAACAATTCTCACTTTCAAGGGAAAAAGAAAAAGCCCCCAGAGTACACCAGGCTTGTTCCCAGGCACAGCAGGTGTGCGGCCGGGCGTTCAGGGAACAAGCAATACCCACTGAGAGATGGGCAGCCGGCAGAAGTCAGGCCAGAAGGTCAAGTCCAAGGTGCTGTCTCCTGCCCTGGGAACGTGGGTGAGGAGTCTACAATTGCAAGAAAAACTGTCCTCTCTTCCTCCTGTTTTAAGAGAATTCCAGATGCTGCCTGCTGGCCTGGGAACGCAGGAGCCAGAGTAGAGACGGGCCTATGCCACAGCCCTGATGTGTGGTCCGTCCCCGGCCTGGCCGGGCCTTTCCTGAGCAGTGAGCCCCATCTTGTGGCTCTGTCCTCGTCCTCAGCTCGCCCTGGCTGCTCGGCGCTGTGCCCGCCCGAGGCGTCCCTCCCCCGCCCAGCACCTGCATCATTCTGACCCAGGACCAGGCCTCGGGCAACGAAGCAAAGCAGGGCTGGGCCTGAGGGAGAGTTCTGTTCTCCCCAGGGATCCAGCAAATAGCGGCGAGCAGGGTCCTTTCAGAGGATGATCCTGCGGGAAAAAGTCCCCCTCTCCCCCAGGACAAGAGAGGACAGGAGGGAGGGAGGGAGAGAAGGATAGAGAGGGAGAGCCAGACAGACGGAGAGACACAGATGGAGGGAGAGAGGGAAGGGGAGCTAGAGACCCAGGGATGGAGCGGGGAGATACAGACGGAGAGAAAGACACGCATAGAGAGAGGGAGAGACAGACAGAGACACAGAGAGGGGAAGAGACAGACTGAGAAAGACACACACAGAGTGAGAGACAGAGGGAGAGAGAAGGAAAGACAGAAACAGAGACAGAGTGGAGACAGAGACAGAGAGAGACAGAGGAGGGAGAGACAGAGATAAAAGGAGAGACAGAGATAAAGGGAGAGACAGAGATGGAGAGACAGAGGGAGAGACAGAGACAGAGGGAGAGGCAGAGACAGACAGAAGCAGAGACAGAGGCAGAGGCAGCCACACCGGGAGTCGTGTGCAAAAGCTCTCAGCGAAAAACAGATGGAGAAAGAAGGAAAGACAGAGACGGAGGAAGAGAAAGAGACAGAGCCGGGTTCTGCAGTGGAGCTGCAGGTTCGAGTCCCTGCCCTGCCCTCTCCAGCTGAGCTTCCTCAGGCAAACGCCTTACCCTCTCTGCGATCATGACGGGAACACTCCCGTGGGGTGTCCCTGAGAAAGGTCCCTACCACAGTGCCAGCACAAAGAGGAGGCCCGGCTGGGACCACTGTGTTGCGGTGTCAGCCCTGCCCCAGACCCACATCCCCTTCCCCAGAGCAGCACCGCCAGGCCGGCATGCAGCAGCCACCCGCCCCCCAGAGCTCTGGGAATGTGGCCAGGGTGCCCGCCCCAAGGAACTGCATGTTTAATTATTCATTTGAATGGACTTAAATTTATATTTTAAAATTAGTGCTCCATTCAGTATTGTGAAGCCAAGGGTAGAGAGTCTCAATGCAAATCAAGTATTTGGATATAAATGTTATCTCCAGATTGAGATGAGCTGCTGTGTAAAATACAGGTGTGATCTGGATAGTCGGAGCTAAATAAAATATATCATTGATATGGATTTCATCTGTTTCTTATTTTCTTTCAACGTGGCTATTAGAAAACGGTATCTCTCATAGGTCTCACCCCTGTTCCCTAACAAATAACCACCACGTGCCTAATCACGGGTCTTCAAGCAGGTGGGTCCCACCTGCATCATTTGCAGCAACATCCCAGCATAATTATCAAAAACACCCCCCCCCACTCTCAAAGTACCCTAGGAGTTCCCTGGTGGCAAGTGGGTTAAGGATCCAGCATTGTCACCACAGTGGCTCAAGTTGCTGCTCTGTCCCAGGTTTGGTCTCTGGTCCAGGAACTTCCACATACCTCAGATACTCTCCCACCCCAAAAAAAGTGTGCTGTTTTTGCACAATAAACTACGGTCGCCCTATTGCCAAACCCATGCAAATACATGTTACAAATATATGTTACACTCACTTCCAATGCAATTCACACCAGCGTCTCCTTTGGGCTTAATTGCAAATCCAATCAGTCCTGGATGTCCCTGAATTGGGAATTTATATTTCGGAAGGGCTGGTTGGGGCTTATGCATCACAGGTGCATTTAGTCTGAGAACTCTAAATGTGTGGTTAAAAAGTTAAAAATGGTTTTAAATAATAAAATAAAAAGGGAAAAGAGAAATGATAGTTGCATAATGTTGGCCAAATGCCATAAGGAGAATGTCTCACTGTACTGATGGTTATTCCAGGACTTAGACCGAAGAGCCTGGCAGACTATCGAGCACCTAAGGGACAGCCAAGGGGACTTCACCCAGCGGGAGCACCATGAATGCAATTCTGCATCATTGCAGCTTTCCCCTGAGGCTGATGCAGGCCCCTCCTACACCTAAGAGAAAATTTATATTCCTTATGCTTCTATTAGAAATGACTAGTTCATGGAGTTCCTGTCGTTGTGCAGCAGTTAACGAATCCGACTAGGAACCATGAGGTTGTATGTTCAATCCCTGGCCTTGCTCAGTGTTAAGGATCCGGCGTTGCTGTGAGCTGTGGTGAAGGTTGCAGATGCGGCTCAGATCCCGCGTTGCTATGGCTCTGGTGTAGGCCAGTGGCTGTAGCTCCGATTAGACCCCTAGCCTGGGAACCTCCACATGCCGCGGGTGCGGCCCTAAAATGACAAAAAAGGCAAAAAAAAAAAAGAAATGACTAGTTCAGATGCAAACTATAGCTTTGGAATGGATAAGCAATGGGATCCTGCTGTATAGCACTAGGAACTGTGTCTGGTCACTTGTGATGGAGCATGATAATGTGAGAAAAAAGAATGTAAACATGTATGTGTGACTGGGTCTCCTTGCTGTGCAGCAGAAAATTGACAACACTGTAAATCAGCTATAATGGAAAAAATAAACATCATTATTAAAAAAAAATTATTTTGAGCCTAACAGCATATTTAAATGTTCAAGATAAAGCAACCATCAATTCATCTGAAACAAATACGCAATATTGGCAAAAAAAAAAGAAATGACTAGTTGAAAACTGAATAGTTTAGGGTCCTCTCTTGTGCTTCTCTCTGGCTTAACTGAACCCTAAACACACTCAGCTGTAAGCTACAGATTAAGACCCCAGAGCCCAACTGCCTGTGGGTCAAAAAGATTTTAAGTGCAGGATGTTTTCTCGGGGACTTTCCTAGATGTCCTAATCACTGATCAAAATGTCCTTTTTGGAGTTGGATTTATTTTGTTGTTGTTTTTTTGGTTTTGTTCTTTTAGGGCCATACCTATGGCACATGGAAGTTCCCAGGCTAGGGGTTGATACACTACAGCTTCAGCCATGTGGGATCCTAGCCCCCTCTGTGACCTACGCCGCAGCTTGTGGCAATGACAGTCCTTAACTGTGACCTACACCGCTGCAGCTTGTGGCAAGGAGCATCCTTAACCTGGATGACTAAGATTCTCCCAAAGAAAGAAGAAGGCACATTTGCCCTCCCCTGATTCTTATCCTGAACCCTGCTTTTCTCCTTTTCACTAGAAAAATCCCTGAAGTTCTTCCCAAGGGAGGGCACAGTCTTTAAGGCACTAGCCTGCTGTGGCCTCCTTTGCCTGGCAAAACGATCAAAACCATTTTTTCTCTTTTACCCAAAACTCTGTCTCCGAGTTTCTATTTGGCACTGGTGGACAGAGGCCGAGTTTCGGCTGCAAGGCCAAGGATGAGACTCCACCCCACGTACTTTCCTTTATTCCCCAAAGATGGGCATCACCATCTCCATCTCACAGATGAAGGAATGAGTAGAGGAAGGAAAAACATGTCCAGGATCACTCAGAGTTCAAGGGTAAAACTCAAGATCTAAGCCCAGCTCCACCCGAACAAAAGTTCAGAGGCTCACACTTCTCCAAAGTTCTTGTTTGGAGGCTCAGCATGCTCCAAAATTCTTGTTTGTTCTCAGAGTTCTGGTTTGGCTCTGCTTCTTCCAAACATTAAATGGTTGATCGACTATCAACGTTTTAAAATGAAACAGTCTTAATAAAAGTTTCAGCCCACACTGAATGACAAGAACAGTGCCTGGAACGTAAATATATTCAGTAGATGTTAGCTGTCGTCATCATCACTATTCCCAAAGTTATCCTTTTTTTCTATATTTGTCTAAAAAACAAACAGACCGTCCCAGCGAAATCAGTTCAGGCCAGACTTTAAGTCTGTCCTTGAGAGCAAATACGGAGTCACAGTTTCTGTTAAATGTCAAACGGATTTTAATTTTGAAGCTATATAATGGAGCCATAACACAGCTCAGCTCCTTTCTTCTTAAAAAGAAAAAGAATGAGATTGTCATGGTAATGAAAAAAAAATCAATGTTTAGTAGGTTTGGAAAGCTGCATTCACTTAAATCAAGGTTCTCCAGGGGTGGAGTGTATAGAAACAGAGATTATTTTGTTCCTACCACAGCTGAAGATTTTTAATCCCCATTTTGTTAAAAAATCCAAAATATGTGTTTTTACATTCGATTCAGTAGGCTTTCCTGATAGGTTCCCCAAAGCATATTTCCCTTCCTTCCAGATTCCTCCTTGGCTTTATACAAATAGCTGTTGGGCTGTTTTTTTTTTTTTCCTTTTTGTTTTTGTTTTGTCTTTTTAGGGCCGCACCCGTGGCATAGGGAAGTTCCCAGGCCAGGGGTCCAATCGGAGCTGCAGCTGCGGGCCTACACCACAGACTCAGCAACACGGGATCCGAGCCGCATCTGCGATCTACACCATAGCTCTGGGCAAATGTCAGATCCTCGAACCTGCATCCTCACAGAGACAACATCGGGTTCTTAAGCCACTTGAGCCATGGTGGGAGCTCCCTGGGCTGGGTTCATCTGCCAAAAAACACTTAGCACCGGGCACTGTTCTGGGTGCTAGCACCGCGGGACGAGGAACACAGAATCCCGATGGGAAGGCATCTCCAGTTCCCAGATGAAGACAAGGCTCGTGTGGACTTGCGCTTTAAGGGGATGAAGACGGGACTGGGCGCGGAAGAAAGGCCGCCACGAAGGAACACGCACACATCTCAGCATCGCAGTGAGCCGAGGTGGCACAGCAATCGAAGCCGTGGAGGGACTAAAAGGGAAAAACGTGACACGGGGGTCAGGAAGCTCTCACGGAACAGGAAACACCAAGGAGAAGCACCCAGCCCAAGGAAGAGCCCGGGGAAGGCACTTCAGACGGAAGAGCAGAGACGGTCTACGGAGTGGGAGGCAAGGGCTGGGTCGGGCCAGCTTGGTGACCATTGTGAAAGCTTGGGCTTCCCACTGGAGCATCTTAGCTGGGGTCTCCCCAGACCCGCCCTGCTCTTGGCACTTGCCTATGTATGTCTCTTGCTCCCCACACCAAATTGCACCATGGATTCATCTTTCCAGCTGCTCCCAGAACAGTGAAACCTAACAGTAGGGATTTGGGGGAAAGAGACACAGGTAAGACCCAGCAAGACCCCACAGCGTGCCCCGGATGGCCGTCCGTCACCTCAAACAGGGTGCACCAGTTACCCAAAACTGGTCTCTTTCTAGACAGCCTGTCTCCGTCAGAGCTGAAAATCTCGGGGCGGGATGGGGGTGCACAATTGGGAGGGCGGGAATAACATACGCACTACTGTATAAAACAGATGATTCTCGAGAACCCAGGAAAAGAGCCCAGGAAAAGCTACTCAATAGTTTAGAATAGTCTATATGGGAAAAAAGAGTGAATGTATCCATATGACTGACTCACTTTGCTGTACACTTGAAATTAATACAACATCCCAAGTCAACTCTATCCCAATAAAACTAAATTAAAAAAAAAAAAAACCCTGCAAATCTCCATCCTCTGCAGAAGCTCCACTGGCTCCCCTTAACATCTTCCCTTGGGGAGTTTCCACTGTGGCTCAGAGGGTTATGAAGCCGACTAGTATCTATGAGGATGTGGGTTCGATCCCTGGCCTCACTCAGTGGGTTAAGGATCTGGCATTGCTGTGAGCTGTGGTGTAGGTCGCAGAAACAGCTCAGATCTGGGGTTGCTGTGGCTGTGGTAGGCCGGCAGCTGTAGCTGCGATTTGACCCCCAGCCTGGGAACTTCCACATACTGCAGGTGCAGCCCTAAAAAGACAAAAAAGAAAAAAAAAAATCCCTTGCCTTCCTTCTCGTCCTAGTTTCCTCTTGGAGCAGAGCAAACCGCGACACACTTAAGAGTGCACTTAGAGTGCACACCGTGTTTATTGTCTCCTGGTTTCTGTAAGTCAGAACTCCAGGCTTGGCTGAGCTGCTTCCTCAGACCAGCATCTTCAAGATGCGCTCGGGGCCCTTTTTCAAGCGCACATGGGGTTGGTGCCAAAATCTAGTTCCTTGTGGTCATGGGATCAAAACCACCTTTCTCTCCCTGGCTGTTGGGGGTGGGGGCTGCTCTCGGATCTTGGAGGGAACTCGCAGTTCCTGCAGGGGGCGCTCAGCAGGGCCACCTCCTTTCCGAGGGCGTGCAGTCTCCAGAATGCGTGGTTCACCACCTCCCACCTCCACCATCGCTTCTATCACCTGACCCAGCACAAGCCACGTTCAGATGGGCTTCTCCTTTTCCATTCCCTCCACTCGCTCCTCGCCCACGTTTGCCTGTCATGCGCCTCTTCCCTCAAGACCTTGCTTCTGCCATCTATGCTGATTAACATATTAAGGTCGCACCAGCAGGTGTACCATCTTTTGCCTTCAGAGGCCAGACGTGTGCTGGTGTGAGGACTTTGGGAGGCTTGGTCTGCACACAGAACCTGCTGCAGGCCGCCAAGGGAGGCGAGCTTGCCCTCCAGGCATTCCCCCCCCCCCCCCCGTGCCCGCAGCATCCTCCACCCTCAAAGGCGGCGGATGCGATGCCCTAACTAGAGCACCAGGACCACGACCCATGCAGCCTGAGAACCAGGAAGGTGAGAGCAGGAGGCCGGGGCCCTGGTCGTCAGAAAACACCGCCCAGTGCTGAGAACCACGGAACACAAGTACAGGCTGTGTTTGCAGGGGAAAGTCACGCGTCTGTTGCACCGTCCGTTTTGTTTTATAGACAGGTCCACAAAAGAAACAAGGGGATGAAGAAGGCACTTCAACAACCATTCATAGCCTTCAGCCAAAGCCTATGTAAAATTCATTTTCCACTTTGAAAAGGAAATGAGAGGGAGGGGTGTAAAACCGCAGAGTCTCCTTTGTATTGTCTCAATGAGAGGAGTACAAATGAAAGCAGGGAGCTCCCACTGTGGTGCAGTGGGTTAAGAACCCTACCGAAGTGGCTTAGGTCGCTGTGGAGGTGTGGGTTTGATCCCTGGCCCAGTGTAGTGGGTAAAAGGATCTGACGTTGCCGCAGCTGTGGCTCAGATTCAATTGCGGGCCTGGAACGTCCATGTGCCTTGGGTATGGCCATAAAATTTAAAAAAAAAGCAACAAAGCAGAACTACTGACTACTGATTTAGAAGGATGCAAACAGCATTCATGGTTAAAAAAAAAAACTACATATACATTATATAGATAGATACAGATACAGATATAGACATATAGAAATCCAGAGGTTAATTTCACCTGAGCTCCAGAGCCAGACGACTGTAACCCGACCCAGTGACTTCTCTAAAACACATATTTGTTTTTGAAGCAATAGCTCCCACTCTGCGCTAGATTGAGTCTGATCACAACTACAAAACAAAGCCATGTGTGAGATCCGCGTCTAGCGCACTTTCTCAAAGTGTGTCGAAAATGCAGCCTTCCCTCCCACCCCTGCTCCCAAGAAACTAAGAGCATTCTATTTTTTTTTTAACATCCTTTGCAAAACTAATGTTAAAGGCTTGGAATCAAAATAAGGCGACATCTTAACTTTGTGGGAGCTGCGAGGCTGTGTCTGATAGCTTCATGAGAAGCCAGCAACCGGCAGAGATGACTTGGATGTGTCAGAGACAGGAGAGTTATTTGCAAATATTAAAAGGAATATCTTACAAGAAACATGCAATGAAATCAGAGAGGCCAAACGGCTCTCGTCCCAGTGTGGGGCTGATACACTCATTTATAAGTGATGGCTATTCAGACACTCAGTGATAAAATTGTAGTGCTCTGAAATTGAGCTATAAAATAAATAGACATTGTGTTTGGGGAGATGAGAAGAAAACCTCTCTGCCCGCGTGGAGACAATATTCTATGACCTATAACTTGGCTGGCGTTGATTTTGAGAGACGCGGAACGTGGTAAAAAGCAATACAACTTTGTCTGGAGTATCAGCAAGGAACGACCATACACTTGATGCCCTGGTATTGTTCTGGCTTTTAGATGTTACTATTTAAAGAAAGGCAGCCACACAGGACCTTGTAGGTAAGCACAGCCGGACCCCTTCAATCCATCCCCCGCCCACCCCTGTCCAGCGAGGCCGACTCCTGCTTGTATTGATTCTGGGATAAGCAGGCAGTGCAACAAGGTGACCCAAAGTTTACACTAAGGGTCAGGGAGAAAGTCTGGGATTAAACGCCTGCCAGAGGAAATGTGAGAAATGGACATTTCAAATATTTGAGCTGACCACAGCTTGTAAGTATAAATCCCTGCATTTCATGATATAACATGTGCCTTAGTAAAGATGACAGTGAGTAGAACCTCACTTATATTTATTTATTTTTTGGCCACACTGGCAGCTTGTGGAAGTTCCCAATCCAGGGATCAAATCCGAGCCACAGCAGTGATGACTCGGGATCCTGAACCCACAGCGCCACCAGGGAAATCCTAGAACCTAATCTTTAAATCTAAAGATCTAAAGAACAAAGCATGGACCAAAGATTTTTAATTTTTTTTTTTTTTCTGGCCGTACCCAAGACATGTGGAAGTTCCTGGGCCACGGGTCAGACCTGAGCCATAGCAGTGCCAATGTCAGATCCTTAACCTGCTGAGCCGCCAGGGAACTCCCTAAGATTCTTTATTGCTGCCACCTAATACGAGCCATAGGCAGCAGCAATGCTTCTCCTTTTGGTGATGATGGGTACCCAGGGCCCTGACCATCGCTGTGCGTACTGCCCAGCCCTGCATATCGGCTCCTTACCCCCACATCTCTCCTCTAAGACCAGTTATAATTCATTCCGTTGGTCCGGAGGAGAAAATACAGCTTGGAGACTCAGACCAAGGCCACACGCCCTGCACAGGGTCCCAGGGCTCAAGGGCAGGCACATTCTTGGAACCTCAGCACTTTGTGACCGGGATCCCTTCACACACATGTGCCCCAGGTGACATGGGTCCACCAGCTGTGCCCACGGTCAGCTGCACTGGCTTTTATTTCAGTTTCAAGTACACTCGACTACTCTGCCTCTTCAGTATGTTTTTTTGAGGGAACTGCACGGGATCACCACGGGACAGTCTTCTGAACACCAGAAGCGCTCCAGAAATGCAGGATTGTATCTGAAGAGTGCCCGCTTTCAGAAACCAGAAAACCAAGCATCTAAAAGGGAAGGCGACTTGCTCAAGGTCAAGGTTGTGATAATGATCGCCAGTGGCATGAGAAACAGAACCCAGGCCTCCGGTTTCTTGAAAGTGCCAGATTTCTTTGAGTCACACGCCTGGCCGGCCGCCCACCCCTGTGACAACAGTGACACTTTATAATCAGTAGATGCCTTCAGAATCACACACAGGCATCTACTGATTCTAAAGGGAACCCCAAGAGCTAATCACAAAGAGGCAGGTCACACGCTCGGAGCGACCCGCAGAAGAAAATGACTCAAGCCAGCTGAGCTCCCCTTTACCTGAGGGTCGGAAAACAGCAATCCTGTGACTCCGTGCCTCACCACCGCGGCGTTCCCGGGGACGTTCCTGGCCAACACGGGGACTTCCAAATCCATTGCCTGAAGGGGGTACAGGGGGGAGGAGATGGGGGGCGATCATTTTAAGAGTTCTGTGGTGGGATGAGCCAATTTCTGGGGGCATAATTCTGGGGGGGGGGATTTTTGACTGTTCCTGGGCCAGGGATTGAACGCACATCACATTAGTGACTCAAGCCACAGCAGTGACAATGCCGATCCTTAACCCACTGAGCCACCGGGGAACCCCAAACTTCTAATAATTTTTTTTTTTTTATGGTTGCACCTGCGGCATATGGAAGTTTCTGTATTAGAGGTCAAATCAGAGCTGAAGCTGCTGGCTTACACCACAGCTACAGCAATACCAGATCCAAGCTGCATCTGCAGCCTATGCTGCAGCTTGTGGCAACGCCAGATCCTTAACCTACTGAGTGAGGCTGGGGACCAAACCTGCATCCTCACAGATACTGTGATGGGTTCTTAACCCACTGAACTAAAACGGGAACTCCCAAACTTATGTCAATGAGCCACCGGGGAATTCCAAACTTCTTAGGTTAACTGGATCTCTGGCACCACACAAAAATACCCAAAGAGCTTGCTGAAAATGATATCCTAATCCAATCCCCGGATTTTCCAACTACATACTGAATTTTAATGAGTGATTATATTCGCAAGTCCTGGAAAACTATATACTGTTAACGGTCTTCTGACATTGCAACGTAACAGAGAAACCCTCTCTCTCCAAATGTTTGGTTGACACTTCTTCCATTGCAGAGTATACATTTTTGGCTTTTGTTTTTATGGCCACATATGAAAGTTCCCAGGCTAGGGGTCTAACTGGAGCTGCAGCTTTGACCTAAGCCACAGCCATGGCAACACCAGATCTGAGCCACATCGGTGACCTACGATACAACTTGAAGCAACTCGGGATCCTTAACCCACTGAGCAAGACCAGGGACTGAATCCACATCCTCACATACACTATGTTGGGTTCTTAACCTCTGAGCCACAACGGGGAACTCCCTGCATTTTTAATCACCATCATTACCTTCCCTGATGAGTAATGTTCTTCCAGCACCAGCTGTATGAATGCCACCGGGACCACACACACCCCTCCGACAGGCATAAGACAGCGAGGAGGAACACAGTTAATCATCCTGATTATTCGCTAAGCAGCCTTTCCAGTCCCAAAGGGCTGGGATCAGCCAGCACAGGGAGCCCCATAACATGACTTAGCCTCGAAGCCTCAAAAAGATGCCCCGGGAGTTCCCATTGTAGCTCATCGGTAACGAACCCAACTAGTATCCATGAGGACTCAGGTTCGATCCCTGGCCTCGCTCAGTGGGTTAAGGACTGAGCGTTGCTGTGGCTGTGGCATAGGCCGGCAGCTGCAGCTCCGATTTGACCCTTAGCCTGGGAACTTCCATATATTCTGTGTGTAACCCTTAAAAAAAAAAAAATGCCCCAAAGCAGGGCAGGCAAGGTTGACCTCACCTGCCAGTAGGGGGCATTTTCCGGGCTCTTTCCCCAGTTTGGGGGATCCGGACCTAGAAAAGCAGAGGATCCGGCCAGCCCTTCTGAGGTCTATTTCTGCTCCCTGCACCGGATCTCCTGTGCTTACTTTCACAGGGGCCAGCCCAGCTTTCGTGTGATGGGTGCCTTCAGCGGGGCACAGTCTGGTGTCTGGAGGGGACCGTGGGGGGGACGTTATCAGCAAACCAATCGTGCGGCTCTTACTCTGGGCAAGGACCGTTCTAGGTCCTACGGTTCTGCAGGTGGTACTAATTTCACCTCATACTGAAAGGGTGACGTCAAGTTCTCAGAAACGGAAATTTACCCAGTCCCAGCCACTCTGCGGGGCAGCTTTGTGACACTCAAGGCTTCACCTGGCATGGATGCCACCAATGCCCAAGTGCCCAGAGCCGTGTGCATGATGCACAGTAGGTGTTCAACCAATACGTGTGGAGCGTATGTTCTAGAAACACCTGGACATAAAAAATCGTAACGTGGGACTTCAAGTCTCCTTCAAGGAGAGAGAACTCAAAACCTCTGGCCAAGACAAGAATCACCAGACCCTTGTCATCGCCCCACATGTATCATTGCCATGCTCCCCCCCCCCCCGCCCCCGGCTTGAGCAGCCTGGCCTGCTCCCTCCTGCCCCTACTAGGAAAGGCCTGTGGCCCACTCTGCACCCTGCCCCTACAGGGCCCTTGTATGGTCCCAACCAACCGGCAAGCGTATCACTAAGACCCGTCTTTCCTCAACCAATCAGCTGGTCAGCAGGTGTATCCTGAGACCTCTCGTCTCCCTGGGCTGTAAAAACAGACAGGACCACTTGCTCAGTATAGGCTCTCCCTGGGTGGCCCCACTGTGCCAGCAGCATCTCTCATGTCGATAAACTTCTCTCTTCAGGGCTGGCTCTCCCTGATTATCAGGAAATTGTCCCGCTGTGCCGGCAGCATCGCTGATCTCAATCAACTCTTCTTTCTCTTCATGTGGCTGTGCTGGAAAATTCTTTTTCCAACTCAAGTGCACGGACCATGACATGTTAAGTCAGTGGTCCACGCGGGCCGTCTTATCATTAGCAGTTTTCCCGGTGAGCTCACCTGGTTTTCAGGTTCTGTGTCACCTCTATCTTCCCAGGGCAGGTTGAGTTTGAGATCCAGGGGCTAGATAAGGCTGGGGTAGCGTGGTCACCCCTCCTTCCTGCCCTCCCCAAGACTATTCTGTCCCCACCCTCAGGGAAAGTAGAGGAGCTGGCTCGCCCCTGGGACTGGAGGCTTCCCGATCAATCTCAGCTGCACAGCTGCCTTTCCAAGACAGGACGGGTTCGCATCTCGGCGTTTCATGGTCACAGAACGTCTCCAGGTCGTGACTTTTTTCTGCTCCCACCTGGTAGGGTAAAGAGCTGGACCTTCCATTGTCATCACTTTGCTGTACACTTGAAGCTGACACAACACTGTAAATCAACTATACTTCAATAAAAGAAAAGAGAAAAAAGAACACAGAAAGGAGTCATCTTAAGAATAAGGACCCGGAAATGCTGTTTTCATGCAGCCAAGACACAGCATCGGGGAATCGGATGGTTGATTCTCAGCTCCCTTTCTTCAGGTGCGAAGTCACCTCTTTCAAAACAAACTGTGTCTTCAAGAAAGACAAAGCCCCAGAACACATGGTGCTGGGAAGTCGGTCCTGGCTGATGTCTTGGGCGACACTGTTTGAAGCCGCACCCTTTGAATTCCTCTGAACTCCTGCGGGTCCTGAACAAGAAAGGGGGGAGGTGGCTGGAACACAGAGGCGCTCAAAGCCGGGATCAGGGGCCCGGTCTGGGACTCTGAAGAGGAGGCGTCAGAGCTAAGCCCCGGTTGAGTGTGCAGTCCCTGGATTCCTGGGGTTCCCAGTGAGCTTTGCAACTTTTCACCAGGGGGATAGAAACGTTATATGTGATCTTTTTAAAAAACCTTTGTCAGAGTCCCCGTTGTGGCTCAGCGAGTCAAGAACCTGACTAGTGTCCATGAGGATGCAGGTTTGATCCCTGGCATCATTCAGGGGGTTAAGGATCTGGCTTTGCCATGGCTGTGGCGTGGGTCGCAGATGCAGCTCCAATTCGACCCCTAGCCCAGGAACTTCCATATGCCACGGGTACAGCCCCGCCCCCCCCCCCAAAAAAGGAAGAGAAAACCTTTGTCGCTGGTCCACTATCTTCAGGTTTTCAGTGTAGACAGCCCCCAGTCTACACCACAGAACAGCCTTCAGAGATGCAGCCTCACCAACACAGTCAAGGGGATTTTTGAAGGGCTCGGTCACATGTATTGATGTTTTAAGCTTCAGAGGGAATTCTGAGGCACGCCCTGGGTTGTAACCTCTGGGGTCCAGATTTCCTTGCAGAGAGGTCTGCTTGCATTTCGATGGCCATGGCTGAGGGCGTGTCCAGCGCCACGATCATTGCCTGTCAGGTGCGGATGTGGTTGCTCCAAGTGGTCCACCGATGAGTACACAGAGCACTCAGATCTTCCGTCACAGGGGTTAGGAGGTTTCCTGACGGGGAGGCCAACGGCATTGTGGATACAGCTCTTGGATGCACAAAAACCGTCCTGCAACTTGAAAAATACTTTACCTCCTCACGGCTCCCTCCCCGCTGTGTACTAGACCCTAGGTCTTTGTGTTTTGAAGTAAAAGGGCTTTCCTTCAGCCTCCCAGGCCTCCCCTCAGTCTCAAAAGGCTGACTCAAGAGTTAATGATTAGGAAATATTGTTACAGCTAAAAACTGTTGGAGGAGTTCCCGTCATGGCTCAGTGGTTAACAAATCCGTCTAGGAACCATGAGGTTGCGGGTTCGATTCCTGGCATCGCTCAGTGGGTTAAGGATCCGGCGTTGCTGTGAGCTGTGGTGTAGGTTGCAGATGTGGCTCGGATCCCGCGTTGCTGTGGCTGTGGTGAAGGCCGGCGGCTACAGCTCCTGTTAGACCCCTAGCCTGGGAACTTCCGTATGCTGTGAATGCGGCCCTGAAAAGACAAAAAAAATAAAATAAAAAATAAAAAAATAAAAAATAGGAGTTCCCGTCGTGGCTCAGTGGTTAACGAATCCTTGCTTCGTGGGTTGGGGATCCGGCGTTGCCATGAGCTGTGGTGTAGGTTGAGACGCAGCTCGGATCCCACGTTGCTGTGGCTGTGGTGAAGGCCGGCAGCTACAGCTCCTGTTAGACCCCTAGCCTGGGAACCTCCAAATGCCGCGGGTGCGGCCCTAGATAAGGCAGAAAGACAAAAAATAAAATAAAATAAAAAATAAATAAAACCTATTAAAACAGTCTCCATGATGTTGTGTCCTGCCTTGGCCCATGAACTTATTACTAACGTTTCCTTTGTAGTTAGAGTCAGGTTGCACCTAGTGTCTGGCTTTTCACAAACCATCTCTTCCTTGATTAACTGTTTTCTTTTACTAATGGTGACTTTCCAGTTAGAGTTATATTGAACCTAGTGTTTTCTTTTGTAATTGAAACACTCCCTAACACCCCTTCCCTGTAAGCAACCTTCATTCCAGAGAGAAGGTCAAGGGGTGACAACCAGAAACCATCACCAGACTGACTGATGCTGGATTTGATGACTCTGAAATGATCTATGGCTGAAGAATAATACAGACACCTTAATCGATAACTCTGTCTCTGAACCAAACCTATAAAACCCCTTGCTGTTCCCTCTCGGGACAGGACCCAGTTTTGAGGCGTTAGCCTGCTGTGTCCTCCCTTGCGGGGCAAAGCAATGAAGCTGTTCTTTCTCTTCCTCAAAACTCTGTCTCCTAGACTTAATTAGTGCCGGTGTACAGAGGCTGCACTTTGGGCTACAGCTTCGACACGCTTCCATGACAAAACAAAGCTAATGCTGAAAGGTCAAAAGAGTCCTTCCTTCAAAAGCGATACGCACTTATTCCGTGATTAACCACTTTGGTCATGCGAATTGACTCTGACATCCACCTTTGACGACTCCTCGAAACTCGGTTTCATTCCAAACCCTCAGCCCAGAGGTTAGTCTGGAGTTCTTCAAAAGGAACACGGCGTCGACATTTTAAGGCAGACAGAATTGCTAACAGCTGCCCTTCCTTTGAAGTAAATGAGATTTGACAGCAATTCATCTGCAGTGAAACGCTGTGCGTGCAGGTTATAAAAATCATTCCCGAATTTGACTTTACCTTTTCTTAAGAAGTTGCGGTGGGGGGGGGGGACGTATATTTACATACAAAGGAGAGATTTGGCAACTGCTTAAGGATGAGTACTATGGGAATGTACATTTTTTAAGTTAATATAGAGAGCAAAACACATCGCTCCAGTGACTACAGTCGGAAGCTGATTTTTAAACCACAATAGAGCTTAATGCCAATCATCAAGCTGCCATAGACATATGGAGGTGTTGACATGTGTCTAAAGAGGAATACCACGCTCTGGGCTTTGAAAGCTGGAATTACAGGCGTAGCTATAAAACTTCTACGCTGGCCCACAGTATTGTTTTTGTTTTTGGTTTTCTTTGTTTTTTGCTTTTTGTTCTTGGGCCATGCCTGTGGCATGCAGGAGTTCCCAGACCAGGGATCGAACCCATGCCACAGCAGTGACCATACAAGATACTTAACCACTAGGCCACCATGGAACTCATTTGCTTTCTTTTAAGTGATGCCACAGTAACAGAAAATATTGTGCACATGACATCAGTCATCCTTAAATTTAGGGAGAATTTTTTTTCTGTATTTTTAGAGCTGCACCCATGGTGTATGGATGTTCCCAGGCTAGGGTTCAAATGGGAGCTGCAGCTGCCGGCCTACGCCACAGCTACAGCAACACCAGATCTGAGCCACATCTGTGACCTACACCACAGCTCATGGCAATGCTGGATCCTTAACCCACTGAGTGGGGCCAGTGATTGAACCCAAGTCCTCATGGATACTAGTCAGGTTCATTACCACTGAGCCATAGCAAGAAATCCAGGGAGGATTTTTTTTTCCTGCTTTATTGACCATGATCTCTGAAATATTGAGGCTCACAAACTATATCTTTGGCTAGTAAATTCAACTAGCATCCAAAGGAATAAATGGATACTGCAAACCCTTAGGGAAAAATAATAGCATTGCTCTAAGTAGACCCTGAAGTAAGACCCTAGTGTCATGAGAAAGGGGATGTCAAATGTGCTTCAAAGACTTGGAAGATCAATGGCCAAACATTTCTTTCTCTTCTTCATTTTTTTTTTTTTTTTTGCTATGCCCATGGCAAATGGAAGTCCCCAGGCCAGGTATCGAACCCGAGTCACAGCAGCGACAACACCAGGTCCTTAACCAGCTGAGCCACCAGGGAACTCCCAACCCTTTCTTAGCCCCTAAATTCTGGGATCCTAGACATGATGAAAAGAGGAAGGAGACATTGAGACAAAAGGAGGCTTCCTACAAAACACACCTTCATCCTATGTCCTGACCTTTCATAGCCTCAGCCACCTCTCCACTGAAGTTACTTGGCAGGTCAGTGAGGCAACGCTATTCTAGCTTTATTTCATTTTGTAGCAGGTGAGGAGAAACAGCAATGAGAAAAGAAAAGGGTATTTTGAAGTCACAGACAGAACTTCAAAACAACTTCGGGGAGTTCCCGCAATGGGATCAGCAGTGTCTCTGGAGCACTAGGACATGGTATAGGCACAGCCCAGGCACACTCAGCCCAGGCACAGCGGGTTAAGGCTCCAGCGTTGCCATGGCAGCAGCATAGGTCGCAGCTGTGGCTCAGATCTGATCCCCGGCCTGGGAACTTCATATGCTGCAGGGCGCCCCCCCCCAAAAAAAAAAGCACTATTGTTGAACTCCTGAAGAAAGCACTCTGAGCCTGGAGGAAGTCCCCTCCATAATTAAGAATGAGGGTGACAGGCAAGTTCCTATTTGCACTTTTCAGGACACGAGTTACATCACTACCTCCAGGATTGCGGCTGACATGCCTTCAGACACAGAGCTGTTCACCACCGCGAAGCAGTTCTTCACAATAGCGTGGAGATCTTCCTGGGCCATCTCCCCGATCAATCGGACCCCAGGGGTCCTGAAACGACACAGAGCAGAGTGCCCATGGCTGGGGATCTCACGGGGAGAGGGGGCTGGGGGAAGGAGAGACAAATCTGGAGAAATATTCTGGATCAAATAGGAAAGGGTTCCCATCGTGGCTCAGTGGGTTAAGGACCTGACGTTGTGTCCACGCGGGTTCGATCCCTGGCTTCAGTCAGTGGGTTAAGGATCTGGCATTGCTGCAAGCTGCAGCACAGGTCACAGATGCGGCTTGGATCCTGTGTGGCTGTGGCTGTGGTGTACACTGGCAGCTGCAGCTCTGATTTGACCCCTGTGCCCAGGAACTTACATATGCTGCAGATGCGACTATGAAAAAAAAAAAAAGAAGCATTATTGGGAGTTCCTTGGTGGCTAAGCAGGTTAAGCATCTGCCATTGTCACTGCTGTGGCTTAGGTTTTTTTTTTTTTTGCATGTGTGTCTTTTTGTCTTTTCAGGGCCACACTTGAGGCTTATGGAGGTTCCCAGGCTAGGGATCAAATCAGAGCTGCAGTTGCCGGCCTACAACACAGCCATGGCAATGCCAGATCAGAGCCATGTTTGAGACCTACACCACAGCTCACAGCAACGCTGGATCCTTAACCCACTGAGCAAGGCCAGGGATTGAACCCGAGTCCTCATGGATACTAGTCAGGTTCATTAACCACTGAGCCATGACAGGGACTCCAGATAAAGGGTTCAATACAGAAAACCATACAAGGTTGGGAATCTATTCTGTTTCCTCCCTGATAAGGGAGGGGGGAAGCCTGTTAACAAGCCTGCTTTCATTCTGAATCCATCTGACAAAGGAGACACATGTTTCTCAGATACTGGAAGTCAGAGATATGGCTCTCGTCATTATTCTCTGTTTGATTTAGACACAAATCTTTTCTAATAACTCAACCTTCTTTCAAACACTTTTTAAAAGATGTATAATAGAGGCAAAGGCATCACTTTGGATATGGGAATAGTAACACAGAGAGAATAATTCAACCCATACCCATGTGCCCAATACTTGGTCATAGAGGTTTTGTTTTATTTTTTTCACCCAACAATAAAAACATTCTTCCTTGGCCCCCAGCCTCTAGAATTTTTTTTTTTTTTTTGGCTTTTTAGGACTGCACCTGTAACATATGGAAGTTTCCAGGGGTTGAATCGGAGCTGCAGCTGCTGACCTACACCGCAGCCAGAGCATTGCCAGATCCAAGCTGCATCTGTGACCTACACCATAGCTCACAGCAACAATGGATCCTTAACCGCCTGATGGAGGCCAGGGATTGAGCCCACATCCTCATGGATACCAGCCAGGTTTGTAACCTGCTGAGCCATAATGGGAACTCCCCTTCAGATTTATTTACTTTTTTTTTAGTGAGCAGTTAAGCCCCCATGTGTGTAAGCCAGCCTTAGCAAGTCTCTGTTGCTAGAAGACAAAGGCAACAAATAACAAATATCCTGACAAATTGCTTTCCGAGGGGCTAGCAGTGATTTTCAACCTCCCTGGCAGATATTTTAAGTCTTTTCCGTTTTGGCCAACGTGATCAGTGACAATTATAACCTGACAATGGGTTTCCTGGGCATTTCCGTGAACTAGAGGAGCTGCAGTCTTTACCCATGTGTCGGAGTTGCCACTGCCCAGGGAAACGCCTCTGCTCCCAGGACTGCACAAGGGGAAGGCAACGGCGCCGAGGACCTCACGGGATCATCAAGCCATTAAAGGAGGACCTGGGTTCTGGGAACAGAGCCTGGGACACTCAGTGCTGGGAACTGGGATCATTTATAGGTCACACTAGACTGCCTCTCCTGCAAAACGCTGGCTCACCCCCCGCACTTACCTCTTTACTTTGGCTTTGACTTCCCTTGTGAACACTGGATCGACCTGAAAAGAGACAAAGATGAATTTCAGGAAAAGCTGGAAATGAATGAAAGTCTCAAGAGGATTGCCTAGCAAAAGAAAAAAATCAAAACTCTTCTACAGGGAGATCGCCTTGGGGCTCAGGAGGTTAGGAACCCAAATAGTATGCATGAGGATGCGGGTTTGATCCTGGACCTCGCTCAGTGGTTAAAGATCTGGCATTGCTGTGAGCTGTGGTGTAGGTCGCAGACACGGCTCTGATTTGGCCCCTAGACTGGAAACTTCCATATTCCAAAGGGGCGGCCCTAAAAAGCAAAACCAACCAACCCACCAAACAACAACAACAACAAAGCCCTTCTGGAAAGAGTAAGAGAGCTGCATATTGCACCACAAACACAAAAATACCTATACACTTAATCTCAACTGTATACTTTCCCAATGACACTGCCACACTTCTCAGCAGGAGAAAGACATCTGGACACGCGGAGGTAACCGCTGTATCCACAGAGGAACAGAACTTACTCCTGACCACCAGAAACCACACCATAACAACTCTTTACACACAATTCCTTCTTAGGTAAAGGTACTTATGACAGCACCAAGGGAAACTTAAAGGATACTTTTCACAGGGTTTGTATAAGCCTGCTTAGGAAGCTGCAGCACATATTTGATGACCTCTAGTTCATCCAACCACAAACTCTTCAACACAACAACCAGGAGACTGGTTTTGCCCTGCACCATCCCTCCCCTGGTTTTATTAACAATGAATATGGTTTTAAAATAACTGAGAAAACAGTCTCAAATTTATGCAAGGGTGACACAGAATTCTAAACCCATCTTCAAGACAGAGGCAAGGGAGGGCGTAAACACATTTGACTAATACAGAGTCTGTCGGCTCGTCCTGTTACTGAAGATGAGCTTAGAAGTGAAAGCAGATTCAATTTTTATTCTCATTCACACTCTACCAGTAGGTATTAGAATTACAAACCAAGTGAGTTTAATGAATACGATGACATCCTTAGAGTTTCTTTTGCTAGAGTTTCTTTTGCTAACTGAAATACTGTGTTTTTCTGGAAACTTCACCTTGGCTTTGTTTGGCAAGGAAATGCTGTCTGTGTGTGTGTGTGTGTGTGTGTGTGTGTGTGTGTGTGTGTGTGTAGGCACATGTGCTGAATCCCAAATCCTTCCAACGACTCTTAGTAGTAGCATCTCAAGGAACTGGTAACACAAAGCTCACTTACAACCCTGAAGTTACTATGATATTACTTTGAAGGTTAACACAGCAAATGTGAATGAATAAGGAAATTTAAGTTATTCCTAATGTTTTTTTTAATAGTTTACTATATTTTAATAGCAAACTTGCAGGAACAGCACAAAAGACAAGACACAGTCAAACACATGGACTTGCATGCAGGGCAACTCAGAAAAGTGTTGTGAATGGATGGAATCCACTGTATGATAAAGATGCTACAAACACTATTTAGTTGCCATCAATAAGAAATTGACTTGCTATTGCTTGTTATGATATCACTTGTACCTGGAATCTAAAAAAAAAAAAATGCCATAATGAACCTATTTAGAAAACAGAAATAGACTCACAGACACAGAAAACAAACGTATGGTTACCAAAGAGGAAAAGGGAGTGGGAGATAAATTAGGAGTCTGGGATTAACAGATACATCCTAATATGTATGAGATGGACAAACAACAAGGCCCTACTGTACAGCACAGGAAACTCTACCCAATATCTTGTAATAACTTATAATGAAAAAGAATCTAAAAATAATACCTATGTGTATATAACCGAATCACTTTGTTATACATCTGAAACTAACACAATGTTGTAACTATATCTCAATAAGATTTTTTTTATGGCTGCACTCACGGCATATGGAAGTCAGGGACCGAAGCTGAGCCATAGCTGTGACTGACACTGCAGCTGTGGCAATGCCAAATCCTTCAACTCACTAAGCTGGGCCAGGATCCAGCCACTGCAGTTGGATTCTTAACCCACTGCACCACAATAAATGGGAACTCCAATAAAAATTTAAAAAAAAAATTTTACTTGTTTTAAGAAAATCCAAGAGCTCCCTTGTGGCACAGTGGGTTAAGATCTGGCACTATCACTGCTGTGGCTCTGGTTACTGCTGTAGCATGAGTTTGATCCTTGGCCTGGGAACTTCTGCATGCTGCAGGCATGGCCAAAAAAAAGAAAAGAAAAAAGAAAACCCAGAATATTTTAACAGGTTTATTTATAACTGTCATAAAATTCAACTTCTGAAACTTGTTTGTCAAAACATTCTGACCTGCCCTAATGTCTCTGCTTTTATATTAAAAATTCACATACAAATGAAAATGGAAAAACTGCCAATCCCTGATTTCGGCCCCCTATTTTTCCACTCACAGTCACACACATTCACACACCTTTTGACTCGGGGGGTGGGGCCGGGCGGGGTAGGAGGTGGGGAGGGGAATCTAATGTTCAGAACTATCAAACGAGAAGAGAATTTTCTTTTTTTTAAGAATAAAAGTTTCCCTTGGAAGTTCCCATTGTGGTTCAGCAGTAGAACCCGACTAGTGCCCATGAGGACACGGGTTCGATCCCTGGCCTTGCTCAGGGGGTTAAGGATTTGGGCATTGCTGGGAGCTATGGGTAGGTCATAGATAAGGCTCGGATCTGGCAGTTGCTGTGGTGGAGGCCAGCAGATGCAGTTCTGATTCAACCCCTAGCCTGGGAATTTCTATATGCCACCGGTACAACCCTAAAAACCAAAAAGCAAACAAAAAAGAATGAAAAGTTTCCCATCTTTGTTGTCTTAAGCACGTTCTCCGTGTACACAGCGTGTAGGCTGGATGTCTTCTGGCAAAACTGCTACAGATCTGCTATTGATGACCCACAGGCTGCTGTCTTCCAAAAAGACAACCAAGCAGGCTTCATTTGCCTTTTGCAGAACACGGACAGCTGCACCTTGGAGGCGCAGATCTGTCTGGAAGTTCTGAGCAATTTCTCGCCCCAGATCCTGGAAGGATCATTTGCCAATCAGAAATTCAGTGGACTTGTGATAACGTGTGTCGGAATCAGCCCCCCCACCCCCTCCCAGAGCCCAGAGCCCAGAGCCCAGAGCCCAGAGCCCAGAGCCCAGAGCCCACTACAGGTCTTAACAATGCGTTTCTTAACCCCTCCAGTAGAGGGCACACTCTTCCTTTTAAAAATTTTATTTTATTGGAGTATAGTTGATTAACAATGCTGTGTCAGTTTCTGGTTATAGAGCAAAGTGATTGAGTTATGCATACATATTTGTACATTACTGTTCATATTCTTTCCTTTTTTTGAAGTTTTCAGAATATTTATGTTTGGTATTTCCAAAAAACACCCCTGAATACAAAACTAACGAACTGATTAAAGTGTCACGCCGTCCAGGTTTACCCACAGATTCTCAGCCCCTACGGAACAAAGCCAGCAATTTATGTAAAAAATGAGGCCATTATTTTCTTTCTCTGGCTAAAGACACAATGAGAAATCAGCAGTTCCCCTAGGTTGAATTTCATATTAAGAACCTCTATTTCAAAGGCTCATTTTGAACCTGGGTCTGAATAAAATGCACAAATCTGGGGGGTAATGTGACTAAATATTCTTTTGAAAAAGTATAGTTGATTTATATCATATTCTTTTCCATTGTGGTTGAACACAGGAATTGACTATAGTTTCCAGCGCTCTCTGGTAGGACCTTGTTTATCCACCCTAGATCTATACTAGTTTGCATCTGCTGGCTTTAAGTTGACTGCTTGAAGTGTGTGTGCAATGTTTGTGTGACTACTGGATACAATGGATAAAATGTATAGTCCACAAAATGTTTCCCCATGAACCCACCTCTGTACTTGTTTGTTATGTCTGATTAATTTTCCCCAACATGAGTATTTAGGCCAATATAGGAAAACAAAGTAGGCCTAGCACAGAGGTACATGAACGGACCCAGAGCAGGCACCCCTCTGGCAAGGTTGGAAAAATATATTTATTATCAGTGCTTTCTATGGTCTGATTTGCAGTTAAAAGGGGAAAATGAGGGAAGATATTTTTCCCATATTGAGGTATGGGGACGTCATTTTGGCTTACACATGATTTGAGGTGGATTTTAGGCTAATCAGAGCAGCCTGTTGATGGCCTATTAAATATACATTATACATCTCCTTTCACCGTTAAAGAAAAACATTCAGAGAATAATACAAAGATATGTCATTGTTGTGTTGTTTTGTTTTATTTTGTTTTACGGCTGCAGCTGTAGCATATGGAAGTTCCCAGGCTAAGGGTTGAACTGGAGCTGCAGCTGCCAGCCTACACCACAGCCACAGCAATGCCAGATCCAAGCCACATCTGCAGCCTATGCCTCAGCTTGTGGCAATGCCCGATCCCTAACCCACTGAACGGGGCCAGGGATCAAACCTGCATCCTCATGGTTACTAGTTAGGTTCATTACTGTTGAGCCACAAGGGGAACTCCCACAAAGATGTGTTTGGATGATTATTCTCATTGTAATATGTCTATTAATTTTCAAATGTTTGCCCAGGTATTATGACAAAGTAATCAAAGAGAGAGGTAATGTTTTCATAACACAAAATATTGCCGCTAAGCTTGGAACTCGAGATGATTTTTTTTTGTCTTTTTGCCTTATCTAGGGCCACACTCACGGCATATGGAGCCTCCCAGGCTAGGGGTCTAACAGGAGCTGTAGCTGCCGGCCTTCGCCACAGCCACAGCAACGCGGGATCCGAACCACATCTGCAACCTACACCTCAGCTCACGGCAACGCCGGATCCTTAACCCACTGAGCAAGGCCAGGGATCGAACCCGCAACCTCATGGTTCCTAGTCAGATTCGTTAACCACTGAGCCACAACGGGAACGCCTCGAGATGATTTCTAACTTCGCGTCCATTCCCCAAATTAGGCGGAACTATGCCCCATTTCAGCATGAAGTAGCCAGAGCCATCGCTGCCCCATCCCCTCAAAGAGCTGGGGAAAACAGGAAAAGAAATGGAACTAAACCCAACTTCCTCTGCCAAGTTTATAATCAACCTCTTTACCCACGACTTTGTTCCCTTTCTTGTTCTGTACCTGTCCCTCACGACTGAGGAGCATCAAAGGAAGGGGGGGGCTGAAACAGAACAGGACCCTATGATCCTGCCTCCCTCTTCCCTGCCATACCCTCCACCTGCCTTTTGTCTGTAGAAAAACTTTAGTCAAAGAATAAGTGTATTGTGAAGGAGCATGATAATGTGAGAAAAAAGAACGTATACATGTGTGACTGGTCACCTTGCAGTAGAAAATTGATGGAACACTGTAAATCAGCTATAAAGGAAAAAATAAAAACCATTATTTAAAAAAAGAATAAGTTTAATCAGAAAAGTGAGAAAATGCAGAAGCCAAGGAAAACAGTCAAATGAGACCAAATAATAATAAAGTCACTAAGCAAAAGTCAAGAACCTTTAGTTCCTCCTCAGGGGTTACAGATCATATTCTGAGCCACGTCCTATGTGCTGTCTTATAGATACTGAAACCCCCGCCAAGTGGGAGAAGGTAACTGCGTGATGACCAGACTGCAGCCAGGACCTAAGCTGCCACAATTCCAAAAACTGGCCTCAGGGAATTGGGAACAAACTCATCCTGACCCATCGACTGTACTTAAAACAGTCAAGGTGATGTGGATGGGATCACCGCATGACCAGTTTCAAGATCAAGGTCAGAGCTGACTGTGCTGTTTCCTTTTATTATTATTATTTTTTTTTTTTTTTGCCTTTTCTAGGGCCGCACCCTTGGCATATGGAGGTTCCCAGGCTAGGAGTCTAATCGGAGCTATAGTTGCCGGCCTACGCCACAGCCACAGCAACGCAGGATCCGAGCCGTGTCTGCAACCTGCACCACAGCTCACAGCAACGCCGGATCCTTAACCCGCTGAGCAAGGCCAGGGATTGAACCCGCAACCTCATGGTTCCTAGTGGGATTCGTTAACCACTGCACAGGAACTCCTGACCGTGCTGTTTCTGCCTGGGGTCTCCTCCCTCCACCTGTACACACCCGAAACTCCCCTTTAAAAGCTCTTCCCCACTGACTGACAATGGGGAGTTGGCCTTTGGACACAAATCCTTCCCCCCACCCCCAACCCGGTTGCTGCCCTCCAAAATAAACTTTCCTTTCCATCAGCCCGGCCTCTCCAGTGTCGGCTTTCAAGTGGCGAGCAGCTAGACCCCACTTTGGGTAACACCATCATGAAAAGATAAACAGTCTAATGCAAGCCCTCTTTTGCCACTACATATTCATTTTGACATCCGTAGATTTGTTTTTATGGCTGCACCCGTGGCATATGGAAGTTCCCGAGCCAGGGATCAAATCTGAGCCAGCGCTGAGACCTATACCACAGCTGTAGCAACACCAGATCCTTTAACCCACTGCACCCCATCTGGGATCGAACCCGCACCTCTGAAGTGTCGCGAGGCTCTGTAGATGGATTCTTAACCCACTGTGCCAAAGCGGGAACTCCTGACATACGTGTTTTACATAAAGATAAGTTTTCATTAGAAATTCCTCCTGTTTTTAATTTTACTAACACATTTCTGCTCTCATGATTACCTATTTAGAGGAAAAGAATTCACCAAGTGGGGGAAAAAAAAATTGTAAAGACGGCTGAAATAGCTAACCCTTTAACTAAAATTTAACTGAAGGTATAACAGCAACTGTCAAGCTGAAAGCACAAACCGCATTAAACTTTTCAGGGTTTACCTTCCGCATCAGTTCATTTTCAAATCTCTTAGTGAAGCCAAGGGGAACAAAACACAAGATAAAGAAAATAAAAAGAAGGGTGGCTATTTTTATTTAGTGAAAGCCCATGTTATGAAATTTTAAAAGCAAAAGCACTGCAAGCAGCAAAGAAGAAATTCTCATTTCCCCTGTCTGAGTTTATTTATTTGCTAGCAAAATATAGTGTCTCCACTCCCAGGCTTAAGGAAAATCACCTTTGATATAAGAATTATCATGGAAAGTCATTAAGCCTGTCATGCTCACATGGAATGTTCCTGCCACGCTGCTTATCAAAGAGTACCAGCAAATGCACCCACTCCACATACTGCTGCAAGGAGAAACTTCACGCTTTGCCGAGAATGGCCAGACCGAGAAATCAAAGAAGCTTTAATAGAAAACCAATGCCTAACTCAAACCATCCTGCAGCTAAAACAGAATCCCAGCATGTCAACATCAGCACACAAAGTTCTTTCCCGTAAAGCCCACAGGATGCTGCCTACGAACCTGGCGCTGTGCAACTATGCACTCATTTTGGCCTCACAAGCAGCATTTTCTTAGTCGTGTCCACTTTACAGATGGGGAAACTGAGGCCCAGAGAGGTGAAGTGCACCCAGCTGGCTCTCAACCAGTCTACGTCTGGGCCATGCAGGACTACCCTGTGCCTGAGACCGATGATGTGATCTTGGTCCAAAGGTGTCAACTAACTTGCCAGCAGTAAGCAGCAATGCAGGAGTTAGGTTGATTTCCCGAGGGACAGAGACCTCGCCTTTGGGATGCCCCTGCTAAGAATGACCACAAAAGGAAACACAGGTATGGTGTCTGAAAGATAAAGCATACACAGCATCGCCACTTTTTTCAAGCAACCTGAGAACATGCACGCTCCTGTTTTGTAAATGGTTGGTAGAGAGGTAAATCCAATTGAAAAGCAGAGCAATCATATTCAAAAGACAAGGGTGGCAGGGGGAAGGATAAATTAGCAGGCTGGGGTTAACACATTCACATTATTATATATAAAAGAACAGGATCTGATCCCCGGACCGGGAACTCCCTACGTCACGGGGCAACCAAAAATGAAAAAAAAAAAAAAGGAGTTCCCATTGTGGCTCTACAGTAATGAACCTGACTAGTATCCATGAGGATGCGAGTTTGACTCCCAGCCTTGCTCAGTGAGTTAATGATCTGGTGTTGCTGTGAGCTATGGTGTAAGTTGCAGAAGTGGCTCAGATCTGGCCTTGCTGTGGCTGTGGTGTAGGCCGGCAGCTACAGCTTCAATTCGACCCCTGGCCTGGAAACTGCCACAGGTTTCTTTCCTTTTTTTTTTTTAGGGTGCAGCCCTAAAAAACAAAAAAGGAAGAAAGAAAAAAAGAGAGAAACAACTTGGACCTACTGTACGGCACAGGGAACTCCACTCAATATTCCATAATAACCTATACGGGAAAAGAACCTGAAAAGGAATGGAACGGATATGTGTATATATAGAACCAAATCACTTTGGTAGACACCTGAAACTAACACAACATTGTAAATCAACTATACTCCAATATAAAATAAAAACTAAATTAAAAAGAGAAGAGTGTGGGAAGCGCCTTCTGAGCTGAGCCGTGGGACCCACTAGGAACAGACATGAATGCTATATACACTCCAGCTGCAAGGGCTCCCCTGTCCTGACAGACACACCTCCAGCCTGGCATTATTTGTCCCCATCTGTTTTCCTAAGCCAACTGCAGGCTCCCTGCGAGCAGAGGCCATCTATTCTACTTACTGCTATGTGTCCACATATCCACCACATGTGGCACTGGATAAGTGTTTCTTGAAGGAAGGAATAAGGGGATAAAGTGATAGATGATAGATGATAGATGATAGATAGATAGATAGATAGATAGATAGAGATGATAGATGATACAGATAATGGGAAAGCAAAATTTGCCACCCCAAAATGTCTCTTTGGCATGGAGATTATTATTTTTCATTATTTCCAGCTGTAAACAATCAAAGCCCAAAAGACTCAGGAAGAACCTTTGACCGCCCCTAACTGCCTAAAAGAATGTAGATCAAGCACCGGGTCCAGGAAGGGAGCTATTACTGTGGACAGAGGGAACCCAGCAAAAGTCTGTTTATTACTTTCATCTCTGGAGCTCCCTGGTGGCTCAGTGGGTTAAGGACCCAGCATTGTCGCTGCTTGGCTTAGGTGGTTGCTATGGCCTGGGAACTTCAGCCAAAAAAAGGCAAAAAAAAATTCCTCTCTAGGTCCCATAGTCTCTGTCTGGAGGAGCAAACATTGACTTACTAACCATTTGCTTTCTGTTCCCATGTGAATTGCCTTCCTCCCGTCTGAGGTCCCAAATCCCTACACCCAACATCCTCTTTTGTCTTTAGCTGAAGATGGTATTTAAGTTGAGGATCTCAGCCATTTTGGAGAGTTGCTCAGTTTTCCTGGGTCTCTTCCTATGTGATCTGTGATTAAACTGATGTTTGAGGGAGTAACCATCATGGCTCAGTGGTAACGAACCCCACTAGGACCCATGAAGATGTGGGTTTGAATCCTGGCCTCGCTCAGTGAGTTAAGGATCTGGCGTTGCCATGAGCTGTGGTGCAGGCTGCAGACTCGGCTCAGATCCTACATTGTTGTGGCTGTGGTGTAGGCCTGCTGCTCTAATTCGATCCCTGGACTGGGAATCTCCATATGCCGTGAGTGAAAAAAAAAAAAAAGCTGATGTTTGATTTTTCTCCCGTTCATCTGTCTCACGTCAACTTAATTCTTAGACCATACAGAAGAACCCCAAAGGGGAGAGGAAAATTTCTTCCTCCTTGCCAATATACATACATACATACATATGTCTACATAGGTTTTCATACCTATTCATACCTATTGTTCATGCAAATGAACAAGGAGGTAAATGAAGATACCCAAGGGTCGTCTTGAAGTTTTGCTCGCAAACGTCAATATATCCATAAAGGATGACGCAATAAGGGATAATCACTGCACTAAATTACAGCTGAGCATCATTTTCACTGCTAAGAGCATTCTTTCCATTTCCCTGAAGGAAATGCACTGAATAAATGCCAGACACCAAACATAATGGCCACATTTATTTCCATTAAGTGACCTACAAAAGTCTTCAGTTCTTGTTTGATCATTCATAAAAAAACAAATAGGGAATCGGAACACGCCATGATCATGGATTTTTTGCTTTGACTATTTGGCATCCATTTCACCTCTTCTGCTTCCTCTGGAGGGAGGGTCTTCCTCCCCTCCCCTCGCTGGATGGGGTCTGGTGGAAGTGGAATCGGGTTTCTGGTCCACTCCCTACCGTATGGCGAACGTAACCCACGCTGGACCGTGGAGCCTGACAGGGGCATCCGGAGACCAGGAGGATGCAGTCCAGACCTGGTCTGCAGCCTCTCCCACAGTTCTCTTAGTAGCTCTTGTAATCTCCTAGCAAATGTCCTTGGGCTTGTTGCTGAAATTCGGCCTCTGTCTGCCGGTGCCAAACTGAAACTCAGACAGAGTTGTGGATAAACGGAAAAAAAAATAGCTTTTCTGCTTTGCCAGGCAAAGGGGGGGAGAGGGGGTCATAACAGGCTAATGGCTTAAGGACTGCGCCCCTCACACACACACACATTGTAAAGAACTGTGAGGAGTTTTACAGTAAAAAGGAGAAAAACAGGTTTTCAGATAGGAGTCAGAATTGGGACAAACATGCATTCTTCTTTCTTTGGGGGACTTCTAGTCATCAGAGCTGGAGTCAGGAGGTCTCAGTATGATTATGATAGTGGTCTAGAATAGCAGTACTCGCGAAAAGGGCTTATTGATCAGAGATGAGAACAAATTAGGAAAGTTCCTGAAAACATCATGTGCTGATCATCTTTAACCCACACGCAATTGTGCTCAGGGTGCCTAATCTTTAGCTTATGGGTAAATGCGCTTAGGGTGCAATTAAGTCAGGGAGAAGGACAAGGAAGGACTCTAAGCTATTCAGTTTTAAAGTATTCATTTCTAAAAGAATCATAAGGAATATCACTTTTCTCTTAGGTGTATAAGGCGCCTATGTCATTATGTGTCTCCACTGAGAGGGAACCAGGACCCCGCCCCAAGGCTGCTCTATTGTTGCTTGACTGCCCCTCCCTGGTCCCTGCATCCCCTCCCTTCCCTAATCAGCAGGTGTCTGAACCTGCCCCTTCAGGGAAGGTCATGGTGGCTGAATGAGGCCCATTTCCTAAGGACAAGAAATGGGGGACACAGAAAGGCTTTTGTGCCCAGGAGCCCCGAAGGATCCTGCTCAGTTACAGGCTAAAGCTGGTCTGAGGCTGCTGGCAGGGCCCACTGGCTGAGCTGTGTAGCTTCTTTTCTGGGCTCTCCTGTGGGACCAGGCTCCATGGAGAAAAATGCACAAGACTCCGTCTACACTGTGATTATTCCCTAATAACAGGCTCAGCTCGTCCGCAAGACGTATTAACTAACCAAGTCAACACAATTTTGTCCTAGGAGGCCCTGCACATGACCTGGAAAAGCGACAGCCTTCCCAAAGTGTATTAATTTAGATGTACAGAGTTTATTCAGTCATTGA
This sequence comes from Catagonus wagneri, assembly GCA_004024745.2. NCBI lineage: Eukaryota > Metazoa > Chordata > Mammalia > Artiodactyla > Tayassuidae > Catagonus > Catagonus wagneri. Next base: position 25,802,572 of record PVHT021183555.1, on the reverse strand, counting down.
GGTTAGCACTTAGCCAAGAAAGAAATGAACAGAAGAAGCATGTACCCACATCAGAGGTCAAAAATAATGGTAGTACTCGAGGTGTTTAATCTGTTCTAAGAGATAAGGATTGAAAGGTGAGTTTTAATGTGTCCGAACATTTGACCTCTGACACAGTTCTCAAATCCATTTCCAAATGATCAGCCTATTAACCTGTAACATCGTAGCAAATACTCAAGTTCAAGTGTAAAATCAGATCAGTCCTCTTCTAGTTCTTTGTTCCAAAGAGATGGTAAATTGAATTCTTGACACTGAAAATTGAGAGATGTCTGGAAGTCTTAGAATGACGATAGGAAAGAGCTTGTTTAAATTGAGTGGTCAGAAGAAGCATATTTGAGCCAGGCCAAGATCTGGGCAGGAAATTTCATGGAGGATGGAGCCAAAGCACTGGTTTTCAAGTGAGAATACATTTAGTTGTCTCACACACACACACACACACACACACACACACACACACACACACACGGCCCAAGTCAATGATTTCCAAACTTCAGATCACCAGAGTTCCCGCTGTGGCTCAGCAGGTGAAGAACCCAGACATCCCGTCCATGAAGATGTGGGTTTGATCCCTGGCCTCACTCAGTGGGTTAAGGATCCAGCATTGCCATGAGCTACAGCACAGGTCGCAGACACATCTCAGATCTGGTATTACTGTGGCTGTGGTGTAGGCCAGCAGCTGCAGCTCCAATTTAGACCCTAGCCTGGGAACTTCCATATGCTGCAGGTGCAGCCCTAAAAAGAAAAAGAAAAAAAAATGAGCCCAAGTCCAAAGCCTTTGCTTCTGCGCTCAGGTCAGTGCAAGCCTGAGAAGGCATCTGTCTACATTACTGCAGGGAGATTTAGATCTGGAAGATCCGGTCTCACTTGTCGGCCAAGGAGAAGTGAGCAAATCTCGAACGCTCTAAGCTGAGTGCGCCCGTGGCCCAGGGCCAGGTGCTTACAACTAGTTTTGCTAAGTGGCAATTTTGCAGCCCAAAGAGGCCTTTCCCCATTTCCTAGAGGGTTTTTAATTATAGATAGCCGAGTAGCAGAGTGCCTTATGCAAGACATGCTTGAGAATTATTAATAATCCATGTCAATGAATGTAAGGACTAGCAGCTCTCAGATCATAACCCTTCACAGATCTTCACTCAAGAGCTCCCTTTCCTGGCTACACTTCCACTCATTCATTCTCTTGTGGCTTTGTGTTCTTGGTTCCACCCAAGCAAACTAACTCGGTGGCCAAGGGATACAGCTCTGGAAATGGTCCCATGGGGGCCTTGGGGGTGGTGGTGGGGTTCCAGGAGACTTGTCCTGGGCCTGTATTTGCCCGGAAAGCATCCTGTCCTTAGGTGTATCACAGGTTTATTAGACTAGCTTGGAGAAAGGGAGGCGGGGCTGGTAGAAACTGTGGAAGCACTAAAACTTCCCAAGACATGTCTTTCCATGGTCCCTGTAAACTTTCTTTGCTTCATCTGGCTCAAGCCCCCATCTGTTCCCTGCTCCCCATCAGGCAGTCATGACAGCCCTTGCTCAAGACCACTTAGAACTGCCTCTCTCTGGAAGTTCCAAAAAAGAAAACATAGAGATGCATTCTGTAGGGCCAATGAGGCAAATGGAGAGAGAAGGGCGGGGTGGGGAGGGGAGAGTATGTACACACATAAGTGTGTTTACCTAATTAGTTCTCAGAATTTCTTTTACTTATTTATTTTTAGGGCCACACCTGTGGCATATGGAAGTTCCCAGGCTAAGGGTTAAACAGGAGCTGCGGCTGCTGGCCTACACCACAGCCATGGCAACAGGAGACCAGAGTCTCATCTGCAACCTACACCACAGCTTGCAGCAATGCTGGATCCTTAACCCACTGAGCAAGGCCAGGGATCAAACCACATCCTCATGGACACTATGTCAGGTTCTTAATCCACTGAGGCACAATGGGAACTCTCTAGACAAACTTTCTTTATATGACTTTTCTGTATTCCTGTAAGAATTCATTAGTTAGCCTTTGCAGCAATAAATTAATTGTAAAGACTTAGAAAGCCTCATAATCTTTAACCTCAGTCTGGTGTTCATTTTTTTAAAATCAATAGACCTTACTTTTTAAGCGAGTAGACCTTATTTGACTTAAGAAAATTGGTTAGAAGAGTAACATAAACTAATTTTAGAAAATACATTAAAAGAATAAAGAGGAAAACAAGAGACGAGATCAATGCAAATCAACTTACTTCCGGACCGACGATTACCATGTAAACGCTGGGCTCCTCCTGATGCCATTCTTCAAGAGGAAAAAGGAAGAAAAAAAATGTTTAAAAGGGTTTTAAGTCACAGCTCAAAACATAATTCAGTTTAATATTAAATACACTACAACATAAATTATTTCATATCATGCTTTCATTCAGATCCATCAACATATTTATTTTTTTAATTTATTTGATTAGAGTATAGTTGATTTACAGCATTGTGTTAATTTCTGCTGTACAGCAAAGTGATTCAGTTATCCATATTCTACATGAATTTTCTTTTTTTTTTCTTTGTCTAGGGCCGCACTCGAGGCATATGGAGGTTCCCAGGTTAGGGGTCGAATAGGAGCTGTAGCCACTGGCCTATTCCGCAGCCACAACAACGCGGGATCTGAGCCGCATCTGCAACCTACACCACAGCTCACGGCAACGCCGGATCCTCAACCCACTGAGCAAGGCCAGGGATCGAACCCACAACCTCATGGTTCCTAGTCAGATTCACTAACCACTGAGCTACGACGGGGACTCCATCTACATGAATTTTCATTTTCTTTTCCCCTACGGTTTACCACAGGATGTTGAATAGAGTTCCCAAGTTATATTTACTTTAAGTAAAAATATTGGATATTTTATGATTTTAAGGAAAAAAATTTTTTCTACTAGTTTCCTGGTGGCCTAGTGGTTAAAGGATCTGGCATTGCCACTGCTGTGGCTTGGGTTGCTGCTGTGGCACGGGTTCGATCCCTGGCACAGGAATTTCCATACTGCTGCAGAAGCAGCCAAAAAAATTTTTTTTTCTAGAATGTTACACATTATCCAGATGTCTAACTGGGGATTACATGATTAGGATGGATATACCATCACAACTCAATATGGACTTTCAAATATACTAAAGAGTCAGAGTTCCCATTGTGGCGCAGTGGTTAATGAATCCAACAAGGAACCATGAGGTTGCGGGTTCGATCCCTGGTCTTGCTTAGTGGGTTAATGATCCGGCGTTGCCGTGAGCTGTGGTGCAAGTCGCAGACACGGTTCGGATCCTGCGTTGCTGTGGCTCTGGTGTAGGCCAGTGGCTACAGTTCTGATTCAACCCCTAGCCTGGGAACCTCCATATGCCGTGGGTGTGGCCCTAAAAGGACAAAAAAAAAAAAATATGTGTATATATATATATATATATATATATATATGTATGTATACTGTATATATATACTGAAGAATCTATAGATTAACTTAAGAAATGTAACAGTTTCCAAACGTATAATACAAACTGACATGTGTGAAATATTTCCAGATAAAATTATTTTAGCCTCATAATTATTGGCTCTTTTTTACAATTTTTCTCAGAAGCTGAGGACACAGGAAAGTAAGAAACAAATGGAATTACTACACAGTGTGATTATTTTCTGGTTGTTTCCAAAGTAATAATCCAGAAACAGTTCTTCTAACATGCAAAAGAGGCAAAAACTCAAAGTCCTAAGGAGAGATATGGGAAGACAGAGACCCCACTGGAATTCCACAACCAAAGGACTCCAGCAGAAAACATACCCGAGAATGCCTCCACCAAGTAGAGAGGGTCTTTCACTTGTCTGAGTCCACAGATCAGGAGAAACACGTGTAGATTGTCAGCACTTTGGTCAATCTCTGCAACAGAAGAGTTCAGCGTATGTCAATGGAAAGGATTTGGCTTGATAACTCAGTGACAATGACCCCACAAACACTCCACTCTGACCTCTCAGCCCGCTGCTCCCACACCTAACCTTTATCTTCATTTCACTGTGTGTTGAACTAACTATTCCTCCTGGTGGGTCAACCTGAGCTGAACTTGGCCTAATAAACATGAAGGTGCAACTGGCTGCAATGCAGAATGATGAGGCAACAGAGAACAGACTCAGTTATTACTCAGACGTGAGCTACGGGTCCTAGAAAAGATTTTGATGCAATTCCAGCTGGGAAGAATATTTTCTTTATGAAACCAGAAAGGTGGTTTATATAGGAATGTCCTCTTGTGCCTATATATACACACACATATATACATATACATATATACACATACATATATACATATACATACACACACACACACACACACACACACACACACGTAGAAGGACACATATTCAATGTAAACATGTCCACAGGTACATAAAAGGTTTTGGTTTGCCATATTGAAAGCTGTCATGTCAGACCAGTTGCAGATAACCACCTTCTTTGTGGTCCCTCTCGGCAAGAGGTGGATCTGGTTTCCCCAGCCCTAGACTCTAGGCTGACCCACTTGCATTAATAACAGCACACTGAGAGTTCCCACTGTGACCCAGTGGGTTAAGAATCTGACTGCAGGAGTTCCCTTCGTGGCTCAGTGGTTAATGAATCCGACTAAGAACCATGAGGTTGCGGGTTCGATCCCTGGCCTTGCTCAGTGGGTTGAGGATCCGGCGTTGCCGTGAGCTGTGGTGTAGGTTGCAGACATGGCTCGGATCCCACGTTGCTGTGGCTGTGGTGAAGGCCGGCAGCTACAGCTCCTGTTAGACCCCTAGCCTGGGAACCTCCACATGCCGCAGGTACAGCTCTAGGTAAAGGTAAAAAGACAAAAAAAAAAGAATCTGACTGCAGCATATCGGGTTGTTGTGGAAGGGGCTTTGATCCCTGGCCCGGAATTTCCATATGCCATGGGTGCAGACAAAAAAAAATGTTCCCCAGGGATGGAAGAAGCAGATGTTATGTGTCTCCAGGTGTGAAGCAGTGAGAAGGAGGTAACATCCCTTACTCCATCCTCACGATGTACATGGAATAGCCATTCAATGATATAAAAAGAGGGAAAAAAGGTAAGAGAAACCACAAAAGCACCAAAAGGAAGAGGAAATCTGAGACTAGATATTGCTGAATTGAAAACAAGTAAATACAAAACCAAAGCCAACACAAAGATGGTGTCCAAAGACAGTGACCAAAGAAAGCACTATTTTAAGAATCTGTGTGGGAGTTCCCGTTGTGGTACACTGGAAACAAGTCTGATTAGTATCCATGAGGATGCGGGTTCAATCCCTGGCCTCACTCAGTTGGTTAAAGATCCGGGGTTGTCATGAACTGTGGTGTCGGTTGCAGATGTGGCTCGGATCCCACATTGCTGGAGGCCGGCAGATGCGACTCCAATTGGACCCCTAGCCTGGGAACTTCCATATGCTGCATGTGCAGTCCTAAAAGGCAAAAAAAAAAAAAAAAAGTAAGTGATGTTTCGGTAGAAAGACTGGATCTAACTCACTACCTTTACTCTGTGATCAGGACAGGTGTTGGAAACTGACTTTACTCTTTTACTTTGATTTGACACGTTAGCTGTTCTGACAAAGCAGTTTCAGAAAACCTAGTGGCCTTCTGGTTAGGTAAAGCTGGAGAAAAGTGCCCTGGACGAACCCGCATCCAGGACCCCTAGGAAAGTCAATCATGGGAGGGAATAATCCATAATTTACAGCACTGATCTTAAGAATGTTCCGACCATAATTTACAGTAAACATTTTATATTGCAACCCTGTATGTGAGATATAAGTGGTGGAGGGGTTGTTTTTTTGGCCTCGCCCCTGGCATGTGGAAGTTCTCGGGCCAGGGATCTGCACCACAGCAGCGACCCCGGCCACAACACACAACACCCGATCCTTAACCACTAGGCTACCAGGGAGCTCCAAAGCAAAAGTATTTACACACACAGACACACATACACAGTACAGTTCTAAGAATAATGTAGATCTGTTACACAAAAGGCATAAGAAAGTTCCCAGGCTAGAGGTTGAATTGGAGCTGCAGCTACCAGCCTACACCACAGCCACAGCAACACCGGACTGGTGCCAAATCTGTGACCTACAATGCAGCTTGCAGCAACGCCGATCTTAAACCCGCATCCTCATAGATACTAGTTGGAGTTCTTAACCTACTGAACCCCCAGGGAACTCCACGCTCAGATTTTTAAAAAGAACTGAAAGAGACTGGCCTATAGAGGTTTGGAGGTGAGGCAGGTCCCTACCTAATTTGTTTAGTGGATTTCATTTCTCATTTGAAGCCCAACTTATTTTTCTTCTCTTTACTTTTCCTCTAATATCCAGGATTCATATGAGCCAAGGTTGAACTCATCCTTTACAAACGCATTTGTTTGCGTGTCTTCCCGACATCACTGTTGCCTGGAGGATGGTATTTTTAATCTTCCAAACAAAATGTGTCATTTTTGTGGTCTGGCACCATAGCGGTCCTAACAGACTAAACATCACATGCCCTAATCTTCTAAGTGACTCACCAGCTGGTGCAAGAATAGAAACCCAATCTACCTTTAAGCCACTTTCTTTGCCGTTTTCTATTCCAGGAGCTCTGTTTATTGATTTGTTTTTTTCATGCGTTATTATAGGAAGGAAAAAATTCAAGGACTTCTGCTGAACCGTTAGACTTAGTGAATTTTAGCTGAGAAATCGGATGGGGGGGGCCGTGAAAGAATCAAAGGCTCTAATAAGATTAATTTCCTAGAAAATCACGGATTGGAGAACAGACTTGTGGTTGCCAAGAGGGAGGGGGAGGGAGTGGGATGGTCTGGGAGTCTGGGGTTAACAGACGTAGACTCCTGCCTCCGGGATGGAAAAGCAAGGAGATCCTGCTGTATAGCACCGGGAACTATGTCTAATCACTTGTGACGAATCTATATTTGTATGCTTAACCGGGTCACCACGCTGTACAGTTGAAAACATTGACAGAAAGTTGTAAACCAGCTACAATGGAAAAATAAAAATCATTACATTAAAAAAAGATTAATTTTTCTTATGAAAAATGAGTGAGTTTTCCTAGGAATGGCCTGAGGAAGAAAAATACGACCATCTGAGTTTTGCATAGTTGAGTTTCCTCCTAAAAAAAAGGACAGAGTTTTAAAAAAGAGAGAGGAGTTCCCGTCGTGGCACGGCGGAAACAAATCTGGCTAGTATCTATGAGGATGTGGGTTCGATCCCTGGCCTCACTTGGTGGGTTAAGGGTTCAGCATTGCCATGAGCTGTGGTGTAGGTCACAGACATGGCTTGGATCCCGCGTTGCTGTGGCTGTGGTATAGGCTGACAGCTGTAGCTCCAATTCAACCCCTAGTCCGGGAACTTCCATGTGCAGCAAGTATGGCCCTAAAAATCAAAAGAGAGAGAGAGAATTAAATAAACAATGAAAATAGAAACAAAAGAAATAAAAAAACAACAGAGTTCCTGTTACAGCTCAGCTGGTTAAGGACTTGATGTTGTCTCTGTGAGGATGTAGGTTCGATCCCCTGGCCTCAGTCAGTGGGTTAAAGACTGGGCATTGCTGCCAGCTGTGGCTTAGGTCACAGATGGGGCTCAGATCCAGTGGTACTATGGCTGTGGCCAAGGCCCCAGCTATAGCTCTGATCCAGCCCTGGCCTGGGAACTTCCATATGCCGCAGGTGCAGCTTAAAATAAATAAATAAATAAATAAATAAACCAAAACAAACAAACAAAAAAAAAAAAAAAGAAGAAGGTGCTAGGAGTTCTTTGGTGGCTCAGCAGGTTTAAGGATCTGGCATTGTCACTGTTGGGGGGCAGATTAGATCCCTGGCCCAGGAATTTCTGCATGCCATGGGCAAGACAGAAAAAAAAAAAAAATTCGACTATAAACCCTGGGAACTAATCAGCTACCGTCCCTTGATTTCAAGGTTAACAGTTCCTAAGACTCCAGAGGGTGAGTGTTTGATCAGTAAAGGTTTGCATCACATTCACTGTAAATTCTGTTTTCACCATCTCCAGCTCCAAGTGGAAATGACACATCACAATCACAGGTGTCGAATGCTCCAGAGCCCGGGGAGTGAGATAGCAGACAGGCCGTCTCTGGAGTCTGAAACACGACCAAGACGAACAGCCGTACAAATGAGAACAGACGCCTGATCATAAAACCTAGAGGGGCCCATGAATTCTCCATCTAACACCAAAGCCATCATCTAAGCGAGCCGGCTCCCGGCATCACAACCCGAGCTCCCCAAAGCCCATATATTCTGCATACGTTTACAGCTTCTAATTGCACACATTAAGATTAAACTGCAGCCAAGCAGATCTCCAGAGGGAACACTGCCTACAGAGTATTTTACATTTTCTGGCTGTTCCGTTAATCACTGCACGGTAAGAAGGATGGAACAAGCAAAAGCAACCAGAAGGCTAGAGGACTTGATGACAAATCACTGTCCTTTCGGAAATTATGAATCTTAGTTAAGCCGCCCTGGTGACCGGTGATATACGGAAGATGGAATAACCTTACAACAGGCCACTTAAGATGGGCCTACTGGCTCTGAGCAACGGCACACACTTTTTGACACGATAAAGCAGGCGGACAGTGTGGGTTCATTTGTAACACGGACAGCGTCCCTGCCGTGGTTGCTGAGACTGATGTAAAACACTTGGGAAATGATTTCTAATCAAATGCTGGGAAATTTCTTCTTTTGGGGGGAACCCAAGGCTGACACAGAGTATATGGTGGAGGTTTTGTTTGAAGTTTGGGGAGTGAAAACAGGCCTGGGGTGTTCTCCTGTCTGCCGTGGGCAGGGCACTGATTTTGCATTTTCAGTTTTTTTCTCTGAAGTTTACAAGCAGGACCTGTAACTTCAACTTTCCTAATGTGTTTGCCGTCTCTAGGGAAAAACATTTCAGGTTAAAACAGGTGAATTCTTAAGTCTCAAATTGCATTTGCTGAGACGTGAGGTGTTCCAGAATCTTTACCGGAATGACGGGGCTGATCAGCCTGTAAGGCAGCTATAATCCCAAATGGCATACACTTACGGGCTTCATTTGTGCACAGCTGAACTTTCTCCACTTAAAGATACCACACAGGAGTTTCCTTCATGGCTCCGTGGTTAACAAACCCAGCTAGTATCCATAAGGATGTGGGTTCCATCTCTGGCCTCGCTCAGCGGGTTAAGGATCTGGCATTACCGTGAGCTGTGGTGTAGGCCAAAGATGAGGCTCGGATCCTGCGTTGCTGGGACTGTGGTGTAGGCCGGCAGCTGTAGTTCCGATTTGATCCCTTGCCTGGGAACTTCCATATCCCGCAGGTGTGGCCCTAAAAAAGAAACAAAAAATAAAAAAAGATGTCACACAGGAATATATAAGTATATATTTATATATACGTATGTAAAAAGCATTTATATATATATATATATCTATATGTACAATTTTTGCGAGACATACATCAAAACACTAATAGCATTTCCTTTTTGATACTGAAATTTCAAATGGTTTAAACTTTGTTTCTTAGTCTGACCTCGGATTTTCTTATTTTTTTTTTACAATGGTCACTTATGTGTGTAGTTAATAAAGTAACATCAAATGAACACAGGAGACTGGCATCCTTAATAAGAACAGATGTGACATGATACTAAACATGGGGGCGGTTTGTCCAAAAAGCAGCATCAGAAAGGCTGTTGTGGAGCTCCTGCTGTGGCACAGCGGGTTAAGGATCTGGCACTGCTGCAGCCGTGGCTCTGGTGGCATGTAGCCAAAAAAAAAAAGAGAGAAAGAAAAGAAAGCCTGGCGCTACTCTTCTCCTGCATCCCATCCCAGCTGCAATTCTTCCCAAGGATGACACCACTGATGACATCTCAGGGAAAAACAAAGATTGTTCTAATGGTGCCTGGCCCCCTCCCCTTGCTGACAAGATGCACTTGAATCAAAATCCTACCAGAGCTGTACAGTAGAAAACCGTACACCAAATATAATGGAAAAAATAAAAAATTATTAAAAAAAAATCCCACCGGAGGATCTCACCTCTTACCTGAATGCTGAAGGAAGGTGTTCCAATTAAAGGTGGCATTCGGCATGGTTGCGATTCCTGGGTCAAAGGGAAGAGAAGAGAAAGTTCATGTTGCTGTGACAGAACCAGCTTTTTCTGTTGACGTTGAAATCAGAGAGAACTCAACGTTCTGAGGACCTGGCTGAATTCTCCTTGATCCCTCCAAGCCCGTGAGGCTTAAAGGGAGCCCATGGAGAAAAGATCCATCACTTTCAACCCCAGCTTCGGTTACTGGGACAGACTGTCTCCAGGTCACAGAAAGCTTGAGTTTCCTAGTTCCTAAAAAAATGCGTTTGGGTTAAGAGGTGTCTATACCATTCCCAACTAAGCTCTAATAAAAATCACACAGAAATTATGTCTGCATTTAAAACTCCTCATCTCATGGCAGGGATAGGTGACAAGGTCCCACTAAGGAGCACTGGGAACTCTAATCAATATCCTGAGGTGAATCGTAATGGAAAAGAATATTGAAAAGAATGTTTATATATGTATAATTGAAGCACTTTGCTGGCAGAATTAAGAAAACATTGTAAGTCATTTTTCTCTGAAAAAATGAACATTTTAAGAGTCTGAAAGTCTAGAGGCAACATCTAACAGATTCTCTTGAAGGGGGAGGGAGTGGGATGGGCTGAGAGTATGGGGTTAGTAGACGCGAACTATTCCATTTAGAATAGATAAGCAGTGAGGTCCTGCTGTACAGCACAGGGGACTACACCCAGTCTCTCGTGATGGAACATGATGGAAGATGATATGAGAAAAAGAATGTATGCATGTGTATGCCTGGGTCACTCTGTTGTACAGCAGAAACTGGCACTATACTTGAAATTTTAAAAAGTGAAAAAAAAAAAACAAAAACAAACCCAGATTCTCTTGAGAGTAGAAAAGATTTGAAATTTTATAGAATGTAAGTCACATCCTCTAACCACCTCTTCAAGACACCTCTAAGCTGGCCGTTCACAGTGACTAGTACGATGCCGGCTGGTTAAGAAGTGCTTACCCGCACCTGCCCTGGACAGACTCTGGGGTGGGGGTGAGGATGCGCCCCAGAAAGCCTAAGCCCTGTTAAGCCCGTTGATTCCTCCAGCTCATCCAGCTGAAAACTGAGGCGCAGGGAGGTTAATCGGGGTCCAACATGACTCAGTGTGTGGGTGGGAGAGGCTGTGCCCCAAGTGCAGCATCAAAGCCTGTGTTTTTCCTGCTGCACCAGCGTTTTCAGTGGCTCTAAACCGGGCCATGGCAGAGACGTGGGCGGTCCAACCCTCGGCCTGCCCTGACTCTTACCCCTTTTATACATCCTGAGTCAGCACAGCTTTTTATATATGGGGGCTCCACAAATGAGTATGTATGATGAGTGATTCTGCTGCTAAAAGCATCCTGGAAGCCCCTTGCACATTTATAGCCCAGCAACATGACCTGGATAAGGTGGCCTTGAACTTGTGGCCCTGAGCTAGAGCACTGGTTCTCACCTCAGCTTGGAGGGAGCTGCATTCTTTGGAACCACCGTCTCTCTGATTTCTATTGTGCGGGTCAGAGGTTTTGCTGGCTATGTTTCAGAGAGGCCCAGGGCCTCAAGAAAGGATGTCAGAGGCCACCACCGGGGCAGGACCAGGGGAGGGCAGGAAGGGCTAGAGATGGAGGCAGAGGGTCCTGGGTGCCCCCAACTCAACTCAGCTTAAATGGAGAAGTTCATCTTTTTCCTTTTGTCAACATACCACTCATCGGGTATTTGTACTTCTGTTAAGTGACCTGTATTTTAAATTACACTTTCACCATTTTTATTGTTTGTGCAGTCACACCTGCAGCATATGGAAGTTCCCAGGCTAGGGCTCGGATCAGAACTGAAGCTGAGGCCTACGCCACAGCCACAGCCACGCCAGACTGGAGCTGCCTTTGTGACCTACACCATAGCTTGCAGGAATGCCAGATCCTCAACCCACTGGGCAAGGCCAGGCAGGAATCGAACTCACATCTTCATGGATACTGGTCGGATTCTTAACCCACTAAGCCACAACAGGAACTCCTAAATTACTTTTTTATAATGTTTTCCTATTTATCTTTTATCTTCATGTTAGAAAATGAAAGTGTACCTATTCTGCTATTTTTAACTGAATCCCAGACATCACATTATTTCATCCATCAATATTTCAGTACATGTCTCTAAAAGATACTCATTTTTTTTCAAGTATATTTAAAAATTCTTACCTTGACTCTGGACATAGATCTTGCCCCTAGCGTGTGGCTTTGGAAAAGAGGGGAGAAAGAACCAAAAAAAAAAGAAGAAGAAGAAGTAAATTGGATGATCAATTACCACTGCTTTTTAGAAATAAAATAAAAGCCATTTAAAAATTTCCTCTTGGAAAACATCACAAAGAATTATCTACACAGCCACTCACAGACTAATTACTTTATAAGAGCAAAGAGTTACCTCTGCTTTTAGCATGGAGGGGGTAGACCATTAAAAATAGAGTGCTCTAAGGTAAGAAGCACAAAGAAAGATGTTCCTTAAATCAGGCATAATGCGAAGTTACAAATTCCTAGTAACAATGTTAGTAGAAAATTCTGAAGCTCAGAGAACATGCCAGGGATGGAGCCCATTAGGTGCACATCAGGAGCTGAAGCTGAAGGTAGTTTTGGGAAACAAATGCTTAAACAGAGACAGAACACCCCCCAACTTTGGAAAAGAAAGGACGAGAGGAAGGGGAGGAGGAGATAGGGGCCTGGGGGGAGGAGATGAGGATGGAGATAGAGGAGGAGAAAAAGGAGGTGATGGACATGGAGATAGAGGAGGAGGAAGAAAAGGAGGAGGTGAGGATCGAGATGAAGGAGGAGGAAAAGGAGATGAAGGAGGAGGAAAAGGATGAGGGAGGAGGAAAAGGAGGTGGAGATGGAAGAGGAGGACAAGGAGGAGGAGATGGAGATGAAGATGGAGGAGGAAAAAGAGGAGATGAGGATGAAGATGGAGGAGGAGAAAAAGGAGATGGAGATGAAGGAGGAAGAAGAAGAAGAAGAAAGGGAGATGGAGGAGAAAGAGAAAAAGGAGGAGATGGGAATGGAGGAGGAGGCGGGATACCCAATATGTTGCAAAACAAAAGAAGAGGCCCAGGAGGCAGATTCTTCCAGGCTGTGAGTGGCTTGGTCCCAAGAATCCTGTGTGGGCCTCCCCAAATGCCTCTTTCACATCAAGAGACACAGTGACACCTACATGATTTTTCTAGATACCTATCCCCAGACATAAACTTACTATTCCTAGCGGTGTTTTCTGGTGGAACTTCACAAAACTACTAGAGAGAAAATGAATCCATTTCTCAGGGTCATTTTGAAATGGTGTCTTAAATACTTTTTAAATCAGGTTTGGACCCAAAGGTGGAGCAGAGTGAGAAATCCGCTGTTGACACAGTGGCAGGTTCAAGTTGGTGCCGATGGCTGTTTCTCGCGAGTGATCAAAAGATGTGGTCATTTCGGTTTAAAAAAAAAAAAGTCTGAAAAGGTGCCTCTTTTGGCCAGGTAGCCTAAATATCAACTACATGCATGAAAGAAGTGGCCACCACAGAAAACTCACCTCCTCGCTCTTTCTACCTGAATGTGTGGGGAGGGCTCCGGGTGGTCATTAGGGTGGCGGGAGCCTGTGTCTTGCGTGTGCTTGGTCGATCCACTTCAACCTGCATCTTGGAATCAGTTTTATGTTTTGGGAAACAACCTAAAGGTGAAGCAGTCCCACCAAAGGATGGATGGGGAGGGGGGAAGAGGGAGGTCCCCTGCCCTCTGCCTGGTGGATGCGAGTGTTCTGGGAGGGGCAGAAACCCACCATCCAAGGACAGCTGAATGGAAGCTGGTACAGAGACTTGTGTCTTTTTTTTTTTTTCTTCTAAACAATGAATTTTATTTCAGTTATAGGTGTACAAAGATCAAAAGTCAATACAATAGATTTTGTGTCCCAAACCCACAGTGCATCCCCCCCACCCCCCAGATTGTCTTATTTGAAAGACCAAGGTTTTCCAAAATCTGTGAGTCATTGTCTGTTCTTCAAAGAAGTTCATTGTGTCTCTTTAGTTTCCACATGTAAGCGCTAGCATTGGGTGTTGCTGTCTAATTGTCTGACTGGTTCCACTTCATATGATAATTTCTAGGTTCATCCATGTTGCTATAAATGTTGTTATTCCGTTCCTTTTAATGGCTGAGTAATATTCCATTGTGTGTATGTACCATATCTTCCCTATCCACTCCTCTGTCCATGGGCATTTAGGTTGTTTCCATGACCTGGCTTCTTCCCTCTCTAGCTGCTTTAGATGTAAAGTTAGGTTGTTTATTTGAGCTTTTTCTTGTGTCCTGAGGTAGGCTTGTATTGCTATATACTTTCCTCTTAGAACTGCTTTTGCTGCATCCCAGACGTTTTGGAGTGTCATGTCTTTGTTGTCATTTGCTTCTAGGTCTTTTTTAATTTCCTCTTTGATTTCTTCAGTGATCCATTGGTTGTTTGCTTGTTTTTGTATCCATGTGGCTAGTCTATGTCTTTTGGTTGGGGCATTCAGTCCATTAACATTTAAGGTAATTACTGATACATGTGTTCTTATTGCCATGGCATTAACTGGGGTTTTTGCAGCTCTTTTTTTTTTTTTTTACCCTGAAGTTTTGATATAGGAGTCTATATACAAATGAGATTGTTTTAAGTTGTTGGTTTCTTAATTGCACATGCATCTCCAGTGTCCTGCATTTGTGCTCTCTTCTCACGATTTCTGATTTTGGCAGCATAGTTGTGCATGGATGATTTAGTATCTTTACTGTATATATGCCTTTCCTGGTGAGCCTTGTCATTTGTGGTGTTTTTGTTTCTGGCTGTGGCCTTTTCTTTTCTGCCTAGAGAAGTTCCTTTAAGATTTGTTGTAAAGCTGGTTTAGTGTTGCAGAAATCTCTTAGCTTTTGCTTATCTGTAAAGGTTTAGATCTCTCCTTCAAATCTGAATGTGAGCCTTGCAGGGTAAAGCAATCTTGGTTGGAAGTTTTTCCCTTTCATCACATTAAGTATATCATGCCACTCCCTTCTGGCCTGCAGAGTTTCAGCTGAAAAATCTGCTGATAACCTTATTGGGCTTCCCTTGTATGTCATTTGTTTCTTTTCCCTAGCTGCTTTCAATATTTTCTCTTTGTCTTTAATTTTGGTCATTTTGATTAATATGTGTCTTGGGGTGTTCCTCCTTGGGTTTATTTTATATGGCACTCATTGCACTTCCTGGATTTGACTGAGTGGTTCCTTTACCATATTAGGGAAATTTTCGGCTATTATCTCTTCAAACAGTTTTTCTGTCCCCTTCTCTCTCTCTTCTCCCTCTGGCACCCCTATAATATGGATGTTGGTGCGTTTAACATTATCCCAGAGTTCTCTGAGACACAGCTCATTTCCTTTCAATCTTTTATCTCTTTTCTCTTCAGCATTAGTGATTTCCACTAATCTGTCCTCCACCTCACTGATTCGTTCTTCTGCTTCCTGTATTCTACTGTTGGCTGCTTCTAATGAATTTTTTATTTCAGTTATTGTTTTTGCATCTCTTCTTGTTTAATTTTTACATCTTGTATTTCTCTGCTCAGTGTTTCCTGTAAATTATCAATCTTTGCCTTCAGTTTATTTCCAATGCTTTGAATCATCTTCAGCATCAACAGTCTAAAGTCTCTTTCTGAGAGGCTGATAATCTCCTCATCACTGAGCTGTTTTTCTGGGCTTTTCTCTTTCTCCCTTATCTGAGTTACAGTTTTCTGTCTTTTCATTTTTATAGGTTTTTGGTGTGGTGACCTTTTTGCCAACAATAGAGTTGTAGCCTCTCTTAGTTCTGGCCCTTGCCTCCCCTGTGGCTAAAGTTGGTATGGAGGGGGCTTGCTGTAGGCTTCCTGATGGGAGGGAGTGATGCCTGCTCACTGGTAGGTGTGGTTGATTCCTCTCCCTCTGATGGATGGGGCTTTGTCTCTGGATGAGATTAGAGGCTGGCTGTGTGCCTAAGGGGTCTTTAGGCAGCCTGTTTACTGATGGGTGGGGCTGTGATTCCACCTGGACTATTATTTAGCCTGGGGCTTCTCAGCGCTGATGGGAGGGACCAGATTTTCCCAGAAATGGCCCCCTCCAGAGAAATGCAGGCTGATGAATGTCCCCGAGAGCTTCACCTCCAATGCCCTTCCCCCACAACAAGCCACAGTCACCCATTTTCCCAGGAGATCCTCCAGGAATTGCAGTCAGGTTCCAACTGGATTCCTATGGAGACTGCTTTGCCCTGGGACCCAGTGCACGTGAAAGTCTGTGTGTGCCTTTCAAGGATGGGGTCTCTGTTTCCCCCAGTCCTGTGGAGCTCCTGCACACAAGCCCCGCTGGCCTTCAATGCCAGATGCTCCGGGGGCTCTTTCTCCCTGTGCCCGATGCCCAGGTGTGGGGTTTTGACATGAGGCTCAGAACTCCCAGTCCTGTAGCTGAGTCTCTGTGCTGCAGTTACTTTCCAGTCTGTGGGGCTTCCCACCCGGGAGGTATGGGGTTGCTTCTATCGCGTAATGGCCCCTCCTACCTCTTGATGTGGTCTCCTCTTTATCTTCTTGAGTAGAATATCTTTTTTGGAAGTTTACAGTCCATTTGGTTGAAGGCTGCTCAGCATTTGGTTGTAGTTTTGTTGTTTTTCGGGAGAGAAGTTGAGCTGCAGTCCTTCTATTCCGCCATCTTAATCCAATTAGAGACCTGAGTCTTGGTTTGCTTTTGCCTTTGACCTTCGAGCTATATTTTATCCTAGTTTGTTTGGTTGGTTGGTTGGTTTTTAGGGCCACACCTGCCCCATATGGAAGTTCCCAGGCTTGGGGGCAAATCGGAGTTGCAGCTGCTGATCTATACCACAGCCACAGCAATGAGGGATCCGAGTTGCATCTGTGACTTACAACACAGCCACGGCAATGCTGGACCCTTAATCCACTGAGCAAGACTAGGAATTGAACCTGGGTCCTCATGCATATTAGTCAGGTTCGTTACTGAGCTATAGCAGGAACTCCGGTGTTACATTTTATATTAACCATCAGAAGCACTGAGACTGCTAAAAGACATAAGTACACTCCTCAAGTCACCATATAGCAGGAATGCATTCTCTTTTAAAATGCCCTTAAAATAGCAAGCCTTCCCCCACTCCCCAAAAAAGCTTCGAAAATCTCTTCTCTACTAGTTAAAAAAAAGGATGTTAACTTTCATGGGGGGAAATGGCTAATAGCAACCATTTGGAATTAGAAATTGAAGCTTAGAGCCCTAAAATATTCATTTTGTTTAATTATAATTTCACCAGAAAACTGAAGAAAATTTTATTGGACTGTGATGCAAGCTAAGAGCACCTCTACTTTAACCAGCGCTAAGCTGAAAACACTGGCTCAAAAAATCTCTATGAAAAGGATATTGAAGCATTGTCAAAAATATACCTGGATGTAAAAAAAAGCAAAAAAATGTATACTCGGATGCATTTTAACTGTAAAGGTAATATAATTGTTTGACAAAAACAGATTCGATATAATTCTACATAAATTCCATCCATGAAAGTCAGGCAAAATGGAGTTTAGAGTCTTGCTACTGTTTGCGTTAGAACTATGCCATGCAATCAGAAATACATAAACCTTAAAATGCTCAAGAATATTCCTTTGGGCACAAACCAAACTTAATTCATTAAATGGGTATCTCAACTCTATAAACAGAATAAATTGACTCCGTGTGGAAATGTCTGGATTTATCTGCTCATCTTTATCTATCTCTGAGGATTATTCCCCTCAAATATATTGAAACCCTCAAAAATATAAATATCAAGTCCTAGACAGAAGTTTGAAATGTGTCGTAAGCGGTATTCAAAGATCTTATCCAAGCAAACCAAGAAAAAAGAGTCACAGTATAAAAGAAATCACAGTAAGAAAAGAGATCTGGCAAATGCCAATGGGCTTATATTGATTTCGAAAATCATTTTCTATATTAAAACGTTCTCAATACAAATTAGCTTTCATTGCTCAGTATTTATTGTTGTTGTTTCACTTGCCTTGGCTTAGCATGATTCAGAGTCCTTACATATATCATTCCCCTTGCAAGATTAGCTCGCTGATGCCTAAAATGAAAAAGAAGACCGTGTGTGTGTGTGTGTGTGTGTGTGTGTGTGTGTGTGTGTGTACACGCACCCGCAGGATGGGTGCAGAAGGATTCTCCAATTTTTTTTTTGTCTTTTTAGGGCCACACCCATGGCATATGAAGGTTCCCAGGCTAGAGGTAAAATTGGAGCTGCAGCTGCCAGCCTACACCACAGCCACAGCCACGCCAGATCCGAGCCGTGTCTGCATCCTACAGACCTACACCACAAATCTCAGCAACTCTGGATCCTTAACCCACTGAGTGAAGCCAGGGATTGAACCCTAGTCCTCATGGATAACTAGTTGGGTCCGTTTCCACTGAGTCACAACAGGAACTCCAGGATTCTCCATTTTTAATGTCCATGAGAATCCATGAAAATTTGACCCCCTAGCGGATATAAAAAGCCAGTGCTCTGCTGGCTAGACACCTATAAATATATGTGACTTTGCAACAGACCCAAATGCTCATTTATGCTTTATAATGGAGCAGCAGACAGATGGTAACAACAAAAAGATTTCCCATTCTTTGATTAAGACAACCTCCTGAAATTAAACTTTCTGCAAGTGGAAACCACAGTAAGTATTACTTTTTGAAATCGATGCACAATTTCACCCTCTATGGGTGGCACAAGTACTAATTTTTATTTTGAAATGACAGGACAACGTCCACGGATGGCTTTGTTAAACATCCTTTGAAAATAGTGACAAACTGCTTAAATGTAATTATGGCCCATGAATATAAAGCTCTCAAAGGACATCACAAAACACAGAAAATTGGGCACTTTTCAGAGGACATGGATCTCTGCTTTTCTCCCTCTTCTCTTTTCCCTTAGAAATATGCTCTTAAGCCAGGAAAGAAAATAATGCTCACACAGGAAAAGGCAGGGGGCACCACTTGGTCGCTGACTCTGCAACTGGACGAGACAGAGATGTTCCAAGAAAAGGAAAAAAAATCCACAAATGAGATGAAGAGGAAATCTGAAAACTGAATTGGGATCTGGTTCTTTGGGATGGAATGTGGAGCAAGTCCAGAAAGACGAAACTAAAACAAAACAAAACAAAACAAAAAACCTTGGCAAAACCAAGGGATCACAGGTAACACCTAAATTAATCCAGCGACTCAAGAAACAAATGCCAATGAAAAATTCCCAGAAAGATTTTTTTTTTAATTACAGTTAAATCTGTGGAGGGAGTTCCTGTTGTGGTGCAATGGGATCACTGTGGCGTCTCTGAAGTGCCAGGACACAGGTTCAATCCCTGGCCCAGCACAGTGTGTTAAAGGATCCGGCGATGCTGCAGCTGCAGCACAGGTGGCAACTGCGGCTCAGATCTGATCCCTGGCCTGGAAACTCCGTATGCTGCAGGGTGGCCACAAAAGATACAAACAAAATCCATGGAGTACATAACGTGGAATGATTGCTGATTCTATTCAAAAGCTTCCTCTGCGGTAGCGACTATATGAATGAGAAGAAATGCTTCCAAACATTTCCAGAAGTTTGTGCCCTGGGTCATGGGAAAGGGTAACTGAGAATCTGTGTTCTCTGGAATTGATGAGTTTTCCATCCTTTGAGCTCCTGTGAAGGGTTTCAATTTCCAGATATCCCATGGAGGGGAAAAAAAAAACACAAAGCACATTTGCAGTCCTATTAAGAAATGTCTGGGA
The DNA here is from genome assembly GCA_004024745.2 of Catagonus wagneri. Classification (NCBI taxonomy): domain Eukaryota; kingdom Metazoa; phylum Chordata; class Mammalia; order Artiodactyla; family Tayassuidae; genus Catagonus; species Catagonus wagneri. The sequence continues at coordinate 25,782,737 of PVHT021183555.1, read as the reverse complement.
GTTCGTGGCTCAGTGGAAACAAATCTAACATCCATGAGGACGCAGGTTCAATCCCCGCCCTCACTCAGTGGGTTAAGGATCCAGCTTTGCCATGAGCTGTGGTGTAGGGTGCAGATGCGGCTCAGATCCTGCGTTGCAGTGGCTGTGGTGCAGGCCAGCAGCTATAGCTCGAATTCGACCCCTAGCCTGGGAACTTCGTGTGCCTCAGGCATGGCCCTAAAAAAGATAGAAAGTTTAAAAAAAAAAGGAAGAAGAAGAAAAAATTCTGAGGAAAGCCCATCTTAATAGAAGTTGTTGGAGTTCCCGTCGTGGCTCAGTGGTTAACAGGAACCATGAAGTTGCAGGTTTGATCCCTGGCCTCGCTCAGTGGGTTAAGGATCCGGCGTTGCCGTGAGCTGTGGTGTAGGTCACAGACGCGGCTCGGATCCCGTGTTGCTGTGGCTGTGGTGAAGGCCGGCAGCTGTAGCTCCTGTTAGACCCCTAGCCTGGGAACCCCCATATGCCGCGGGTGTGGCCCTAGATAAGGCAAAAAGACAAAAAAATAATAATAAGTTATTAAAAATGATGAGCTTCCTAGGATTTGATCAATCCCTGGAGGTTCTCTCACAGGGGACTTGTGGAGAGGACCAGCCTACAGACTAAGGAGTCCAAAGATGAAACAGAGGACCCGACTGTTGTTCAGTTTCCATTACAGAAGCAACTATAATAAAAGATGTGGTCTCGCAACATTGTAAACCAGTCTACTTCAATAAAAATTAAATAAAGAGGTGGTCCGTGCAGCTCCTGTCCCTGTCAATATGATTTCCAAAGATGAGCAGAGGGCAATGGGCCATGCAGGAAGCAGCGGCAGCAACGGTAAGCAACTGAGGGGGACAACGTACTTTGGCAGTTCCGGGATAGGCAGGTCATTTCAGGGTAGAAGAATACTGACACCTGCACTGGCCTTCAGAGCTCACCTGTGCCGTGAACCACACACGTGACCGCCAATGACATCTGTCTTGCTTTCTGCATTTCAATGTTCGACAGAACTTTGATAAGTAGATGTACACCGTGAAAAGTAAAATTACACGTTAGTATTGCCTAACACAACTGCTTCCAGAAAGCTTTTTTTTTTTCTTATCTTTTGAGAGCGGTTCCTGCTGCATATGGATGTTTTCAGGCTAAGGGGTCACTGGAGTTGCACATGCCGGCCTACAGCACAGCCATAGCAACACTGGATCTGAACCTCATCTGGGACCTACGCCAAAGCTTGTGGCAATGTGGGATTCTTAATCCACTGAGCGAGGCCAGGGATTGAACCCATATCCTCACGGAAACTATGTCAGGTTCTTAACCCACAGAGCCACAATAGGAACTCCAGAAAGTTATTTTTCCTTAACAAGCGCCAAGCCAAAGTAGATCAATGAGGCTCAAAAAGGCAATGACTCCAAAGTTTCCAAGTTCCCAAAATAATAACAATAAACACTGAAAAGTAACAGGAGTTCCTGCTTTGTAGGAGTGGATTAAGACTCCTTCTGCCAACGGTTGGGGTTGCTCAGGAGGATACAGGTTCGACCCCCAGCTAGTTGCAAATGCAGTGGGTTAAGGATCCAGTGCTGCTGAAGGTGGCAGCTGCGGCTCAGATTCAATCCCTGGACCAGGAACTTTGGTATGCTGCAGGTGGGGCCATAAAATAAAAAATATGAAATAAATAAAAGTAACAATACCAGGAAGCTTAGCTCAGCAGTGACCTCAGCAAAGTGTACCCATATGCTGTGTTGGTTACCACTGTGCTTTTCTGGACTAGATAAACTTGTCATGCATTATTTATTCAAGCACAAGATTAAAAAAAATAGTTCATAAATAAATACTTGAATTTAGAAAAAGTCCTCTTCGCTGAGTACTTATTAGAAAAAAGCATGTGGACCGTGCAATTAAATTTTGCATAGGCCTGTGCTTTTTGAACCCAATGGAGACAAGTTAAACAATAATCAGTACTTCTGCAAAGAGAAAGGCCTTCAATTAAGATATACATATACCCAACTCATTTTTAATTATTTTGGTGAAATAGTTACATTTTCTGGTCAAAGTCTGGTGAATTTAGAGAAAGCACTCTAAACGTGGACTAGAATTAGAAGTGCCCACATTTGCATTCTGAATGGCTGTTACACACTGTAGTAAGAAATCAAGTCTATTTGGACTAGCTTTTGTTTTGTTTTGTTTGCTTATGACATGTGGGAGTTCCCTGGCCCGGGACTGTATCTGTGCCACAGCAGCAACTGGAGCTACAGCAGTGGCAATGCTGGATCCTTAACCCGCTGCACCACAAGACAACTCTTAGACAACTTTTAAATTACTACAATACAGTGGCGTTTCCATTGTGGCTCAGTGGGTTAAGAACCCGTGATGAGGCAGGTTCGATCCCTGGTCTTATTCAGTGGGATAAGGATTCTGGTGTTGTTGCAAGCTGCAGTGTAGATCAGAGAAGTGGCGTGGATTTAGTGTGGCTGTGGCGGATGTATCTCCAATTAGACCCCTAGCCTGGGAACCTCCAAATGCCGCGAGTGCGGCCCTAGAAAAGCAAAAAGACAAAAAAAAAATTATAAACACCATTGCAAAGCAAAAAGACAAAAAAAAAATTATAAACACCATTGCAGCTCAATACCAAAAAAATGAACAATGCCATCGAAAAATGGACAGAAGATCTAAACAGACAGTTCTCCAAAGAAGACATGCAGATGGCAAAAAAAAAAAATAGTACCACCTTACACCAGCCAGAATGGCCATCATCAAAAAGTCTATAAACAATTAAGTGCTGGAGAGGCTATGGAGAAAAAGGAACCTTACTACACTGTTGGTGGGAATGTAAATTGGTGCAGTCACTGTGGAAAGCAGTATGGAGATTCCTCAGAAAACTAAAAATAGTATTACCATTTGATCCAGCAATCCCACTCCTGGGCATTTATCTGGAGAAAACCATGACTCAAAAAGACACATGTACTCCAGTGTTCATTGCAGCACTCTATACAATAGCCAAGTCAGGGAAACATCCTAAATGCCCATCAACAAAGGAGTGGATAAAGAAGATGAGGTACATATACACAATGCAATATTACTCATCCATTAAAAGAAAAGAAATGACAGCCTTTGCAGCAACATGGATGGAACTAGAAATTATCATGCTAAATGAAGTCAGTCATACAATGAGACACCAACATCAAATGCTACCACCTTCATGTGGAATCTAAAAAAAGGAAACAATGAACTTCTTTGCAGAACAGATACTGACTCACGGACTTTGAAAAACTTATGGTTTCCAAATGAGACAGGTTGGGGGGTGGGGGGATGCACTGAGGGTTTGGGATGGCAATGCTATAAAATTTGGTTGTGATGATTGTTGTACAACTATAAATGTAATAAAATTCATTGACTGATTTCAAAAAATTAAAAAAATTAAAAATTAAAAATAAATAAAAAAGATCCGGCTTTGTCGCAGCTGCAGCACTGGTCACAATTGTGGCTTGGATCTGACCCGGGCCTGGGAACTCCATATGCCTGGGGTCAGTCAAAAAAAAAAGGGGAAAGAAAGAAAGAAAGGCCGAAGGCAGGAAGAAAGAAAGAAAGAAGGAAGGAAGGAAGGAAGGAAAGGAAGAAGGAAAGGAAGGAAGGGAAAAAGAAGGAAAAGTTCTAAAGAAAGATCCATTCCTGGCAAAGTCAACTGGACAAAAATGTGGGGTGGAATGATATCCTCTGGGGATACAGGAGTGAGCTATAGTTTGGTCCTGTCCTCAAAGAACTCACAGCCACCTGGGGGGAAAAGTGAAGGAAAGGATGTAAGAAGAAGAATGTGTAGATAGGTATGACCGGGTCACTTTGCTATACAGAGGAAACTGGCACAACACTGTAAATCAACTAGACTATAATTTCTTAAATTTTTTTAAAAATTAGAAAACAAAGATGTTAGGGAAATTATGGAGGCAAAACACGCATCAACAGGTAAAAGCCTTCTTTTATCTGGCTTAACAGAAGACAGCTGAACTCTCGTATTTTCCGCTCCCTTCAATCTGTCTGCCTATGTTGTTTTGGCTGAAATATATATAAAGTCCTGCCTCTTGCTGATATCATTAGAAAAGGGAAGAGTATTTTAATAGGAGCCTTTTTCGGATCATTATAGGTATTATTCTTGGATATGACACCAAAACAAATGCCAATTTCTTAAAGGTTAACTGCAATATGGAAACTGCAATTACATCACACCCTGATAGATTCAAATCCATGGGCCTCCCTCACACTTTAATGGATCTTTACCTTTGCACGATCCTGTAATGCCATGTATTAGTCACGTGAAAAAAACTGGCTCACTGAGTGATGTGGATCTTCCAGAGGTCAAACTATTTCACTATACAGCAACCCCCACCTCCCGGAAAATCACATTTGTTAACACGACCACTGATCTCAGCAGGAAAGTTTCTAAGGGGAAGCTGCCAACCTCCTGGTGGCTTACAACATTCTAATTTTTGCCTGAAAAGTCAAACATTATCATTGGCAATAAATACTGCCTGTTGTTTTTCTTGAAGAGACTGGCTCGACTCACTCATTTTTAAGAAAATGACTGCCAATGCCCAAGTCTGAATCACTGTAGTGTGTCTACCAGTCTTTCAGATAAAAAAATCATTTCAAGTGGCTGGCTGAGTTGGCACCTCCAGCGTCCCGCAACATCCCCTTGTTCCAGACACCCCATCCTGCATCCTGATGCAACAGAAAGAGCATACACATACTTCCTGCTTCATCACAGAGAACGTTAAAAAAAAAATTCACATAATCAAAGGTTAATATTTGATAGAACTTATAATTTTATAATAATATCATGTAATTATATATTATAATAATTATTATAATAACAGTCCGTGATAGAAAAGAGTCTGAAAGAGAATAGATGTAGATATGTATAATTGAATCATTTTACTGCATACTTGAAACTAGCACAACACTGTCAATTAACCACACTTTAATTAAAAAAAAAAACCCATGAGGAGTTCTCTTGTGGCACAGGGTTAAAAACCCAGCGTGGTCACTGTAGTGGTTGGTGTCATAACTGTGGTGTGGGTCCAACCCCTGCCCTGGGAACTTCAACATGCAGCAAGCATAAAAATTAAAAAAAAATTTTTAAATATATTCGCAGGTTAATATTTGATAAAATTATTAATTTTCTAATACTAGAATACAATAAAATAACAATTATATACTAAAATAAAAGCCTTCAATGGAAAGAATCTGAAAATGAATACATACATATATGTATAATTGAACAGCTTTGCGATACACCTAAAACTAACACAACATTGTTAATCAAATAGACCTCAATAAAAAAAAAATTCAAAGGATTTAATTCCTTTTTGTGTGTGTGTGCTTTTTTTAGGGCCACGCCCACAGCATATGGAGGGTCCCAGCTAGGGGTCTAATCATAGCTACAGCTGCCAGCCTACATCACAGCCACAGTAACTTGGGATCTGAGCCGCATCTGGGACCTACACCACAGCTCACAACAAAGCCAGATCCTTAACCCACTGAGTGAAGCCAGGGATCGAACCCACAGCCTCATGGTACCTAGTCAGATTCATTTCCGCTGTGCCACGACAGGAACTCCAAAGTTTAATTCTTAATAAAATTAATAACTTTATAATATTATAATATAATAATGTAATGCAATTATTCATCATCATAATAATAACTTGTAATAGAAAAGAATCTGAAAAAGAACATATGTATGTGTATAACTGAATCACTTTGCCGTACACTTGAAACTAACACAACATTGTACGTTAACTAGACCTCAATTAAAAAAATCCATGTATTCCAAGGTTAATATGTGATAAAATTAATAATGTTTATGCTTCATAGAGGACATCCTTAAGTGAAGCTGGCTCTTTTTTTTTTTGTCATGACAAGTAGATGGCAGCAAATAACAGATGGCTACTAGTGCAGATGGGGGTTCCTGCTTTCATGAGGATGAAGGCATCAGCTGTTTCCCTCACCACTGCTCTTCACGTGGTGAAAGAGACTTTGGCCTTTAACAACATCTTTAAGAATGTCTCAGCATTATTACCAAAAAAGGTTTGACTTTGTAGAGATCCTAAAAGAGCCCTGGACAACCCTCCCTCCCACCTTTGAGAACCACTGGTGTCCAGGAACTGCCTTAAGGCAGATGGACCGTCAAAGTGATACAAACAGGAAACCAGAAGCCAGGAAGCTTGCTGTTTTTTCATTCATTAACTTGCACTGAAAAGATCCACTCTCGACTCTGCCTGGGGAGTTTGATGTGGAAAATAAGAAGAGGCACATCCTGGCCAGAGTGAATCTTCACGCTCACAGGCACACGGTACTCCGGGCTTTGGTAAAGGTCTACCAGTCCCACACAAGACTGTGTTTGCCCTTGTCCCATTACAGTTGACTGCAAACGTTAGAACCTACAAACTGAAAGCCTGTATATGAAGAATGTGCAGAGCCTGTAAATTGCCACCTACAGGAATAATGCCTATGGACGACAAAGGCATAAGTGTTATGCACAGCAGTGAGCCAGCAACGCCGGTGGCACAGGCTCCTTGCAGGGCTCACCTCTGGAGAAAACAGCCCAGTGCCTATGTTCCACTAGAGGAAAGCAACCTTTGGGTTGGCTTTTTCTTTAGTTTTGCAGATGCTGGCTCTGCCATGTCTCTACAGAACTCCCCATGGAGGACTCAGGCTCCTGCCAGCTCATTTCCCCTGCCCCCTAAGTCGTAATGAATTTTAAAAAGTCAATAAGTGCATTAACTTGTGAAGCTACAAAGCTCTGTACTTATTTAAGCTCTTCAAATAAATAGTTCAACCTAGGAAATTACCGGGGCCACCTAAGGGATTGCTACTCTCAAAGTGTACGAGGTTTCTGCAACATTTATAGTGTCCGTAAATCATCCAATAGCAGTACATAAAAGGAAAAGACACAAAGCATTAAAAGATGTGGCTATTGGGCTATTTTCTCTCTTCAGTAAGAATATCAAAAAGAAAATCACTAAAGGCTTAAGAGTATCTACACAAATAAAAAACATCAACATCCGGGAAACGTAATACACCACTGTGGCCACAAGGGGCAGTGTCGACAGGAACCTTATCAGCTCTGACAGATCTTTCTGTTCTCAATCCAGACGGTAAGGCAAAATGAACACATACCCACTGCGTTTGTGCAATTTCCTTCATGGACTCCGTGAAAGCAACAGCAAATCTAGTAACGTGAGCAAAAATAATGAAAACAATTAGGGCAGAATTCAATGAACATCACCATGAAACAACTCTTCGGAACAAATTGTGAGAGACAGCTAAAGTAGCTAAATTTACAGTGCAATCAATCTTCATTAGTCGTGGTCACTGGTCATGAGATTTCATCCCCACTCACATCCCCCCCCAAAAGTAAAGTTGTGTATGCAGGAAATAAACCAGTGAAGCTCACAACTTCCTATTTTTCTTGCTTTCCATGGAAGGTGAAAGAAGCCAAGATAAACCTGAAAACAAGATGCAGGACAGAAGCAAGGAACTTAATATTAAGGGGCAGGCAATCTCGTCTTTTGGCTTCACCAAAGGATAGCTAAGCTATATTATTCAAGATTTACTGAATGTTTATGGCTAAGGAATGCTAATGTCCCCATTCACTGAGAAATAGCTGGGTTTCCAGAAGCAGGGCTGGGTACACATGGAATGAACCAGGAACATCTTATGGGGCCAGAAAGGAAGAAAGTGCTCAAAAATGGAAAGCGCTTGAAGAAAGGATATGGGAGTCAACTCAAATCATCTCCAGTGGGAACTCCCTGGTGGCTGGGGCTCAGTGGCTTAAGGATCCAGTGCTGTCACTGCTATGGCTCCCATGACTTCTGTGGCATGGCTTCAGTCCCTTGCCCAGGAATTTCTACATGCTGAGGGGGTGCCCCCCCAAATCTCCAATGGCCATCACTGGGGTGATTTGGGCACCAAAAATAAATAATAGGGGTGATGGGTAGCCCATAGAGTGAAATAAAATAAATAACCACGAGTCCATGTTGATACATATAAATAACTGAAGTAAATGGGGTCAAACAGAAGGAAGACAGCTCTTCCTTACAGTCGTAGGAGTGGAAATACAAAATCCCCATCACACAAACAAGGCAGTAAAAATTGTTGCGGTAAAATTCCTGTCGTGGTTTAGCGGGTTAAGAGCCCAACATGGTGTCCGTGAGGATGTGGGTTCCGTCCCCGGGCTCGCTCAGTGACTTAAGGACTCAGCAAGGCTGCAGGCTGTGGCATGGGTCACAGATGTGGCTCAGCAGCTCCGATTTGACCCCTAGCCCGGAAACGTCCATATGCCTCGAGTTCAGCCATAAAAAGAAAAAAAAATGTTGCAGAAAACAACCATTAACAGGTGATTCCTCCCCACTGGAGTGACCTGGAAAGGGGAGCTTGTGTTCCCCGGTCTGTGTCTTTTCCAAGACTCCCCTTTCTCCCTCCCGCCCCCTGTCCCCAAACCATCAGCTCATCACAAACATAGCCAAGGAACCCTACCCCTGGGTATAAAATAAACATGGTGGAGGAGGAACAAACCACATCAGACCTTCCATCTGAGTCCAGCAGGCACTGAGACTGCTGGCATGATGCTCTCCATGCCCCTAAACACTGGCAGGAAACACAAATAGACTGTGTTCCGAAGGCATCAACTTTAGTCCAAGAAATGAGAATTTGAAAAGAAAGAAAAAGCAACTAAATAGCCACTGCAAAGTTAGGGCAGAAACCTGCCTTTGTGGGAAACGGCGAAAATAAGAAACTAAAGAATCAGACAAATAACATCACACATGTCGACTGCCTGCCACAGTTCCGGGTCCCTGGTTCACTTAACACCTGATAAACACCTGCTATTACGATTTTCTTTCTTTTTTTTTGTCTTTTTGCCTTTATGTAGAGCCGCACCCGCAGCATATGGAGATTCCCAGGCTAGGGGTCTAACAGGAGCTGTAGCCGCCAGCCTTCGCCACAGCCACAGCAACGCGGGATCTGAGCCGCGTCTGCAACCTACACCACAGCTCACGGCAACGCCGGATCATTAACCCACTGAGCAAGGCCAGGGATCGAACCCGCAACCTCATGGTTCCTAGTCGGATTCGTTAACCACTGAGCCATGAAGGGAACTCCTATTATGATTTTCTACTGGGAATATCACCACTTACTACCAGGACTTCTGCAAGACATTAGGGCACTCCACGTGGCAAGTGAACAAACTATTTGACAGCCTAAAACTTACAAAAACAACAAAACTGAACTGGAAATTATCATACTAAGTGAAGTCAGACAAAGAAAAATACAACATCACTTATACGTGGAATTTAAAATGTGACACAAATGAACCTATCTTCAAAACAGAAACAGACTCACAGAGGTAGAGAATAGACTTGTAATTGCCAAGGGGGAGGGGGTGAGGGATGGACTGGGAGGCTGGGGTTAGCAAATACAAACTGTTTATATAGAGAGAGGATGGGTAAACAACAAGGTCCTACTGGATAGCTCAGAGAACTCTATTCATGTTCTATGATACATCATGATGGAAAAGAATATTTTTAAAAAACAGCATACACACACACATATAACTGAATCACTTTGCTGCACAGCAGAAATTAACACAGCAGTGTAGAAGTTCCTATTGTGGCACAGGGGGAACGAATCCGACTAGTATCCATGGAGATGCAGGTTCAGTCCCTGAACTCAGTAGGTCGGAATCCGGCATTGCCATGAGCTGTGCTGTAGGTTGCAGCTGCGTCTCAGATCCCATGTTGCTGTGGCTGTGGTGCAGGCTGACGCCTGCAGCTCCAATATGACCCCTAGCCTGGGAACTTCCATATACCACACCTGGGGCCCTAAAAAGCAAAAAAAAAAAGAAACGAACAAATAAAAACACATTGTTACAGCACGGGTTTAAGATGACAGGGGAGGAGGAGAGTCTTGAGAAGGTTTTCATCAAAGGTTCAGGGGGTGAACCTGAGCTAACTCTGGCATACACATCATTTAATCCAGAGCCACAGAGAACAGGTCGTTCTTGTGGCTCCTGCCAAGAGAAACAGTGGTTCTGGCTTTACACCCACCTAATAGATCACATTTTAAGAATTCCCGGCCTATGGAGCTCCCGTCGTGGCTCAGTGGTTAACGAATCCAACTAGGAACCATGAGGTTGGGGGTTCAGTCCCTGGCCTTGCTCAGTGGGTTAAGGATCCAGCGTTGCCGTGAGCTGTGGTGTAGGTTGCAGACGCGGCTCGGATCCCGCGTTGCTGTGGCTGTGGCGAAGGCTGGCGGCTACAGCTCCTGTTAGACCCCTAGCCTGGGAACCTCCATATGCTGCGGGTGCAGCCCTAGATGAGGCAAAAAAATAAATAAATAAAATAAAATAAAATAACACATTTCTGGAGTTCCCGTTGTGGCTCAGTGGATTACAAACCTTATTAGTATCCATGAGGACGAGGGTTCGATCCCTGGCCCTGCTCAGTGGGTTGAGCTGGCATTGCTGCAAGCTATGGTGTAGGCTGCAGATGCAGCTCGGCTTTGGGGTGACTGTGGCTGTAGTGTAGGCTGGCAGCTGCAGCTCTGATTAGACTCCTAGCCAGGGAACTTCCATATGCCATGGGTGCAGACCTAAAAAGACAAATAAATAAATAAACAAACAAACAAACAAAATAACACATCTTGCTTTTTTTTTTCTTTTTGGCTGAAAGCTCCGTAGACCAGGAAGCCAGCCTGAGCCAAGAAGGAACCCGAGCCGATGCAGCGACAAAGCCAGGTTCTTAACCCACTTAGCCACAAGGGAACCACATAAATAACCCATTTCCCTAGACAATGAAATCCTACTGTATAGCACAGGAAACCATATCTAATCTGGGATAAAGCATAAAGGAAAGGAATATAAAAGAGAATGTACAGGAGTTCCCTGCTGGCCTAGTGAGTTAAGCCTTGGTGTTGTCACCACCGTGGCACAGGCTTGATCCCTGGCCCTGGAACTTCTACATGCCATAGGCACGGTCAAAAGGAAAAAAAAAAAAAAGGAATGTACATATGTGCATAACTAAGTCACTTTGCTGTATAGCAGAAATTAGCACAACACTGTAAATTAACCATACTTTAAAAAAAGGAGTTCCCGTCATGGCTCAGTGGTTAACGAACCTTACTAGCATCTGTGAGGACGCAGGTTCGATCCCTGGGCTCACTCCTTGGGTTAAGGATCTGGTGTTGTCGTGCGCTGTGGTGTAGGTCACAGACACGGCTCCGATCTCGCATTGCTGTAGCTGTGGTGTAGGCCGGCAGCAGATCCAATTTGACCCCTAGCCTGGGAACCTCCATATGCCCCAAGTGAGGCCCTAAAAAGCCAAAAGCAAAAAGCCAAAAAAACAAATAAGCAAAAAACAATGTGCTAAACAAAAAAAATAAATAACACATTTCTTAGGAAAAAAATAAAACTAGCACTTTTGCACTGTTGCTTGAATATTGCCATTTGAAAACTACTTACTTTGACATAAAAATTCTGTGAAAAACACCTTTAGTAACACTACAGCTCAAAAACCATATGAAATGACCAACTTCAACTGTTTCTGACCTACAGAACAGTAATTTCATATGGTTTAACCTATCATGCACTATAGGTGTCATATTTAGGAAAGTATTGGTGATGCAGTTCATTTCGTACAAACACCCTTTTGCTCATTTGCTTCACAATGCTGTTTTTCTAATATACACCTAGATGAACACCTTCAATAAACTATTTCCACAAATTTCAAATACTCCTTATTTAATTATGATATCCATAATCACCAAATACCTACTATAATACACACAAGCCAAAAAAGCAGATGATAAAAAAACAAGGTTGCATACTATACTATACGGGAAAAAAAAAGTTTTAAATGCTAAAAAAGTAGAAAAACACATCTTATAGGCAAAATATAATGATTTAAAATCACTTGATTAAAAATGAAGCTCTCGGAGTTCCCATCGTGGCACAGCGCTTAACAAATCCAACTAGGAACCATAAGGTTGCGGGTTCGAAACCCGGCCTCGCTCAGTGGGTTAACGATCCGGCATTGCTGTGAGCTGTGGTGTAGGTTGCTGGGATCTGGCATTGCTGTGGCTGTGGCATCTGCCAGCGGCTACAGCTCCAATTCGACCCCTAGCCTGGGAACCTGCATATGCCGCGGGTGTGGACCTAAAAAAAAAATGAAACTCTCATTCTAAAGCTAGACAAGTTCAATGCCTTATTTTACAGAACAGTGTGCTATAGTGGGTTGGACAAGAAATCTATGATTCATGCAACTTTCCTGCCCACTAACTTCAATCAATAGCTCCCAAATAAAAATCAATGTGTGTCTTAATAACAACGAAAAGAATAATGCTAATGATAACATCGTACGATGAATTCATTCAATACTGTTTCTCCCAAGTAGAATTATTTTCTTTCTATAAGACAGTGCATTACAAACTGCAGGAATCTAAAGGTAATAAATTTTTAGGGTCTAAGAACAACAAGAAGAAAACCTATAATGACAGATCACCTTTCAAAGTGTGCCTACACTGTTGTAGTATCTTTATTTTACTGTAATACACACAGACACACACAGTGTACTCCCTATTTTTAAAAGATTGCATTGCCATAATTATATCTAGGAAGTTTTCAGGAGGAAGCAGGGTCCCAAAAGGCAATGCCTGTCCAGTGGTAACCCTAGTGTTAAGGAGCAAGACTTAAGGCTCAGGTCGCTTCTGGAGCACAGGTTCCATCCCTGGCCCTGGAACTTTCACGTGCCATGGGTGCACCAAAAAAAAAAAAAAAAAGCCACCCTATCGTCTTCAGTTGTTATCAGCAGGCTGTCTGCTGTATAGGAGACTCTAGGACCTACTCCTCTTGTATGCACAAAACTTTGTGCCTTTTGACTGGCACCCCCATCTGCCCCCTCCCAGCCCCTGGCATTCTACTCTTGCTTTTGTGAGTTGGACTGTTTCAGCCCCCACATATCAGTAGAATCACACAGTCTTTGTCCTTCAGTGTCTGACTTGTTTGCCGTGAGCATAAATGTGCCCCAGGTTCATCCACATCATTGAATGTGGCAGGATTTCCTCCTTTTTTTTTAAGCTTTATTGAAGTATAGTTGAGTTACCATGTTGTAATCGTTTCTGCTGTACGTCAAAGTGATTCGGTGATACACACACACATTTCCATTCTTTTTCAGATTCACAGAATATTGAGTAGAGCTCCCTGTGCTATACAGCAGTTCCCTGTTGGCCAATCATTCCATATATAATGGTATGCATATGCCAATCCCACACCCCTAGGCCATACCACTCCCCACCACCTGTTCCCTTTAATAACCATAAGGTTTTTTTTATTATTACGGTATAGTTGATTGACAATGTTGGGCCAGTTTCTGCTGTACAACAAAATGACACAGCTAGCTAGATAGATACATAGATAGATACATAGATACAGAGATACATACATACAAAGATACACAGACACATAGATACATACATACACATTCTTTTTGTAAATTATTTTTTATCATGGTCTAGCCCAGGAGATTGGATATAGTTAGTTCCTGTGCTATACAGTAGGACCTTGCTGTTTTTAAATTGAATAGTCTGTATCTACTAACCCCAAATTCCCAGTCCATCCTCCCTCCCTTTCTCTTTCTGACTTAATTCACTTAGTATGAGAACCTCTAATTGCAACCACAGAGCTGCAAAAGGCATTATTTCATTATTTTTAATGACTAATATTCCATTGTATATATGTACCACATCTTTATCCATTCCTCTGTCGATGGGCATTAGGTCGTTTCCATGTCTTTGCTGTTGTGAATGGTGCGACTATGAATATACAGGTGCATATATTTTTTTGAATTGTAGTTTTGTCCAGATATATGCCCAGGAGTGGGACTGCTACATACATCATATGGTAGTTCTATTGATTTTATTATCTCTTTTTCTCACAATTTTTATACGAACATAGAGGATGTGTATGCTGCTATTATGTTAATTATTACCACTGTAATAAATTACAGAGAAAATAGGGTGATTCTTTTTCCCTCCGCCAAGCCTTCCTGTTCATTAAAGAATGCTGTGCAAATGTTATCATTTTCTAAGTACGCCTCAGCATGAAAAAGGCTGGGAAATATAGCTGTGGTTTCTCAATGGGGGGCAATAACTACTCCCATCCCGGGCACTAGAAATATGGGAGGTGTGCTCAGTGTTTGCAGTACCTGAACAGGTGCTGCTGACAGGTAGGATCCAGAGTCAGGCACATGCAGGGCAGCCCCCCCATGATGAATATGGGTGTCTGCCCAAAACGCCCATAGAGACCCCCTTGAGAAACCCACATGGTGGCCCCTCTCACAATGGTTTCTGTATAGCTCAGAAGTTTGTATAGATAAGAGCCATATCAGGAGTTCCCACTGCGGCACAGTGGAAATGAATCTGTCTAGTATCTATGAGGATGCAGATTTGATCCCTGGCCTTGCTCAGTGGGTTAAAGATCTGATGTTGCTGTGGCTGTGGCCTGTGGCTGTGGCTGTGGCTGTGGCCTGCAGTTGCAGCTCTGATTTGACCCTTAGCCTGGGATGTCCATATGCTGCAGATGAGGCCTTAAAAAGAAAAAAAAACAGATGGAGTACCCATCATGGCACAGCAGAAACGAATCCAACTAGGAACCATGAGGTTGCAGGTTTGATCCCTGGCCTCGCTCAGTGGGTTAAGGATCTGGCGTTGCCATGAGCTATATAGTACAGGTCACAGACATGGCTCAGATCTGGCATTGCTATGGCTGTGGTGTAGACCAGCAGCTGTAGCTCTGTTTAGACCCCTAGCCTGGGAACCTCCATATGCCATGGGTGCGGCCCTAAAAAAGAGAAAAAAAAGAGAGAGATTCTATTTGACACAACTAGTAACATGGAAATTACAAAAGCAAAAAATCTCACTGGTAAAGGCAAATATACAGTAAAGACAGTTAACTGGCCATGTATAAAGCTAGTTGGGGAGTTCCTGTTGTGGCACAGTGGAAACGAATCCGACTACAAACCATGAGGTTGTGGGTTTGATCCCTGGCATCGCTCAGTGGATTAATGATCCGGCGTTGCCGTGAGCTGTGGTGTAGGTTGCAGATGCGGCTAGGATCTGGCGTTGCTGTGTCTCTGACGTAGGTCGGTGGCTACAGCTCCGATTAGACCCCCAGCCTGGGAACTTCCATATGCCACAGATGCGGCCCTAAAAAGCCAAAAAGAAAGAAAGAAAGAAAGAAAGAAAGAAAGAAAGAAAGAAAGAAAGAAAGAAAGAAAGAAAGAAAGGGAGAAAGAGAGAAAGAAAGAAAAGCTAGCTGGAAGGGGAAAAGACGAAAAGCAGCAAATATCATCCATATCCTACAATAAGTAGTTAAGGGATGCACGAAACCAAAAGATGGACGATACAATGCCAGGAGTTCCCATTGTTGCTCAATGGATTAAGGACCCCACGTAGTGTCCATGAGGATGCAGGTTCCATCCTCACTCAGTAGGTTAAGGATTTGGCATTGCCACAGGCTTCAGTGTAGGTCACAGGTGCAGCTCAAATCTGGCATTACTGTGGCTGTGGAATAAGCTGGACTGGACCCATAGCCTGGGCACTTCCATATGTCTCAGGTGTAGCTATAAAAAGAATAAATAAATAAACAAATAAATAAAATATGATGTCAAAGACAGTAAACATGGCAGACGGGGAGTAAAGAGACAGGGTTGTTAAAAGGTGTTTGCACTTAAGAGATCAGCAAGTTAAAATAGTCAGAGAGACAGACTGCCATATACAGCACAAGAAGTAAATACCTGCAATATCTTTGTGTGATGACATATGGTAACTTGACTTATTCTGGTGATCATTTTGAAATGTTTAGAAATACCAAACCACTATGTTGTGTAACAGGAACTAACATGGTTTGATGTTGAATTATACTTCAAAACCAACCAAACAAACTCATAGAAAAAGATCAGGGGAGTTCCCGTCGTGGGCCAGCGGTTAATGAACCCGACTAGCAATCCATAAGGACGTGGGTTTGGGCCCTGGCCTCTCTCTGTGGGTTAAGGATCCAGTGTTGCCAAGAGCTGTGGTGTAGGTCACAGACACAACTTGGATCCTGCATTCCTGGGGCTGTGGCGTAGGCCAGCAGCTATAGCTCCTATTGGACCCCTAGGCTAGGAAATTCCATATGGCCCGGGTATGGCCCTAAAAAGACAAAAAAAAAAAGGAAGAAAGAAAGAAAGAAAAAGATCAGGGAGGGGGAGGGAGTGGGATGACAGGGAGTCTGGGGGTGGTAGATGCAAATTATTACATTTAGAATGGATAAGCAATGAGGTCCTACTGTATAGCCCAGGGAACTATATCCAATCTTTTGGGATAGAACTTGATGAAAGATAATATGAAAAAAGAATGTGTTTATATGTGTGTGTGTTATGTGTGTGTGCGTGTGTGTATACATGCATATATGCGTGTGTTTATATATATATAATGTATGACAGGGTCACTTTGCTGTACAGCAGAAATTGGCACAACATTGTAAATCAACCATACTTGAATAAAAATAAAATAAAATAGAAAAAGAGATCAGATTTGTGGTTACCACAGGCAGAGAGTGAGGAGAGAAGGAATTGCCCGAAGGTGGTCAAAATGTACAAACTTCCAGTTATAAAATAAATAGCACTAGGGGTATAATGTACAACACGATCCATATAAGGAACACTGCTGTACATTCATACATGAAAGTCAAAAGTCAAAATCCTAAAAGTTTGCATCACAAGGAAAAAAATTTTCTCTATTCATTTAAAAGTTTATATGAGAAGATGGATAGTCAGTAAACTTACCGTGATAATCACTTCCTGACATATGTACGTCAAATCATTATGCTGTACACCTTAAATGCATACAGTGCTGCGTGTCAATTCTATCTCAATAAAACTGGAAAAATAAAAACATTCTACTTGGGTAAACCTGAAGCAAAGCTGACCCTGATTTGTGCACTAATAAAGCTTGAGTTTATCCATCTTATCTCTTAGCAAGAATTCTGTCTCTTCCACCGCGCAAAACATTCTGGGAATGTCCACCCAAGATTAACTAGGGTCAAAGATTTATTCCCATGCACTTGTTTACAAGGACTATTCATGCCAAAATAAAAATGTGCCAAATGAAAGAAAAAATGAAACGAAATCAAATAATGAAGTTGGCTTTATAGAGGAAGAGGTAAACTTCGCAAACTATTGGTTTCCTCTGTCTCTTTGTTGCAATGAATTTCATCCAAAAGGGTTCATGCTTAACTCCTATGAAATTCTCTTAAGGGTTACCTGGCTTCTTCAAGGACTTTTCCCATCACTTTGTTTTTTTCTCCTTGGTTAACATCTTCATTTAAATCAGTTCCACCAAAGATGATTCCAAAAGGAATTCCATGACCTGCAAAATTAAGATAATTAACAAAGCCAAGTTTAACTTTGGAATCAGACCTCCCTAACTGCCACAAAGCAATGACAGCTGAAGTTCCCAGAACATAGGGACCATGCTTTGTTGATTGCTTAATTTTATACAACTCTCCTGAACGGAATAGGTATCAGTGTTGTGAACATGACATGGGGTTAATCACATTACACAGGACTACCTTTTTTTTTTTTTTTTTTTTTTTTTTGGTTTTTGGCTGTGCCCAAGGCATGCAGAAATTACCGGGCCAGGAATCAAGCCCTCACCACAGCAGAGACATCAGATCCCTAACCCACTGAGCAACCAGGGAATTCCAGGTAGGACTATTTTCAATTTGCTCTAAGTTTTTCCTCCCTTTTTTTTTTTCTTTTTCGGCCACACCCACAGCACATAGAAGTTCCAGGGTTAGGGATTAAATCCAAGCCAGAGCTGTGACCTATGCTACAGCCACAGCAGTGCTGGATCCTTCACCCACTGTGTGGGGCCAGGGATCAAACCAGCCCCTCCACAGAGACAATCCAGATCATTAACCCACTACACCATTGCAGGAATTCAAAATTTTTCTTTTTCAATTTAACCATTTTTTAATTTGAAATATAGTTGCTTTACAATATTGTGTTAGTTTTAGGTATACAGTAAAATGATTCAGATATATATAACACACACATATACACAAATCTATTTCTTTGTGATTCTTTTTCATTACAGGTTATTACAAGATATTGAATACAGTTCCCTGTGCTTGACAGCAGGTTCTTGATGGTTATCTATGTTATATATAGCAGCGTGTATCCACTAGTCCTAAACTCCTAATTTATCCCCTACCCCATGTCAGCCACTCTCTAACAAAGCCAAGCTTATCGTTCCTGGAAAATGGGTTAATCTGGAACTACTGGTGTTTATGACAGAAACAGAGGGCTTCAAAGCTTGATCTTAATAACAGGCACCATGTGGGCGAGGAACAAAGAGGAAGAGGAAGAGATTATATCTCTAAAGAACGTGCACTACAACGGCAATGATAAATCATGGAGCCCAGAAATACACAGGACCCAAAAATATCTGAGATGCTGCACGTGCCAAGTGCATGTCAAGAGCATGTGTCAAGAGCATGTTTATTCTGAGTGACGGCCCCTGTACTGATGGAAGGCACACCCCTGGCTTGGTCATTTCACGAGGCACCAAGCGTTCGCGGATCAAATTAAACCACGTGCTCATCACACAGGGCTTCCCAGAAGGACCTGCAAAAGTCAACTAAAAATTTCAAAAGAGGAGTTCCCATCGTGGCACAGTGGTTAACAAACCCAACTAGTATCCATGAGGATGTAGGTTCAGTCCCTGGGTCAGTGGGTTAAAGATCAGTGTGGCTCTGAGCTGTGGTGTAGGTCCCAGATGCAGCTCAGATCCTGTGTTGCTGTGGCTGTGGTGTAAGCCAGCAGCTACAGCTCAGTTTAACCCCTAGCCTGGGAACCTCCATATGCTGTGGGTACAGCCCTAAAAAGACAAAGGAAAAAAACTCAAAAGAGACGATGGTCAGGAAACCACTAGATAGACCAGATCTAACTTGAGACTTGAGATTGTACTGGCGTTTCTCAAGCAAGCCGACTCTACCAAGATTCAATATTTAAAACATAGGGTACCTATCTTTCCTTTTCCCTCGCCACAGCAATGACCTGAGCCACAGCAGGGACGATGACAGATCCTTAACCTCCTGTGCCACCAGGGAACTCCCTAAAAAACACTTTTTAAGAGGGAAAAAAAATGTGCCTCTGGATGAACACAGTATGTGTGTATAAAAGTGAAAAACAAACAAGAAAAAAAGTGAAAAGCATGCATTTCTGTGTACACAGAACATCTGTCAAAAAAATATACAAAAAAAAAAAAAAAAACCCTGGCTGCTCTAGACAAGGCACCTGGAAGACAACAGGTCTGGGAAGAGAGAGGAGTAACTTTTCTTTATGACATTTTATACGGTTTGCATTTCTTACTATGGACAGGTATGACCTTTTCCAAAAATACATGCAGCCAGAGAAAAGCACAAAGTACCCCTGTCTGGTACAGAGGGCTCACCTTCTGCCCTGGGTTTAACCTTTGGGGGATGCTGAGCTAGGGTGAATGATTTCGGCACAATGGGATGGACAGGAGTCTGGGGAACCACAGAGAAAGGGCTGTTGTTGGCAGAATAATGGCCCTGAAAGACATTCACCCTTAATTCCTACAACCTATGAATGTTACATGGGCAAGCGAAATTAAGGTGGAGGGAAATGAGGTGGCAAATCAGCTAACCTTAAAAAGGAGGTGGGAGGAGTGGGATGGACCGGGAGTTTGGGGTCAGTAGACGCACACTGTAACATTTAGAAAGGATAAGCAACGAGGTCCTGCTTGTACAGCACAGAGAACTATATACAATCTCTTGTGACAGAACATGATAGAAGATAGTATGAGAAAAAGAGAGTGTGTGTGTGTGTGTGTGTGTGTGTGTGTGTGTGTGTGTATGACTGGGTCGCATTGCTGTACAGCAGAAATTGGCACAGGGCATGGCTGGGAAATGCAGCCACTCCATTACCCGTCACGCGCCGAATCACTGCACGTGCATCGGGAACCTGGTGCTAAACCATCAGTAGCAGAGCAGCTCCCTTGCTGCAATCTCTTGAAAGTCAGTCCTCAACACAAGAGTTTGCAAAAAACATTTTTTTAAAAAAGAAAAAAGAGGAGTTCTGCTGTGGCACAACAGGATTGGCGGCATCTTGGGAACGCTGGGACTCAGGTTCCGTCCCGGGGACAGCGGGTTAAGTGAGTTGCCACAGTCGCAGCTTAGGTCGAGACTGTGGCTGGGATCTGATCCCTGGTCTGGGAGCCCCACATGCCAAGGGGCAGTTGAAAGACAACAAAGATATCGGCACAACATTGTAAATCAACTCCACTTTAAAATTTTTAAAAAGAATGAGATGAAAGTTACTTTAATTAGTAATACGCAAAGTTATTTTATCACTAAATATTATATGATGACACACAATATTCAATTACTGAATTGTATTGATCATACACAAATGTTGTACAAGAGAATCAGGACAGGTAAAAAATACACGATTTTTGATTCTGAGGAATAAAAAAAAAATCTTGGAACTGATTCTTGAATTTAGATTTGTTCCTGGAGAAATCCAAGAAGCGAATCAACAGTTGTTTATAAATAAATCTTTAAACTAAAAAAAGAAAAAAGGGGAGGGAGAAAGAGTAGAGTTCCCTTGTGGTGCAACGAGCTAAGAATCCGGTGTTGTCACTGCAGCGGCTTAGGTGGCTGCTATGGTGCAAGTTGAGTCCCTGGCCAGGGAACTTCTGCATGCCACAGATATGGCAAAAAAAAAAAAAATTTAATGAAAATAAATAAATAGGTAAGGGGGAGAGTGGACCCAATGTCACCACAGGGTCCTTAAATATGGAAGAAGGACGCACAGGAAGAAGTCCAGAGTAAAGCAAGATCGGAGGACTGGACTGGCCATCACTGACTCAAGATGCAAAGGGGCCCTCGACCAAGAAACGTGGGTGCCTTCAGAAGCTGGAAGAGTCAAGGAAACGGACTTGCTACACAAACCCCCTAAAATGAACCCAGCCCTGCACCGTCTCGATTCAGCCCAGGGAGACCTATTTCAGCTTTCTGATGCTCCCAACTGAAGGACAGTAAATTGTGTGCTGTTTTAAGTCACTGAGTTTGTGGCAAATTGTTCCATAATTGTGACCTGAGAATGCCATAAGTCCCCTTGTAGCGAAATGTTTATAAGATATATTTGCAAACCGTTATGGAGTTTGTCATCACTGCTAACTCTGCCGGGTAGGGGAGTAATTTGTTATGCAATAATAGACAACTAGCACAGGAGACATATTTCTGGGAGAGCAACCAAGAAAACGGTAACTGCGGTTGCCTCTGGATATGAGAAATTAAGACTGTTGGGACAACAGGTGGGAGGAAAACTGGCTCTTTGTGCTGTGTCATTTGGTCACATTTCACTCAACCCTGGAGGGAGTTTCTGTATTATGTGCATGTATCTTTTTTTTTTTTTTTGGTCTTCTTAGGGCTACACCCATCGCCTATGAAAGTTCTTGGGGTAGGGGTCAAATTGGAGCTGCAGCTACCGACCTACACCACAGCCACAGCAACGCCAGATTTGAGACACGTCTGCAACCTACACCACAGCTCATGGCAATGCCAGATCCTTAACCCACTGAGCAAGGCCAGGGACTGAACACATATCCTCATGGATACTAGTCGGGTTCTTAACCCACTGAGCCACAATGGGAATTCAGCATGTATCATCTTAAATTTTAAAAAACAGGAGTTTCTGCTGTGGCACAGTGGGTTAAGAAGCCAACTACAGCAGTTCAGGTCGCTGCAGAGGCACAGGTTCCATCCCCAGTCCCAGCAGAGTTGGGTTAAGGATCCTACGTTGACACGGCTGCAGCATAGGTAACAGCTGCAGCTAGAAGTCAATCCCTAGCCTGGCAACTTCCATATGCCATGGGTGTGGCTATTAAAAAATAGTAATAGCAATAAATAAATAATAAGAATTAAAAAATTTAAAACAGGAGTTCCCTTCGTGGCTCAGTGGTTAGCGAATCCGACTAAGAACCATGATGTTGCGAGTTGAATCCCTGGCCTCACTCAGTGGATTAAGGATCCGGCGTTGCCGTGAACTGTGGTGTAGGTCACAGACGCGACTCGGATCCTGCGTTGCTGTGGCTGTGGTGAAGGCCGGTGGCTACAGCTCCTGTTAGACCCCTAGCCTGGGAACCTCCATATGCCGCGGGTGTGGCTCTACATAAAAGGCGAAAAGACAAGAAAAATAAAAAATAAAAAACAGAATAGAAACAGAATGCGTCCCTTTATGAAGAGAGCGTCCAGAGGCGGCCCAATTTCCCATGATGCAGGAAGCAAGAGCGAGAGCTGGGAGATCAAACAAGGTATGATGCCATGCAGAGAAACAGGAAGTCTCCCTTAGCAATGAAACATCTGAAAATTTCAGAAGTATGACACATCGTGCTGAGTGAAGTTTTATCCTAGTGCGACAATTACTGGAGATAAATGGGGGCCTCAAGTGACATACTCTCTCTTGAAAAGCTACCACTGCCACTGTGTCATTTAATTTATGTTTGGAAAAAAACACTCAGGGCTCAAGGACAACAGAATTGCCTGCCCTGCCTTCACTCTCAGTGGCTGCTGTGCTCGGCCAAGTCAAACTGGCCTTAGGAGGGGGAAGAAGAAATCTCCAAAAATTACAGATAAAGCTAAGAGGATGATTACATGCAAGTCCTTTCAAGGTCCAAGGAAGCAGTCTTCAAAGATCACCTGTGGGAGTTCCCATCGTGGCTCAGCGGAAACGAATCCGACTAGGAACCATGAGGTTGCCGGTTGCCCTGGCCTCGCTCAGTAGGTTAAGGATCCTGCATGGATATGAGCTGTGGTGTAGGTCGCAGACACGGCTCAGATCTGGCGTGGCTGTGGTTGTGGCTGTGGCTGGCAGCTGTAGCTCCAATTGGACCCTTAGCCCAGGAACGTCTATATGCCACAGATACAACCATAAAAGAAAGAAAAAAAAAAGCCCTAAAGCTTACAGCTGATTGCCCCACTGGTCATTAATCAGTACTACAGCCAACCTAGCAACCTAATCTTAATTTTTTTTTTTTTTTTTTTTGGCCATACCGGCAGCATGCAGAAGTTTCTGGGCCAGGGATCAAACCCTCACCACAACACTGACAACACTGCCTTAACCACTAGGCCACCAAGGAACTTCATAATCCAAACAGTCTTTATCGAATTACCTACTCAACTCCCAGTCCTTCAAATGCTACTTATTTATTTATTTTTATTTATTTTATTTTTGTATTGCTTTTTCAGGGCTGCACCTGTGGCATATGGCAGTTCCCAGGCTAGGAGTTTGAATCGGAGCTGTACCGGCCAGACTATGCCACAGCCACATCAATGCGGGATCCGAGCCACGTCTGCAACCTACACCACAGCTCACGGCAACACCAGATCCTTAACTCACTGAGCGAGGCCCAAGATCAAACCCACATCCTCATAGGTGCTAGTTGGGCTCATTACTGCTGAGCCACAAGGAGAACTTCCTCAAATGCTCTTTAAACTGGCTTTAGCATCTTGGTTCTCTTTTTAGTAAGTCAATTGGGAGTTCCCATCATGGCACAGCGGAAACGAATCCGACTAGGAACCGTGAGGTTGTGGGTTCTATCCCTGGCCTTGCTCAGTGGGTTAAGGATCCGGCGTTGCCCTGAGCTGTAGTGTAGGTCACAGACGCAGCTTGGATCTGGCATTGCTGTGGCTGTGGTGCAGGCCGGCGGCTACAGCTCCAATTAGACCCCTAGCCTGGAAACCTCCATATGCCACAGGTGCAGCCCTAGATAAGGCAGAAGACAAATAATAATAATAATAATGATAATAAATCAGTTACATAAAACATTTCCTATGTGCTCACTTCTTTTTTTGTTTGGCCCTTTTTTTTTTGGCAGCTGCATGTGGAAGTTCCCAGGCCAGGGATTGAACCTGTGCCACAGCAGTGACAACACTGGATCCTAAACCCACTGAGCCACCAGGGAACTCCTGTGTTCACTTCTATATTTTGTAAAAGAGTCCTAATTTTTACCTTTTGAAAATTATACTCTGAGGAGTTCCCATCATGGCTCAGTGGAAACGAATCTGACTAGCATCCATGAGGACCCAGGCTTGATCCCTGGCCCCACTCAGTGGGTAAAGGATCTGGCGTTGCCATGAGCTGTGGTGTAGTTCCCACAAGCGGCTCAGATCTGATATTGCTGCAGCTGTAGTGTAGACCGGCAAATGTAGCTCTGATTTGACCTCTAGTCTGGGAACGTCCATATGCCACGGGCGCGGCCCTGAAAAGGCAAAAAAAAAAAAAAAAAGAAAGAAAGAAAATTATACTTTGAGTTAAGAAATATACATCAAAAACATTCAGGATAATACTCTTTATGATGTAAAAACAGCTTCAGGATAACTCCATTCTCAATTGGCATAGTTATATCATTTTAAAACATTAGAAGAACAAACAAAAAGATGATTGTGTTCCTTCCACTTTTGAGATGGATAAATGGGATAAATGTTTCATTTATGTTTTAAGTTGACATTATAGGTGCTTCTAGTTATCATGATTTTTTTTTCTTTTTTTTTAAATAAAAAAAACTGCAGCCCTACTCCACCGCCCTGGTTTTCATGATTTCTGGGGTTTCAGCTTTGAAAAGATGGAGGGTTTACCTTGCACAAGTCGGCCTCCTCTATAGAGATGAAGAGCCACGGCCGCCTCAAGGTTCTCAGCCTTGATGAAGTTTGCGATTTCAGATGGACTTTCAAAGTCAAAGGCATCTTTCAGAATACACACGTGACCAGCAGCTTCTAGATGGTCCCTTTGCCAAAAAATAAATGGAGAAAGAAAAAGACAGGTAGAAAAAACATTAAAAGGGCACAGGTTGCTGCTGCGACTAAAATGTTAAATCAATCAAAGGATTATTTAAATCAAAAGTTAATACCAGGAGTTCCTGTGCGGCTCAGTGGGTTAAGGAGCCGGCCTTGCCATGAGCTGCAGTGTAGGTCACAGACACAGCCTGGATTTGGTGTTGCTGTGGCTGTGGAGTAGGCCAGCAACTGCAGCCCCCATTCGACCCCTAGCCTGGGAATTTCCATATGACACGGGTGCAGCCTTAAAAAGACTATATAAAGCATGTGTGCTCAGAAGAGTGCTCAGAAATCACTAAGGAAAAAACATAACAACCAAATTGAAAAACAGGGATCATGTAAAATTTCAGTCCATACCAAAGACAAACAGAGGAACCCAAACTACAACTGGGCTTTTTAACTGAGCTTTTAAATACAACAAATGGTGATCAACTACAGTCATCCTTTTAAGGTGGACTATTTGTAAAGATCAAAAAAAGTCTGCCTAAGGCTTCATGAAATAAACACTTCTATACTAGGGAAAGTGGTGCAGCCTCTTACGTGGGCAAAACATTAAGAGCTAGCATTTTTTTTTTTTGTCTTTTTGCCTTATCTAGGGCTGCACCCGCGGCATATGGAGGTTTCCAGGCTAGGAGTCTAACAGGAGCTGTAGCTGCCGGTCTTCACCATAGCCACAGCAACGCGGGATCCGAGCCGCATCTGCAACCTACACCACAGCTCACGGCAACCCACTGAGCAAGGCTAGGGATGGAACCTGCACCTGCGTCCTCATGGATACTAGTCAGGTGTGTTACTGCTGAGCCACGATGGGAACTCTTAGGTGTTAGGAAACTCTTATCACAAGGAAAAAAAATGTTTTTCTATTTCTTTCATTTTGTTTCTGTATGAAATGATGCATGTTCATTAAACTTACTGTGGTCATCATTTCATGATGTGTGTAAGTCAAATCATTATGCTGTACACCTTAAACTTCCACTGCACTGCACATCAGTTATTTCTCCGTAAAACTGGAAGATAAATAAGTAGACTAAAAAAAAAAAAAAGATGCTGGTCTTGAAATGCTGGAGCTCAGCAAGATGAAGGCCTTTGTGCGATCGCCAGTATGAAACCCTGAGCCCCCCGTTCAGAAAGGTAAACTGGAAAGAACACGGCTCCACTTGCCTTTATTAAGTGAGATAATAACACATTTTCAGAACCTGAGTTACCACCTCACATATTATTCCTGTGGGTGAGCTCTGTAAACTCGAAAGCATAATATCTACTTTTTAAATGCAATTCCAACAGGAATTCCTATAATTAAGAGATAACTATTATCAAATCACTCTTTTGACTTATTTTTTATTCTTATTTTATTTTTTTGGCTGTGCCTTTCGTATGTGGAAGTTCCTCGGCCAGGGATCAAATCCATGCCACAGCAGCAACCAGAGCCACATCAGTAACAATGCCAGATCCTTAACCTGCTGAGCCACCAGGGAACTCTGAAATCTCTTTTATTTTATTTTATTTATTTTTTTTATTTTAATTCTTTTTTTGGAGTTCCCGTCGTGGTGCACCAGTTAACGAATCTGACTAGGAACCATGAAGTTGCGGGTTCGATCCCTGGCTTCGCTCAGTGGGTTAAGGATCCGGCGTTGCTGTGAGCTGTGGTGTAGGTCGCAGACATGGCTCGGATCCGACGTTGCTGCAGCTGTGGTGTAGGCCGGCAGCTGTAGTTCCAATTCGACTCGTAGCCTGGGAACCTCCATATGCCGCAGGTGCAGCCATAAAAAGCAAAAAACAAAAAAAATTATTATTTTTTTTTTAATTTATTTTGGGGGGTTTTTTGGCCACCTCTTGGCATATGGAGTTCCCAGGCTAGGGACCGGATCAAAGCCATAGTTACAACTCAAGCTGCTGATGCAGCAACTTGAGATCCTTAACTCACTGTGCCAGGTCAGGGCTCTGAACCTGTATCCCAGTGCTCCCAAGACACCGCCACAGTGGGAACTCCTTTAATTTTTTTTATTAAAGTATAGCTGATTTACAATGTTCTGTCAAGTAATGCTGTAAAACAATGTGACACAGTCGTATACATATATACATTTTTTCTCATATTTTTTTCCATCATAATCTATCCCAGAGGTTGGATATAGTTCCCTATGCTGTACAGCAGGACCTCGTTGCTTGTCCATTCTCAATGTCACAGTTTGAATCTACCAACCCCAAACTCCCTGCCCATCTCCCTCCTTCCCCCCTCCCCCTTGGCAACCACAAGTCTGTTCTCTAAGTCTGGAAATCACTCTTTTTAAAACAATGCAGGGAGTTCCTTTCGTGGCTCAGCGGTTAACGAATCCGACTAGGAACAATGAGGTTGTGGGTTCGATCCCTGGCCTTGCTCAGTGGGTTAAGGATCCGGCGTTGCCGTGAGCTGTGGTGTAGGTCACAGATGCGGCTCGGATGCCGCGTTGCTGTGGCTGTGGCGTAGGCCAGCAGCTACAGCTCCTGTTAGACCCCTAGCCTGGGACCTCCATATGCCGCGGGTGCGGCTCCACATAAAAAAAAAAAGACAAAAAAAAACAATGCAAGGAGTTCACATTGTGGCTCAGCAGGTTAAGAACCCAACTAGCATCCATGAGGATAGGGGTTTGATCCCTAGCCTCGTTCAGTGGGTTAAGGCTCTGGCGTTGCTGCGGCTGTGGTGTAGGCCAGCAGCTGCAGCTCCAACTCAGCCCCTAGCCTGGGAACTTCCATGTGCCAGAGGTGCAGCCCTAAAAAGCAAAAAAATAAAAGAATGCAAAAAATTCAATGATGAAACAGGCACAGTGTCTGCATCAGGAAGCATCTCAAAGCTAAACGTCTGCTGAGCTCAGATGGACACTAATAAACGCATTCGGGGGTTGGGGAGGTGGGACCAGAAGACAGAAGGAGCCCCACCCCAAACGCGAAAGAAGGGTCCCACCTGCAGAGCTTAGTCCTGCTTTGTCTGATAAGGCAAACTGGGCTAAATGAGCACCGGAAATGTGACAAGTCTGAACAGAGATGTGCTGAGGGCAAAACATACATACAGCCCACTCCTAACCTTTGCATTGAGGACATGTCAAAATGATATTTGGACATTCTCTGTTCATGAGAATGTACTATTAAAATTAATTTGATCTGTTTCTTTCTGCTTTGTTTAAAGTAACTACTAGAAGGTGTTTTTTTGTTTGTTTGTATTTTTAGGGTCGCACCCACGGCATATGGAAGTTCCCTGGGTAGTGCTCAAATCAGAACTATAGTTGCTGACCTATGCCACAGCCACGCTAGATCTGAGCCACGTCTGCAATATACCACAGCTCATGGCCAGATCCTTAACCCACGGATTGAGGCCAAGGATCAAACATATATCCTCATGGATAATATTTGGGTTCTTAACCTGCTAAGCTATGATGGGGACTCCAACTACTAGAAGGTTTTAAATGACACACACAGACTCCCTTGATATCTGCGTTGGACATGTGAGACCTCTTCAGCTCTGGACAGTGGGTACCATGTAGACACGCTTCTCACACGGCCAGTTCTGCCAATTTTCCAAGAGAAGCCAGGTATCTGAATTGCTATGAAAAAAACATCCCAGAGTTACCGTCGTGGCTCAGTAGAAACAAATCTGACTAGTATCCTTGAGAATGTGGGTTTGATCCTTGGCCTCTTCACTCAGTGGGTTAAAGATCAGGCGTTGCCATGAGCTGTGGTGTAGGTCATAGAGGCGGCTCTGATCCAGTGTAGTTGAGGCTGTTGCGTAGGTTGGTGGCTACAGCTCTGATTCGACCCCTAGCCTGGAACCTCCACATGCCATGGGTGCAACCCTAAAAAGACAAAAAAATAATAATAAAATAAAGACAAAACAAAAACCAAACTTCCCAGTTTGAACCACCACCCTTGAGTTTATTCCTTGCTCTGTCAATGCCAACAACATTTGTTATTCCCTGATGTCTTCAGAAATTCACAGGTCTGTTTTCCCCTTCCCTTTATAAGTAATAAAGCTTCCCCTCTGAAATGTATTGGCTCCATGGCATTCATTTTCATGTTCCCTCTTCCTGCAGCCTTGAATGTCCAGTCACTCATTTGAGCAGGTTACACCCAACCCCCAGATCCAAGCAGGCCCTCCGGAACCACCCTGCCCCTCCCCAGCCCCATGCATACTCCCACCCTGAGGTATGCAATTCTGGGACCTGGGGCTGCCCAACATAACCAGAACAATAATCAGATTTGAGAAACAGGTAGTGAGTGCACTTGTCTATACCGTCTAAGCTGCAAAATCAAGTCTGAAGCCCGCCCCACCTCCAGACTTTTTAATAGGCTAAGCCGCTAAATCCCCTTCATTGTCCAGGCCAATTGGGGTTGGGGTTTCAGTTACGTGTTGAGGCTGAAAATCTCGGCCACGATTACAGACCAGCAGCTTAGAGCCTTTCTTGTTCATGTCTATAAAATCCGCTTGTCATATCGAGCTCTTCAGAAGCCATCAGAGTCTCTGACCATGGCTGGTTATCTTTCCCCCACACCCCTCCATCACTTCCAGGGCAACAGTCTTCTGACCTCAGAGGCTCACACAGCCCCTTCAGGTCCCCTGTTCTTGATTTGTAGAAAAAGGTTTTAGTCTCCTAGACCTGCCCTGAGTCCCAAAGAGCAGAGACTCAAGCAGTTACTAATTCGGGAAGGAGGGAATGCAGAAACAGAGAAGAAGCAGTTAAGAAACAGTAGTTCAGCAATAAAACAGAACCCTAGATTCTCCAGAAGGGACAGAAATGACAGTTTGATGTGTACCTTTGAGCTGTTCTGCAGGAACTAAGACCTCCCACCCAGTTGAGGATGGTGACTACACACTGAGCCTAAGCCCTGGACCCTAGACTGAAGGCTAATGATTGAGATTCCTGAAACATCACCCTGTTACCTCCCCAGCAACCTATCAGAAGAAAGACGTGCATCCTGCAGCCCTCATCCCAATGTTGCCTTTAAAAACACCTCCCTAGGAGTTCCCATCGTGGCTCAGCAGGTTACAAACACGACTAGTAGCCATGAGGACTCTGGTTCAATCCCTGGCCCCACTCAGTGGGTTAAGGATCTGGTGTTGCTGTGAGCTGTGGTGTAGGTCACAGATGTGGCTCGGATCTGGTGTCGCTGTGGCTGTGGCATAGGCTGGCAGCTGCAGCTCCAACTTGACTCCTAGCCCCGGAACTTCATATGCCATGGGTGCTACGCTAAAAAGAAAACAAAGAAAAAAAACATTGGGGGGGTATTCAGATCTTTTGAGCATGAGCTACCATTCTCCTTGCTTGGCTCCCTGCAATAAATGCTGTACTTTTCCTTCACCACAACCTGGTATCAGTAGCTGGGCTTTGCTGCACATTGGGTGAGTGGACCCAGGTCCTGTTCAGTAACACAGGGAAGTCTCCACTGCTCACTCAGCAGCACAAAGTAGGTGCAAGATCATGTACATTGGAGTTCCCATTGTGGCTCAGCAGGTTAAGAACCCAACTAGTATCCATGAGGATGAGGGTTCCATCGCCGGCCTTGCTCAGTGGATTAACGATCCAGTGTTGCCGCAAGCTGTGGTGTAGGTTGCAGATGCAGCCTGGATCCAGTGTTGCTGTGGCTGTTGTGCAGACCTGCAGCTGCAGGTCCTATTGGACACCTAGGCTGGGAACTTCCACAGCAGCAGGTGTGACACTAAAAAAAAAAAAAAGTGATAGCTTATATCTTCTTTCCTCCACTGCATCACAGGTTCTTCCAAATCATTTTGAAGTCTGTACCCTCCTTTCCTTCCTACGTCGGCCACCTCAGTCCCTCCCCCCACAATCCTGTCAGCATTCAATCCAGAACCTTCACCGTGGCAATGACAGGATTAGGCTCACACCTGCCAGGCCAGCTGCTCTCATTTCCTGGATCTCAGCACTTTGGCTGCCTCTGCTTCTTGACTCCACCAGCACCTTCCTGTTTCAGGGGCTCCACACATACTGGTCTCTTGGCTGGGAATGTTGTTGCCAAACTCTCTCCCTCCTCACCCAGCTAACCCATGGGTTTTAAGTCCCAGCTTTTAAAAGTATTTTCTCCCATAGAAAAATTCACAGTGGTACTATTCATAGTAGCCAGTAAGTGGAAACAAGCCAAATGTCCTTCAAACCAATGGACGGACATGCAAAATATGATCTCCACCCGTGGACTATATTGTTCAACTATAAAAAAAATTAAGTACTGATGCATTATGCAAAGAACTCAAAAAGGAGCATATAGTATATGATTCCATTTCTGTGAAATGTCCAGAATAGGCATAGCCATGGGAACAGAAAGCAGATTAGTGGTTGCCCAGAACTGGGGAAGGGGGGAGGTGGGGACAAAGCTAATGGGTGTGGGACATCTTGAGACAGGTGAAAATGTTCTGAAATGTGACAGTGGTGATGGTTGTATGACTTTAGGAATATACTAAAAATCACTGAATTGGATGCTTTCAAAGGGGAATTTTATGGTATGTGAATGATATCTCCATAAAAAAAATTGAGCAAGAAAAAGCTATTTCTCAGTGGAGCCTCCCAGACCCCCAGAACCAGGTCTGTGCCTTGACCTTCCGTCCCCTGCACTTCTTCCTAGTGCTGATCATATTGTAACTAAATAATCCATGTAGGGAGTTTCCTGGTGATCTAGAGGTTAGGCCTCAGTGCTTCCACGGCTGTGGCCTGGGTTCAATCCCTGGTCCGGGACCTGAGCTTCCACATAAAGCCACTGCACGTTGTAGTCAAAAATTAAAAATAAGTAAGTAAATTTCACTTAAAAAGACCTGTGCAGGAGTTCCCTTCGTGGCTCAGTGGTTAACAAATCCGACTAAGAACCATGAGGTTGCGGGTTCGATCCCTGGTCTTGCTCAGTGGGTTAAGGATCTGGCGTTGCCGTGAGCTGTGGTGTAGGTTGCAGACACAGCTCGGATCCCGCGTTGCTGTGGCTGTGGCGAAGGCTGGCAGCTACAGCTCCTGTTAGACCCCTAGCCTGGAGCCTCCATATGCCATGTGTGCGGCCCTACATAAAGGCAAAAAGACAAAAAAAAAAAAAAAAAGACCTGTGCGATTTTATGTTTGTGCTGGAAGGCTGTGACCTGCTTTTGGATGACACTGACTGATGTGCTAGAAATCTGGTGGCTGAATGGCTGTAGGCCTCTGCAGGGTTCACCTGTCCCTTCCCAGCTCCCCATACAGTGCCCCCCCCCAGAGCTGTGCCCACTGGAGATACTGGATAATAAATATTTGCCAAATGACAAGAGTAACTGACAATTATTCCTTGGTGGGGAGCAGGGAAGGAAATGGCTTCTTCCCACTAACTTAATGTACTTCTGCAGTTTCCTCAGCATCTTCTAAAGAAAGACTAGAGGAGCTCCCTGGTAGCCTAGGGGTTAAGGATCCAGTGTTGTCACTGCTGTGGCTGAGGTTGCTGCTGGAGCTCGGGTTCGATCCCTGGCCTGGGAACTTCCATATGTCTTGGATGCCCAACAAAAAAAAAAAAAAAAAAGTTTTTTCCTGGTTACTACAGAAAAAAACATGGGATTAGCTCTGATTTAAAAAAAGAGAGAGGCACTCCCGTTGTGGTTCAGAGAAAACGAATTCGACTAGTATCCATGAGTACATACCCACTCAGTGGGTTGGGGATCCAGCATTTACGTGAGCTGTGATGTAGGTTGCAGATGCAGCTGGGATCCCGAATTCCTATGGCTGTGGTGTAGGCTGGTGGGTGCAGCTCTGATTTGACCCCTAGCCTGGGAACCTGCATATGCCATGGATGTGGCCCTAAAAAGCAAAAAATAAAAATAAATTCAAATAGCTTTAAAAAAATAAAAGAGAGAGAGAAAAAAACTAGAGGACTTGAAAAGGCTGAGGCTTCTCTCCTTCCTAAATGTGTGGCGCTCACAGCCAAATTCAGACTTACACCAGCAGACCGTTGCTGGGCACTAGGGTCAGAGCTACAGTGGATGCAATGATGTTTGCCTTTGTTCCTTCTTTCCCCTTCCAGTGAGTTTCCACCAGGCGTCCTTATCTAAAGTGCTCCGCATACAAATAAAACACTCGTACACGGTGTCCTGGATGGAGGAAGAGGAGAACCTGCAATCACAGCTCACACCCATCAGACAAAGTCCCCGCTCTCAAAACGGGGACATCTGAATCCACTCCAGTGCCAGGATGCTCGTGCCAGGATGGCGCTGACCCTCAGATCTCCCTACTCGGGACCCAGGAAGCCTAAAGCCTTCACTTCTCCTTTCAGGTCCCTTTTCCTGCCTTTCCCTGAACAACCTAGTGAGAGTCTGATCGTCCAGAGCAGGGGTCAGAAAACCTTCCCTAGAAATGGCCAGAGAGTAAATACCTTTGGGGTTGCGGGTGGATGATTTCTGGCCAACTGCTCAGCTCTATTTATTTTAGCCTAACAGGAGGTGCCCTTTGAAACTCTGATCTCAATGTTACTTCATCACCAAAGCTTCAGGGTGAAATTTTTTTTTTTAATCCAGGACTTGTGATTTTGTTGTTGTTGTTGTTGTTGTTGGCTTTTTAGAGCTGAAGCTGTGGCATATGGAGGTTCCCAGGCTAGGTGTCAAATCAGAGCTGTAGCCGCCACAGCCGTAGCAACGCTGGATCAGAGTGGCATCTACAACCTACATCGCAGCTCATGGCAACACCAGATCCTTTAACCTACTGAGCAAGGCCAAGGATCGAACCTGCGAACTCATGGATACTAGTCAGGTTAGTTATTGCTGAGCCATGACAGGAACTCCTACTTGTGCAATGTAAATTTCAGGCTTTGGAGTTGCCTGATGACCTAGCCATTCAGGATTCAGTGTTAACACTGCTACAGCTCAAGTTCATTCCTTGGCCCAGGGACTCCTTCCTGCCTGCCTCAGGCGCAGCTAAAAAAAAATAAATTAAATAATTAAAGTTCCACCTTTAACTGTGAGAACCAATCTGAAGCTGTTCGCCCCATTCAGGGGATCCTCAGGATTGCTGGGTCCTTGTGAAAATTCTTGACAGCCTTCAGGGGTTAGAGGTGGGTGGGGAACTATGGTCCCCTGGCTGGACCAGACTCTGACAGCCACACCTGGCTTCTCGCTGAGCCAAGTGACACAGCAGCGACACAGACCACATGGAGACGAAGACCACAGGGCTGCTGGGAAAAGCAGGCTCCCTAATTCAGGTCCACACAAGGGTCTAGGTAACCATGCCAGCCAACCACACACCCTAAAAATGGCTTCTTCTTTCTGAAATGCCGTGCCCTAGCATTTGTTTATATGTATATATAGTTTGTGTGTGTGTGTGTGTGTGTGTGTGTGTGTGTGTGTCTTTTTAGACCTGCACCCAGGGTATATGGAGTTTTTCAGCCTAGGGATCTAATCGGAGCTAACGCTGCTGGCCTACGCCACAGCCACAACAACACCAGATCCGAGCCGCATCTGCGACCCACACCACAGCTCACGGCAACGCCGGATCCTTAACCCACTGAGTGAGACCAGGGATCGAACCCACAACCTCATGGTTCCTAGTCGGATTCATTTCTGCTGCACCACGACGGGAACTCCTGCCCTAGCACTTGTGAACAAAACCTTTATGTAGGTTTCTAAATTTGGAGTACTTAGGAGAAACCCCAGGGAGTAGGCCCTGACTGTAGTATTTAAAATTCTAGCTAACAGGAGTTCCTGTTGTGGCACAGTGGAAATGAATCCAACTAGGAACCATGAGGTTGTGGGTTCAATCCCTGGCCTCGCTCAGAGGTTAAGGATCCAGTGTTGCCATGAGCTGTGGTGTAGGTTGCAGACGCTGCTCGGATCCTGCATTGCTGTGGCTGTGGTGTAGGTCGGTGGCTATAGCTCCGATTGGACCCCTAGCCTGGGAACCTCTACATGCCGCGAGTGCAGCCCCAGAAAAGGCAAAAAGGCCAAAAAAAAAATTTTTTTTCTAGCTAATAGCTCCTGGGCTAGAAGGTAAGGTTACCTTGGAGTTCCTGTCATGGCTCAGCGGTAACGAATATGGCTAGCATCCATGAGGATGCAGGTTCAATCCCTGGCCTTGCTCTGTGGGTTAAGGATCTGGCATTGCCGTGAGCTGTGGTATAGGTTGCAGAAGCGGCTCAGATCCCGCATTGCTGTGGCTGTGGTGTAGGCCAGTGGCTACAGCTCTGATTGGATCTGTAGCCTAGGTACTTCTACGCCAAGGGCGAGATCCAAAAAAAAAACAAGGTGGCGGAGGCTAGATCACCTTACTTGTCAGGGGCTGCACAGACAATAAGACAATAAAGCAGTCCCCCTCTAGTTATCCAGCCCCCAGACAAATTTCCCCCAGAAAATGCCTTCTCCATCACCTACATCTTCTAAAAATATTCTTTTTCTTTTCTTTTCAGGGCTGCACCTGTGGCATATGGAAGTTCCCAGGCTAGGAAGGGGTCAAATCAGAGCTACAGCTGCAGGTCTATGCCACAGACACAACAGTGTGGGATCCAAACTGCCCCAGCTCACGGCAAAGCCGGATCCTTAACCCACTGAGCGAGGCCAGGGATCAAACCCGCATCCTCGTGGATACTAGTCAGGCTTGCAACCCACCAAGCCACAACGGGAACTCCTTAAAAAACTTCTAGACAGCAGGGGCCTAAGCTTGTTAGAAAGACCCCAATGTTGCCCGGTTCGTTTTCTCTCAGTGCTTTTCCCTTTATTATGAAAGAAGTGATGGGTTTTTTTCCCCCTCCCTCACTCCTGATGAAGTTAATTCCTAGGTAGGGACCCACAAAATGCAGGACAGCCTATGGTCTTGCCGACATCACAAATCTCAACCTAAGTCAAGTCCTGCAAGAGGGATAGGTCTCCTTGTCATGGAAACTGAACATATACAGGTGACAATGCCCCAGCTGAGCGTGAACTAGGGTCCTGACCCCAGAAAACAGGACCTGCTGCCTTATAAGGAAATCCCTGATGGCCTAGACAGCCCTGTTTCCAAGCTGCTGCTTCCGAGACTCTGTACAACTTAGTCTCACCCAAAATCCCTTGGAAAGTGCGCTAGGCTTGTAACCGAGTGGAATCCTATGCAGCCTTCCCCAAGTGGATCCCGTTCACGTCCTCCACCCACCTTTTTATCTATAGGAAAACTTTGGTCAAAGCACCATCGTAATTAGAGAAGTGAAAAAATACAGAGAAAAAAGAAAACAGTAATAATAATTCAGCCATTCGACAAAGTCAAGGACCCTCAGTTCTTCAGAGACTACAGATAATAGCTGAGCCATGTCCTTGGAGCTGTTTGGCAGGCGCTGAAGCCCCACCGGGTGGAAGAAGGCAACTGGATGCTGCCCACAAGCAGGTAGAGCCCAGACTGGTTGGAGCCAGAAGGTTGATGACGCTGACCCCCAATGACCTCACCATCCACCAATCAGGAGAAAGTCCACGAGCTGACCACGCCCTGCTCCTCTAAGACTCCTCACTACCCCCTCCAAGGGGTGCACAGTCCTTGAGGCACTAGTCTGCTGTGTCCCCTTTGCCTGGCCATTCAAGCTATTTTTTCTGTTTCCTCCAACTCTGTCTCCGAGTTACTATTTGGCATCAGTGTACCAGCCCAGATTTCGACAACAGGCTGTCTGGGAGGCCCTTCTCCCCTCCAGTCCATGGACTGTTTTCCTTTGAACAAAAGATGTTGAAGTTGTTGTTACTGTTGTTTTCCCTTCAATAAAGGACAACAGAGACACTACTAAACTGTATTTACCTTTTTTTTTAATGACCTCACCTGCAGCATATGGACGTTCCCGTGCCAGGGATCGAATCCAAACTGCATCTTCAACCTATGTCACAGCTGTGGCAATGCCAGATCCTTTAATCCACTCTGCCAGGCCAGGGATTGAACCCGCGCCTCTGCAGTGTGGCCACTGAAGTCAGATTCTTAACCCACTGTGCCATAGCAGGACCTTCAAAATTTTACTTTTCAAATATGTCAATTCCAAATGCCATCTCCTCTACCACCCTCCTAATCCATCCTTCATGCTGCAGCCCAAACCATCTCTGACTGCTTATAAATGTGATAGGGTTTCATGGTTTACTTCTGTTCCTGGCACCAGACTGCAGGTCCTGGAGTTCCCTGGTGGCCTCGAGGTTAAAATATTTGGCACTGTCACTGCTGTGACTTGCTCCTGTGGCATGGGTTCGATCCCTGGCCCAGGAACTTTCACATGCCAAAAACAAAAATTAGAAACAAAAAAATTCCTGCAGGTCCTGTGTCACTTGGGTCCTGTCTACATCTCCAGCCACATCTGCTGACTCCACCAAGAGTAGGGTTTGTAAGGTTCAAACCCTTACATTTTTTTCTTGTTTATGGCCACACCTGTGGCATATAGAAGTTCCCAGGCCAGGGGTCGGATCAGAGCTGCAGCTACACAGCCATAGCAGCGCCAGATCCGAGCTGCATCTGCAACCGTGCAGCAACACTGGATCCTTAACGCACTGAGCAAGGCCAGGGACCGAACTCAAATCCTCACGGACACCATGTCGTGTTCTTAACCTGCTGGGGCACAGCGGGAACTCCAGCGCTACTGATATTTTGAGTTCTTTCATCTTTATCGTGGGGCTGCCCTCTGCACTAGTGGACGTTTAACAACATTCCTGGCGAATATGCCACACTAAGTTCCCACGATTCAGTGACTGAGGGATAAGCTCTTGTCCGTGTCCCACCTGCTGCCGCTCTGCCCAAGCCGCCCACCTTCACACTGACCTTTCCCTGCCTCGCCAACTACTACAGTTCATATCCTCATGAACAGTCACATACTAAGCACCAAGCCCTGTTTCAAAACCTTCACAATGTATTCATTCATGTTTGATCCTCATAGCAAGCCAATGAGGCCGGTCTGAGCTGCAATTATGTAGCCTAGATCTTAAGGATTTTAAGCAAGGGAGCCACCTGGGGAAGGCAGGAAGGCTGTTCCAGAACTTGTATTTTTTCTATCAGCTTGTGATACCCAAAAGGTTCTGCCATCCCTAGCCTGGGATGGCTCTCCTGCCTATACGTTCCCAGAGCACCCTATAGGTCCCCAATAGATGTGCCCATCCCATGTCAGCATCATTACGTACACAGCAGGTGTTTATTTACAACTACACACTCGAGTGTGCAATCGTGGGCCCTTTTCTTTCTTTCTTTTTTTTTTTAAGGCTGCATCTGCAACATATGGAAGTTCCTGGGACAGGGGTCGAATCGGAGCTGCAGCTTTGATCTATGCCATTGCCGTGGCAACACCGGATCTGAGCTGCATCTGTGAATGCTGGATCCTTACAGAGACAATGTCAGGTCCTTAACCCGCTAGGCCACAGTGGTAACTCTCCTTTTCATCTTTCTAAACATCTAACTTAACTCAGACACCTTCCCCTACTAGAGTGATGGGAACCTCCATGCTATTCATTTGGGGAGGGGGTCTCCCTCCCTGGCTGCCCACAATCACTTGAGGGTCACAGGAGTCTTCTGCAGAGAAAGTTTGAGGAGATGCTCTGATTCTCACTGCTTCTTGGCACTGGCTCCCAGGAAAGTCTGTCACCATAGAAACCTCCCCCCCCCCTTCAGGACACCCAGCATCATTTCCTCAAGGAACCTAGGCTTTCACAAGTCAAATGATGTCTTCCAGCAACTTCCGCTTTTTCCTTTTTCTCCCCCACCCACCCAACCCTAGCAATCCTTCTTGAGTGAAGGGGCCACGAAAGGCTGGCTCTGAAAAGAGACCGAAGCACAAAGCACAGTCTTGATTCTGTTTCAGGCATAGCCAGGAAAACAAAGAACAAAGTGACTAAATGGCCCTGCACCCCTGCTTAATGTCCCTGGAAGGGCCTGTCTGGTTCTGCTTGGGGCCCCTTGGTGGGTGCAGGCCTCTGGAAGACTTGGGCTCTGGTGTGCAGCTCAGGTGAGAAGCAGAATGTTAAATAATGGATGTTCTCTCTAGTTTCCTAAGCATAGACTAGGGGCCCAGGCTCAGCTGGGCTGGGCCTCTCCCTCTCTCTCTCTCTCTCTCTGACCTCCTTTCTCTGCTATATTCCAGAGAGCATGGCCTTCTTTCCGTTTCTCAAATCTGTCAAGCCTCCCTGACCCCAGGACCTGTGTTCTCGCCATCACCCCGTTCTGGGACCCTCCATCCTTCCGGATCCCTGGGTGCCCGCCTCCTTCTGTCATTGAGATCTTTGCTTAAATGTCACCTCCCCAGAGAGCCCTCCTCTGAACCTGAGGCGGGAGGCAGATGGGCGCCAGGATAGACACGTGCAACTAGCCTCTTATCTACACCTCTCGAGGCAGAGATAGGTACAACTAGCCTCTTATTTACATTTTTTGAGGCAGGAGATAGGTGGGCTCCAGGACAAACATTTACAACCAGCCACCTGTCTACACTTCAAGACAGAAATAACAACAGACACAAGGCAGATAACTGGTACTTGTCTTCTGTGACCTTGTTAAACAATGGTAAAGACAGGATTAAAAGAGGGGCGGAGCCCTGCTTGGACAGAAGAACAAAGAGGTCACGAACTCCCCATCCTCAGGGTCAGGGAGATTCCAGCTACACATGCGCAGAGAGACGCTTCTGGGTTAGAAAGGCGGATGGTGCCAGGTCATAATAAGCCTAGATAACCTTCCTGCCATGCTTCATTTTGCAATCCATCTTGGCCAAAAGATGTGTATACAGATCAGGGGAGGGTCTGATCAGGGTCAGGTTGGGTATGAAAGATAAAACAAGATAACTGGCCAAAGGAAGACAAAGACCCAGAAGAAATGCCCCATATAAGCGGGTTAAGTCACCTCTCTGACATGATCCTCATTGAGGGGGACACCCACACCCTCACTTTTCCTTTGGGTGTGTATTACTGCTTTATTTCTGCCTTAGATAAATAGACTAATACTCTATATTTCTTGTTCTCTTACATGTTGCTCTGTGATTCTAACAATAAACTCTATAACTATTTTTAAATTCTGTCTCCTTGAAACATTCTTACTTTCAACATGAGGCAAGAATCAGAGCAATTCTGGCTAGGATTCCTGGTTTTCATCCAGGCTACTCAGGTTCAATTCCTGAGCAGGGAATTAAGATCTTGCTTCAGGAGTTCCCTTTGTGGCTCAGTGGTTAATGAATCCGACTGAGAACCATGAGGTTGCGGGTTCGATCCCTGGCCTTGCTCAGTGGGTTAAGGATCCGGCGTTGCCGTGAGCTGTGGTTTAGGTTGCAGATGTGGCTCGGATCCCGCGTTGCTATGGCTGTGGCGAAGGCCGGCAGCTACAGCTCCTGTTAGACCCCTAGCCTGGGAACCTCCATATGCCACGGGTGCGGCTCTAGATAAAAAGGCAAAAAGACAAAAAAAAAAAAAAATCTTGCACTGCTGCCTCTCCCGAAATCAAACCCACAGCCCCAGTCACCTCCTTTATTTCTGGTTACCTCCACCCCACAAGAGTCTCACCCACTGGAATGTGCCTCATGAAGACAGAGACCACAGTGTCCTTCCTAGCTGCATATGTACAAAGGCGTGACGGCTGTATTACTAACTCAGACGTAAGATAACCCCATACAGTGAAAACCCCCATTAGAAAAACCTAAAGGTAACTTCAGAAGACTGATGGAGCCTGATGGAGTCCTAAAGATGATCAATCTTTAGGACTAACATGTTGGAGGTGAGAGGGACATGAAAGGGCTGGCGTAGTTGCAACTACTCATTCCCATGATGAGGAAATGAACCCACAGAGGGGATGTCAATTGAGAAATTTCCTGAAACAAGTCAGTTTGTTGAAAGAAAGAGAGAGAAAGAAAGAGAGGAAGGAAGAAAGAAAAGGGCTTCTAGGAAACTTCAGGCCCTCATCAGTTCCCTCCCTGCCCTGAGGGCTTACATTCCAAGGAGGAGATGAGAAAAACTAG
Organism: Catagonus wagneri; assembly: GCA_004024745.2. Lineage (NCBI taxonomy): Eukaryota > Metazoa > Chordata > Mammalia > Artiodactyla > Tayassuidae > Catagonus > Catagonus wagneri. The sequence goes on along the minus strand of PVHT021183555.1, from coordinate 25,741,885 downwards.
AGCTGCAAAACTAGAAAACAAGATAACTGCAGAAAATAAACAAGATAACTGCAGAAGATAACCAGGCAGGGAGATGGAGAAGATGGGAATGGTGGAGGGGAGAGGGAAAGGGTTCTTTGGATGGTAGGATCCAGGAATACTGGGTCTGTACTTTTGCTGCATCTTCCGCCTGGATATTCTGGTGCACCCCCACCCCACCCCCAAACTCCTAATTTATCCCTCCTCCACCATGCCCCAGTTTCAAGGGACCATCCCCCCCCCAGGCACCCAAGATTCTTTTCAAGTGTCACTCTAACAGGGAGGCCTGGGGGTATAAATTAGGAGATTGGGATTAACATACACACACAACTATATATAAAATAGTTAATCAATCAACAAGGACCTACTGTATAGCACAGGGAACTATACTCAATATTCTGAAGAACCCATAAGGGAAAACAATCTGAAAAAGGATAGATATATGTGTATGCACAACTGAATCACTTTGCTGTACACCTGAAACTAACACAACATTGTAAAGCAACTCCAACTCCAATATGAAATAAAAATTATTCGTAATAATAATAATAGCGGTAACAACAGAGAGGTCTCCCCGGAGCATTCTGCTTAAAATAGCACATGCATACAAGCTACCTCTTGCCTATATGGTTATGTCTATAGGTAACACTGTATACATCCATGTGCTTTTATTCTCTCCTGCCCCCACTTCATGTCGCGTCCTGAAGCCCCGACCTGGTGTTTCCTCGCTGCGTCCCCAAACCAAGGGTGCTCAGGATCTATTGGAAGCAGCAACGAACACGGTGCCGCGGAGACCCGCGCGGAGAGCGCGGAGCAGCCTCCGCCGCGCTGCCCCCCGGCGCCCGGGCTCCAGCGGGCATCACTGGCGGAGCGGCCTCGGGGGGCGCTTCCGGACCCGAGCGCCAGGCGGGGCCCAGGCACCTGGGCCGGAGCTGGGCCCGCGCGCCCCTCGCCGACCCTCACTTCTCGGGGTCCCCGCGCCGCCGGCCGGTCCGTTTGGGCGCGCGGTTAGGGGAGGTCGGGCCGTTCCCCACCACCCCACCCCGCGTCCCCGCCGGGTACCCCAGCCGAGGCCCCGGTCGCCGCCGCACCTACCGGATGCGCTGGGCCGTGACGGCGTTGCCGGTGTGTCGCCGCAGCACCGCCAAGAACAGGAGCCGCATGCCGCCGCCGCTGCCCGGCCATTCACCGCCCTGCCGCGGCTGGGCCGGGACGGCGCCCGCACGCGGACTGGGGCGGGGAGGGCGCGGGCACGCGGACTGGGGCGCCGGGGCGGCGGGAGTCGGGGCTCCCTCAGTCCGCCCGCCGCTCCCCAGGCCGCGCCCGCGCTTGCCGGTTCCGGCGCCGGGCCCTGGAAGCGCGAGGAGGCGAGGGGGCGCGCGCCCGGGGATGCCTGGGGGGCGATGTAGGGCTAGGGGCCCCTACTTGGGGACCAGTACCAGGCCTTCCGCGGGTCACCTCCCATGGGGTCCCAGGGTGGCCGTGGGTCTGCTCCCATAGGGTCCCGGGGTGGCCACAGGTCTGCTCCCAGGGGGACCAGCACCACTGGTGGTTTCGGGTCCCTTCTCTCTGATATGAGTGGAGGGTGGCTGCAATCCCCTCCCGCAGGGACCAGGGTTGGCCACAGGTTCCCCCAGCCCTACTACGCGCGCGCGCACGCACACACGCGCGCGCAATGCTTTGCTCACATGGGAACCAGGGTGCCACAGGTCCCCTTCCACGGGGCCAGCACCAGGGGTCACTGACGATTCCCCCCCAACAGAAGAGGCCATGGGTGTACACCCAAGGGGACCAGGAGGACCACTGTCCACTCCCGTGGGTACCACCACAAGGGATTTCTGACATCTCTTAAAAAGAGAGATCTGGCCATATTAAGCCATCATTCCCAAAGCTGA
>PVHT021183555.1:25660493-25738972 GCA_004024745.2 Catagonus wagneri | reverse complement strand
TTTTGGTTTGCTTAGGGATGCACAACAGCATTTAAAGTCAAGTGGCCTCCTTGTCTAACAGATGGAACCTGAGCTCTCCAGTGGGTGTGGGCACATTTCAGTTCCTTTATGAGCTCAACCTGTATTCCTGTTTTTAGAAGAAGCTGAAGCTTATATCTTGGCTTCATAGTCACCAGGGACTGGGAATTCTCTCTTCCTACACAACCATCATAGTGTTTGGCCTTAATTCTTAGGATGGCCTCTTGGTGCAATGTGACAGCTGCAGGTCCAGCCATCACATTCCAGTCCAGCAGGAAGGCTTCACCACCCCCCTTGCCTCGTGACTCATCTGGGACTGTTCTTCACCTCCCCTCCTTCCGTGTTCTCTGACCCTTCTGGACTGATCCCAGTCTGTTTCCCGATTAGAGAGTGGTCAGCCCCTCCCACCACTCAGATCCAGAGTTCACCCAGGTCTCTAACCTCTGTTTGCTGTGGACAATGTCCTGCACAGGGTAGGGACTCAACAGATATTTGATGAATTAAATGAAATCATTGAATTTGCTCTGCTGTGAGGGCTTATTCCCATGAGAATGCATTCCTGATTTTTTAATGAAAGTCAGTGCTGCTGTGATAGAATTTGCTAGGCTGAAACTCACTTCTATTCGATTTTTCTGGGATACACCTGTTCCATGAGGTAAGCGATTCTGACATATCTTTGGGGGCCCATTTCTTTACCCTTTCATGGCTTCCGTTTACCCATTTGTCAAATGAGAAGAACTATAAACAGTATCATAGTTAATTGGTTCATTTGGCTGAAGTCTTTTATGATTCTCCCAAGTAGGTAATATAAAAGGGTACAAAGACAGATGTGTTATGATTGAATAATGTAGAAATAATTACTGAGTGGGGGTGGCAGAACAGAAAAGGTTGCAGGCGTCTCTTAGGAGATTTCTCTAGATGCTTCCCACATAAAGCCTTTAAAGCATATGTAAAGCAAAATTTGTTTTTTTTTTTTTTCCTTTGATCAGTGTTTGCTCAGACTATTTCTCTAGTTCCTGGTACTAGGGAAAATGAAACTTTATTATATACCTTGTATAAATGTGACAGTGGTTGTTCCCGCTGGGGCACAATGGGATTGGCAGCTCTTGGGAGCACTGGGACACAGGCTCAGTCCCCACCGGGCACAGTGGGTTAAGGATCTGGCGTCAACTGCAGATTGGATCTGATCCTTGGCCCAGGAATTCCATATGCCACAGGGTGGCCAAAAAAGGAACAACAATAAAAGTGAGGATGTTTTCAAGGGTGGGCACCTTGGGTATATTGACTTTAGAAATGGCTCTGTGGGAATTCCCCTGGCGGCTCAGTGGAAACAAATCTGACTAGGAACTACGAGGTTGTGGGTTCGTTCCTTGGCCTCACTCAGTGGGTTAAGGATCTGGCGTTGCCGTGAGCTGTGGTGTAGGTTGCAGTTGTGGCTCAGATCCCGCGTTGCTCTAGCGTAGGCCAGCAGCTGTAGCTCTGATTCGACGCCTAGCTTGGGAACTTCCATATGCCGCGGGTGTGACCCTAAAGAGACAAAAGACAAAAAAAGAAAAATGGCTCTGTGGAGCTCCCTGGTAGCTTAAGGAGTTAGGATCTGATGTTGTCACTACTGTGGCTAGGGTCACTGCCGTGGCATGGGTTTGATCCATGGGCTGGGAACTTCTGCATGCTGCGAGCACAGCCAAAAAGAAAGGAAAAGAAGAGAAAAGAAAAGTCTCTGTGATGAACTTTAGCACTTCATACATTCTTCTCTTTTTTTTTTCTCTTCATGATATTAACATACAGTGAGCCGCTCGTCTTTGTTTCCATTAGAGTCTTCTGTCTTTGCACCACCCATCCTCCTCATAATGCGGAGAACTACAAACTCCCTGTGTGTGAAACAGAGAGAGAGAGATGTTCATTAAAAAAAAGAAACATACAGAATTGTGATTTAAGAGCACTGGTTATGTTTCTTTTCCTGGCTTTCATTGAAAGCATTTGAAAGTGACCAAATGCAAATAAATAAATAAGTAAATAAATAGCTGTTGGTCAAAATTAACTGGTTCCTTCTAGTGTTTAATGAACACAGGGAAGTCAACCAGGACTAAGGGATTTTTTCCTTTGAGCTTTAGGCAAGGAAGTCAGCCTTTGATTCCCACCGCCGGCCTGATGGCTGGGCAGACACACTTAATTTTTCAGCACAAAAGTGCTCACCCCAAAGATTCACTGTTGAAAGAGACAGAATCTGGAACCATATCGGATTAAGATGCTGGAATAGAAGGACTGGAGCTCAACTTCTCTCCCAAAAACAACAAAACTACAAACAAATGCCGAGCAACCTTCAACCAAATGGACTGCAAACTTTCAAAAAGATATTCTACTCCAGAAGACAAAAGAGGAGACCACACCAAGAGGAGAATGGAAATCGGACTGGAAAGAGGAGAATAAACAAGGGTCCAGAGGCAGGGAAAACCAAGGCGGGCTCATAGAGAGATGGGAAAGGAGCTCAGGTCTCCTTGTCTAGATCGATCACACCTCCGAGTACAAAGGAAACCTGCGAAGAAGACCTTACTGAGACATGAGGCATCTCGTGACCGGGACAGTTGATGGAAGAGTGAAGACAAGCAAATACTGTTCTAATTTTCAAAAAAAAAAAAAAAAAAACGAGACAGAGTCTGACAGTATTTGGTACAGTTATAAGGCTAAGTCTTCCTAATTTGTTTTCCTTTTTTGTTTTTTTTTTTGCCATGCCTGCCCTATGTGGAAGTTCCTGGGCCAAGGATTTAACTTTCGCCACAGCAGCGACCCAGGCTGCTGCAGTAACACCACCAAATCCTTAACCTGCTGTGCCACAGGAGAACTCCAAGACTTCCTGTTTCTAATTAGGCAAGAGACACAGGTCCAATTCCATGCTCACCAGAGGCTGACTAAAGGGAAGGGTTTTTTTGGGGTTTTTTTTTTTTTTTTAATATTATGGCAGCTCTCACAGCATATGGAAGTTCTCCAGCCAGGCATTGCATCAACCGAGCCACAACTGTGACCTGTGCCACAGCGGCAGCTCTTAACCCACTTTGCCAGGCCTGGGATCGATCCCACACCTCCACAGTGACCCGAAACGCTGCAGTCAGATTCTTAAACTACTGCCCCACAGCAGGAAATCCTAAAGGGAAGTTATTTTAACTGCTTCCAGTAACAACCTGTTGTTTGCAGAGGCCCACAGTTATTCTCTTAATTTTTCAATTTATTTTTATTACCTAACCAAGTTTTGTTATATAACCATACAGATAATTAAAACAGAATTTAAATATCACACAGCATCCCGCTACCTTAAGATAAGCACCGTTAAATTAACACTTTGGGAGTTCCCTGGTGGCTCAGTGGGTTAAGGATTTGCCCTATTCCTCAATCTCGCCCTCATCCTAGGAAGTAGGTTCCACTGTTCTATTTTGCAGATGGGAAAACTGAGACAGAGAAGTTATAACATCTCCCAAAGTAACACAGCCAGTGCAGATTCTTTACTACGATTCTTTGGCGCTGCTTTGAACTCAGTACTTCGTTGTTGATTTTTATTCTGTTTGCAGTTTGTGATTGTAACAAAAAATAGGAACACTATACATTTTTTTCCCCTTTGGTAATTGCTCTTTTTTCAGTTGCAATAGGCAAAATTCTAACTTAGCTCCCAAGATTTCCCACTTCCTGTTTTACACCTTCTCCCAGTTCAATCAAACATCCATCCAGGTGATGCCGTGAAGAGAGTTTGCCAATGTGATTAAATTCCCAAATCAGTCACCTTTAAGAACGGGAGATCCTGCAGTGGGAGTCAAACCCAGTAACTGTCTCTTTAAAGGGACTGGTCATTTCCTTATGCTGGAAAGATGCAAAGCATGAGAGAAGATCTGGTGTCAGGGAGATTTTCTACTGCTGGTTTGGGGGATAAGGGGGGTACTAGGGGCTGAGAGCCACCCCCAGCTGTCAGCCAGCAGGAAATGGGCACTCCCACGCACCCCCCGCCGCCGCCGCCGCCGCCAAAAAATAGACTTGGCCACAAGCGGAGGCTGGTAAGAGCTCTAGAAATCTCAGCCCCGCCCACACCTTGACGCCAGCATCCTTAGACCCTAAGCGGAGAATCCAGTGCGCCCCGCCCAGACTCCCCATTGCAGAGCTGCCCAGTAATATGTGGGTGTTGTCTGAGCCAGTAAAGTGGTGGTCATTCGTTACGTGACCCAGAAAACTAATACAGTAACATCAGCAATACCTCTTCTCGGAACCTACTTCTATAGTATCATGTGAATAACGACATACACTTCCAGTGTAAGCAAGCGCTGTGAATTAATCAGTCTTCTTAGTGTACATCTTTGCTGTTTCTAATCTTTTTGCTATTTTAAGCAACATGGCAGTGAACGTTTTAGAGCTAAGTCTCTGCACACACTCTTAGGTTCCTAGAAGTGGAATTGAACAAAGTGCAGGCGAATGTGGTTTTGATGCAAATGACTAATTGTCTCCCAGAAAAGTTGCACAATTTACTTTGCCTTGGTCATTGGCAAATGCACTCATCTCCCAAAACACTGCCAACTTTGGGTATTTTTCCATTTAAATGACAAAACATCCTCTTTCTGCATTTTTACAATATTGGTGAAATTTTTTTTTCATGAAGGGCATTTGTGTTTTTTCTTTTCTATGCGCACATGTGTATGTATTGCTTGTATTAACTGGGACTTTTTCACTTGTAAATGACAAAGACACACTTGTTTAAAGTGACAGTTTTTGTCCTGCAATCGAAATGTCCAGGAAAAAAAAAATGCTACTTTAAGGGTCTGAACTAGGACTAAGAAAATGTCATTTTGAAACAAGGTCTTTCCCTCATTTCAACCTTCTTCTGTGTTGCTTAATTCTTGGGTTTCACAAGATGGTCCCCAGTAACTCCAGGCTTATATCTAATTCCAAATCCAGTGAAAAGAGAAATGTGTTTGGAGTTCCCTGGTGGTGCAGTGGGTTAAGGATTCTGTGCTGTCACCGCTGCGGCACAGGTTCATTTCCCAGCTCAGGAACTTCCATATGCCTTCCGCACAGCCAAAAAAAAAAAAAAAGCAATGGTTAAACTAGTCATGGTTAAACTAACTTGGGTCACACACCCATCTTCGAGCCAATCATTGTAGTGCAATGGATAGACTACCGCTGACTGGATAGGCTTAGGTCACATGGCCTCTCCTAGCCTAGGGGACCAGCCTGTCCTCCCTGAACCACAGGGAGCACTGATTACAAGTGCTGTAGAAAGAGGAATAGATGCTGAGGTGGCCCAAAGGGCAGCTACTTTCCATAGTGCCCAGACATCCATTTTGCCCATTATATTTATTGGATGCTTATCCAATATATTTCACAAGATTCTTAGGAACTCTATAAAATAACAGCAATAACTTTGTTATTTGTATTTCAAGTATTTTTCTTCCAGTTTGTTTGCTGTTAACTGCAGTTATTCTTTTTTTTTTTCTACCAGTAAGTTTTAAGTCTTCATGGAATCAAATCAATTAACTTTTCCTTTACAGCTTTAGTGTTGGGCTTAGAAAAGCAATCCCCTCCCTGAGATTTTATATTTGGCCATTTTTTTTTCTGAACGCTTTTATCTTTTCGATTTGTCCATGATGTTATTTTATCCATCTGGAATTTATGTTTATAGAATATGTGAAGACTGTTTTCTCCACGTGTAGTTGCTTATTTCAACAGAGTTTATTGAATAATTCATTCTCTTCCCCAAGGGCTGGACATACCTTTATTATCATATGCTGAATTATTATATGTATGTGCTTCAATTTTTGTCCTTTGGATTCATCTCCATTGATCTTTCCTGTAAGGTCTAATTTAAAAAAATAAATATGCTTGTAACTACCAATTATCTATTTTATGACTGCAATTTAAATTAAATTATTTCTAAAGAATTTTCAAAAGTGGCCCTTAAAAGAGAATGATTATGTGTGGTCCCACCTTTATTCACATCTTGTCCTTCAAATAGGAGGAAACAGAAGTCCACTTTCCTTCATTTACTCTCTCATTCCCTCTTCTGTCTCCCCCCTTCTCTCAGTGAATACATGACTTTTGCAGATGCCTTGTGGGTTGTTAAAACTCCAAGAGGGAAAAAACCCAAGAAGTAGAGGTTGCTATTCCAAACGTCAAATAAAGTGGGTGCTTCAAAAAAAGTCAAAGCAAAACTCATCTTTCTGGCCACACACTCTCACAACTTCCGTAAAGATAAAACACGAGTCATTCTGAGAGCAGAAAATTCCTACAAATCAGGCTGTTACAGCTCTGGTTTGGACTCAAGAAAATAAGACTTTATTCCATTGCATTCACTGCCTCTGTTTTTAGTCCATTTTCTGCTTCTACCTAGATTATTTGCAGCCAGTTAGAACTGTTGCAACCAGTGCGCCCTCTAATAAATTGAATTTCTGACAACTCTCTGTACCTGAGGATCGATGACACGGCCTGTGATTCTAATAAGGCTAATAATGACTCACGCCATGGCCTGATGCACAAAGATGAGCTGGACCTAAGAGTCCCTCTGTAGGGAACTGGGAAACCAGAAAAGCAGAAGCATTGGCTGTGAGTGCTGACACTGAGCTGTCATGACGTATGGGAAAGGTATTCAGTTTGTTGATTGAATGAGTGATGTGGGGGGGGGTGTGTGTGTGCAAAAAGTCCATGAAGACTACTTGTAAACCAGCGTTTTGAGGAAGCTGAAACTATCTGGTCGCAAGGGGTGAGCAAGGCAGATGTGAAACAAGAAGAAATGTCTTGAAAAAGTCAGGGAAATTAGGCAGCCCTTGACAATGCCCTCAACTTCAGAGGGATTCTGAGTATCTCATGTCAGAGATCTCTTCTCTGAGCTCTGCCCTGAGCAAGGGGACAAGGTGGTGGCAGAAGGAAGGCCCTGTATTTTGAGCAAATGGTGCACTTCCAATTCCAGTCTACACCATGGCCAGGGATCGAGCCCGCATGCTCATGGATGATAGTCAGATTTGTTTCCTCTGAGCCACAACAGGAAGTCCCCTACCCACAAAACTTGGTAAGACAATGTTAGCTGCTGAGTTAGGTCGTTTATTTGACTATTTTAGTGCAAGGGAGAGACTCATGATTACTTTTAGGAACAGGCGATGTATTACAAGTAAACCCAACAAAATGGTGATATTCAATGTACATCCATTCTCATCCATTCTTTAGCCAATCACTGGGGCTTAGTGCACAGGCTGCAAACTCACTGATTACAGGGACCAGGCAGAAAACTCTAAGAGTGAACTGGGCCAGGTATGTGTGTGTCGGTGGGGGGGGGGGGGAATCAGGTTGCCCTCGATTCTGTTTTTTTTTTTTTTTAATGAATAAATATTTTATCCTTACAAACAGCTTATCTAACAGGGTTTTTAAAGTGGAATATAGATCAGTTCTATTTTTATTTTCCCACTTTTTGGTCAAATCACAGTAGTTCTGGGCTACAAGTAATCAGAAAAGCCAACAGAGTGGCTTAAGCCATGCCAGATTAATGAATCTTGTCACTTAATGTCCTTCTGATTCTTCTTCTCCTTCTTTTTGGTGGAGGCCAGCAACAGCTTGATGTGGCATCTCAGTTCCCAGACCAGGGACTGAACCTGGGCTGTAGCTGTGAAGTGCAGGAATCCTTAGATCACCAGGGAACTTTTTTTTTTTTTTTTTTGGCTGCCCCAAGATATATGGAGGTCCTGGGCCAGGGATCAGATCCAAGCTGCAGTTGGGTCCTATGCCGCAGCTGCAGCAACGCTGGATCCTTTAACCCACTGTGCCGGGCAGGGTATCGAACCTGCTTCGTGGTGATCCACGGATCCCTGTGCCCCATTTACAGGGAGAGGCAGCTACCTGGGGTCAGCAGATGATGGCTGGGGGGGAAGGCAGGCATGTTTTTATTATCTGATATTGCCTAACAAACCTCCCCAGAACTTAGTGATTTAAAATCACAACTATTTAATTTGCTCAGGACTCTTTGGTCTGGGCTGAGACTCAGCTGGGCATTTTTTCCTGTTGGTCTTGCTGGTGGTTACTTGTGACTTTTCCTTCAGTGAGCATGTGGGCTGAGAAGCCGGGGTGCAGGGAACCCTTCTCTGTGTAGTTGCAGACTCTCCCCCAACACAGGGTCTCTCCAGTAAGGGAGCTGCTTCAGGGCTCCCAAGGCACAAAAGTGGAAGCTGCCAGAATGTCTTAAGGTTTACGCCCAGACCTGGCTCAGGGACACTTTTGCCACATTCTCTTTGCCAAAACAGGTCACAGGCCCAGCCCTCTGGCACTGTGACCTGCAAAGACTATGAAAAGGAACAAATACCAGTGGCATGGTTCAAGCAGGGGTGGGGATGTAGTTGCTAGCTTCATAGGCAGCTCTAAGTCCCAGTGTGGTTAGGGCTCTCCACTGTTTTTTCAAGCATAGCAGGGCATCCAAATATGTGAAACCCCCCAATTATTAACTGTTAGCCCATATATATGGGCTAACTGTTATTTATATATATATATATATATATATATATATATATATATATATATATATATATTGGTAGTGGCTTTCTTTTTCTTTTTTAAGGTCTGCACCTGCAGCATACGTAAGTTCCCAGGTTACAGGGGTTGAATCAGAGCTGCAGCTCCCAGCCTACACCACAGTCTCAGCAACTCAAGATCCCAGCCACATCTGTTACCTGTGCTGCAGCTCGGGGCAATGCCAGATCCTTAACTCACTGAGCGAGGCCAGGGATGGAAACTGCATCTTCACAGACACTAGTCAGGTTCTTAACCTGCTGAACCACAATGGTAACTCCAGTAATGCTTTTTTTCTTTCAGACATAATTCACATACCACACGGTTCATCCATTTAACACTTCCCAATCTCCCCAGTCCCCGACCCCCCAGGCAATCACACACGGGTCTGCATTCTCTCATATACAGTTGCCTATGCTGCACATTTCATACAAATGGAATCTTGCAAAATGTGGTTCTTGGCTCATTTCTTTCAAACACTGCAACCAAATGAAAACACTTCTGCCCACTGGATTTGCTTTGCAGCCCCTGGGTACAGAGATGGTGGGGCACAGCTGACCTCCCTCACACCAGAAACCAGAAACAAGTGCTCATGAGTCCTGGGTGCACATCCTGAGCTCTGTAACTGCCTTCCCCCGTGTCCCCCTTTTCACCTGGCTTTATACCTCTTAAACACTGGAGACAATCCAGTTGGGTTAGTTTGCTGTCATCCAAAATGACACCTCTGTTTTGGGCAGAGCTTCAGCACCAAGTCATCACAAGCTTCAAGTTGAATGGCTTTATTTTCTCTCCATGTTTAATGCAAATGTTATTCTGCTTTTTGTCTGAGTGTATCATACTGTCAGTCCTAGGACAGATACTTATCTATCAGCTGGACTTATCTATCAGCTGGAGGGTGGAAGAAGCAGTGCCCAAAGAATTAGTTGAGGCTTTTACTCAAGTTTGATTTTTTTTTCCCTTTGGCCACACCCATGCCATATGCGGTTCAAGGGCCAGGGACTGAACCTGAGCCACAGCAGTGACCCCAGCCACAGCACTGATAATGTCAGAGCCTTAAGCCACTAGGCCACCAGGGAACTCCTTAAGTCTGAGTCCTAATGTCTACTCGATGTGTGATCCTGGACAAGAATCTTAAGGGCTTTGATTTTTTCCACAAGTGAAAGTAGGATATAATATATGCTTTAGAACACCATGGGAGTCTCATGATAAAATTAGGTGAACATAAAGGTGTTCTCCTGGGACCATTTACATTTCAACAAATATTCAATCATTCATTTACTCAGTTAATGCCACAAATATCTATCATTGGCAGGTGCTGTGCTGAATTCTAGGAATATAGCGATGGATAAAACAAATAAAATCTCAGTCCTCTTGTTTTTTTTTTTTTTTTTTTTTTTTTTGTCTTTTTCAGCTACACCTATGGCAAATGGAAGTTCCCTGGCCAGGGACTGAATCTGACTGTGGCAATGCAGGACCCTTAACCCACTGCAGGATGGGGACTGAACCCAGACCTCTGCAGAGACGAAAGCCACTGCAGTCTGATTCTTAACCCACTGCACCACAGTGGGAACTCCTAGAAGTCCTATTTTGATATTTATGGTTCTCTCATTAAATATTTATAAAATATTTATTTATTACCTGTGTCTGCCAGCTCTGATCTAGGAGCCAGTGAAGATGTTGGACTTTTTTTAAAAAAATTAATCCATGTGCTTTCAATCTTTTTTTTTTTTTTTTGCTTTTTAAGGTCACACCCACAGCATATGGAGGTTCCCAGGCTAGGAGTCGAATAGGAGCTGTAGCTATTGGCCTACACCACAGCTACAGCAACGCAGGATCCAAGCCACATCTGTGACCTACACCACAGCTCATGGCAACGTTGGATCCTTAACCTACTGAGGGAGGCCAAGGATCGAACCTGCAACCTCATGGTTCCTAGTCTGATTCCTTTCTTCTGCAACATGACAGGAACTCCAATTTCAAGCCTTTAAGTAAGGAATACTTACTCAGATGACCTACCAGCAAGCCCACTTCCTAGGAAACGACTCCATCCTGTTTTGGGCTGGAGTTAAGGATGGAAGAAGGGGAGGAAATGGTCTTGCATGAATCATTACAGTTCTGGGTCCGAATTTCTGGAGCCATGCTGGGAGCCATTTCTGGAGCACACTCTTCCGCTCCACCACGTGCCACGCACAAGACACACAAGAACCCTGCTGCCATGGAGCTTATAATTGTGGGCACCACGTACAAACTGGAAACAAAAGAACAGACAAAAAAACGTGATAGATACTACGGGGAGATTAAAATAGGGTAATGGAGGACGTGGGATCCAGTTTAGACGGACCTGGTCAAGAAATGCCTACAAAGAGTCTTCACTCCTGTTGAAGGCTGAAGGAAAACACAGGTTAGCCATGCGACAAGGAAACCAGCTTTGAGCTTGGCTTGTTCTCAGGCTGTGATTCTCACTGCGGGAGATTTTGCTCCCCGGGGCGGGGAGGTGGGGATCATTTGGGAATGCCTGGAGACAGTTTTGGTTGTCACACTGGGAAGCCGGGTGGAATCGGCACTTAATGGAGAACAGAGGCCAAGGACGCTGTTAATGTGCAGGACAGACCCTACAAAGAACCATCTGCTCCCAGTGTCAACAGAGCACAGAGAAACCTCGTTCCTGGGCAGAAGGGCCAGGAGGCCGGGTGCGGGAACAGGGGCCAGCCTGAGTACACTAGCCAGGTTTGGAACCTCGGAGTGCCCAGCTCTGATTTCTCTTCTAAAACCCTCCCTGTGGTCATGCCCCCACCTTCTGGCAACTCTGAGCTCAGGCTTCCGGGTCGGAAACAAAAGTTCCGTCGGGCTTTGCGGCCGGTCCGCCCAATAGGGACGCTCGCTGGGCGGGCCGAGGCGGTCGACTGGTCAAGTCTCGCGAGAAGCGCGGCGGCGGCAGCAGCAGCAGAGCTGGGCTGAGACCAGCCAGGCGGCGCGCGGGTGGGTGCATGGAGGCTGCCGGGGGCGAGCGGGCGCCGCTGCTGGGCGCGCGGCGGGCTGCGTTCGAGGGCCGGCGCGCGGCGTGCGCTGCGGTGCTGCTGACGGAGCTGCTGGAGCGCGCCGCCTTCTACGGCATCACGGCCAACCTAGTGCTGTTCCTTAACGGCAAGCCATTCGGCTGGGAGGGCGCGCAGGCCAGCCAGGCGCTGCTGCTCTTCATGGGCCTCACCTACTTGGTGTCGCCGTTCGGCGGCTGGCTGGCCGATGCGCGACTCGGCCGGGCGCGCGCCATCCTGCTCAGCCTGGCACTCTACCTGTTTGGCATGCTGGCCTTCCCACTGCTGGCTGAGCACTCCACCCGCACGGCGCTCTGCGGGGTCCCGGGCCCTGCGCGCGTCCGCAACTGTTCCGCGCCGCCCTGCCCCGACGCGCCCCCTCGCTACTGCGCGCCCGCCGCGCTGTCAGCGCTTGCGCTAGTGGGCCTCGGCGTGGGCGCCGTCAAGGCCAACATCACGCCCTTTGGGGCCGACCAGGTGAGGCCCGCGCAGGTACAGGGCGGGGTTGCCCCGGAAACGCAAGCAGTCCGGGGGCAGTGTGCGGTGGGCTCGGGCGAGGGGGCCTTTGGTGTTGAGACCTGGGGGATAGCGTAGGAGTTTTCGGACTGGGCATCCTCAAGTGCCAAGGCCCCGGAGCCCGGAAGAGAGGGACGCCCATGTTGTTGTCAAAGCATCTGCAGTGGCAGTCGTGTTGCAATCAATAACAGAAATGTGTCAAGTCAACACGTGTCGTACACCTCAAACTTATGGAAGTTTATGTGACAAGTATACTTAAAACAAACAAAAAGAAAGAGGGTGGAACAGAGGGACTCCACGATGTGAGGCTTGGTAGAGAGTTTGAGGTCTGTTTTGAAGCCTGTATGCAGTTTGAGCAGCAGGGGTAATATGATCTGATTTCTGTTTCTAAAAGATTCAGCAGCTGCAGCAGGGACCTGTGGCCTGCCAGCCAAATCTGGTCTACTTCCTGTTTTTGGAGGGCCTGCAAACTAAGAATAAGACTGGTTCTTATGGTTGGAAAAAAGTAAATGGTTCAGATGGTTGGAGAAAAGTGAATATTTTTGTGACAGACGAAAATCGTAGGAAACTCAAATTTCAGTCTCCATGAATAAAACTTTCTAGGAACAGAACCCTACACATTCCTGTTCACCTCTGGGCATAGAGTGAAATGGTGGGTTTAGGATGAGTTATGGAGGTAGAGGGTGTTTTGCCTTAAATAGCCATTTGATAGAGAACTTTTTTGGAGGGCTTACTATGCATCCAGCCTCCTACTTTGTCAGTTCACAGGGCTCCGCTGCTGTCACTGTGCCCATTTTACAGATAAGGGAACCGAGGCTTGAGAGGTTGAATCATTTGTCCAGAGTTACAGAGCTATTGCATGACTGAGCCAGGATGCAAGAACCTGACCTTTGAATATGAGCTTTAATCATACCTGTTTAAAGCTATTACAGTATGGTGACACCTTATAATGATGTTGGAAATAATAGTTGCCTAATAACCTGAATTCTTAACATCCTCCTCTACATTGTGGAATGTGCTTTTTGTACTTGAATTCATTTTGAACCTCAGGTGAATCTTATATCCATTTTTTAAAATGAAATAGGGGTGCAAAAAGAGATTTATTTTGTTGTCCTGTCAGAGTGGTCATGCCAGGGTTTGGGTCCAGGTCTGATGTAATGGGTACTTGAACATAGATGGGCATTCATTGGGGTGCCTTCAGCTCATGGGCCAACTGTGAAGGCACCAGACTAGGAATACAGTTCTCCATCTTTAAAGACCAGGCCACAGGACTGAAGGGCACCCTGGGGGTTTAGGTCAGTGGGCTGAGTGCTCTTCCTAGGCCGTCCTTTTTTTTGGGGGGGGGGGGGATTCATCCACAGTACGTGAAAGTTCCTGGGTCAGGTATCGAACCTGTACCACAGCAGTGACAATTCTAGATCCTTAACCCCCTAGGCCACTAGGGAACTCCTTCCTAAGCTATCTTAACTAAACCTGGTAACAATTTCTATCCCGTCATTGTCCCTGTTTTACAGTGAGCAGGCTTAGAGGGTTTTTGACCTGCCTAAGACCATAGCAAGTGAGTAGGGGAGGTGGGTTTGGAAAAGTCTCACTTAAAAGTGCTCTTTAGTATGTAATAGACAGGTGATTAATTAACACTCCTTAAAAGACATGTGATCGTGTGAAGGTTATCTGGAATGCATGATAGAACTTGTACTCTCTTGATGTGTAATTAAATGTGACCATTAAAATGAGATGGGCAAGCGAATTGGCCTCATCTCTTGTAATAGGACACTAGGGTGAAAAAAGGAGGACCACTCCAGATTCAAAGCTGTCAGATATGACAACCAAATGTAACAAGTGCTTTGTGATTGGAGCCCAACTTCTTTAAAAAACCATTTCTTGGCACAACTGGGATAATTTGATTTTTTTTCCCCTTCCTTTTTTTACCGCTACGCCTGTGGCATATGGAAGTTCCCAGGCTAGGGGCTGAATCAGAGCTGTTGCTTCCAGCCATAGCCACACTGGATCCGCATTGCCTCTGTTACCTACAGCATAGCCTGCAGCAACACTGGGTCCTTAACCCACTGAGCGAGGCCAGGCACAGAACCCACATCCTCATAGAGACTACATTGGGTTCTCAACCCACTGAGCCACAATGAGAACTCTGGATAATTTGATTATAAACCACATATTAGGTAAGGTGGCACTGAAGTTAATTTTCTTAGATGTGATCATTGTTTGTGGCCATGTAGAAGAATGGCCTTATTTTTTAGGAGGTTCATGATGAAATCTTCGGGGGGGTAAAATATTGTGACCCTGTGACTTATTTTTAAATAGTTCAGCCTAAAAGAGTATTTTTAGGCTGTAGAAAAAAACTGAGGATGTAAATGAAGGCTGTAGAAGTGTGTGCTTTACTATTTCAACTTTCTCCAAGGTTTTTTTAAAAATAACAAAGTTGGGAGGAGTTCCCTGGTGGTGCAGCGGGTTGGAGATCTGGCGTTGTCACTGCTGAGACTTGGGGACTGTCCCTGGCCAGAGAACTTTTTTTTTTTTTGTCTTTTTAGGGTCACATCCACGACGTATGGAGGTTCCCAGTCTAGGGATCGAATGAAGCTCCAGCCGCTAGCCTACACCACAGCCACAGCAATACCTGATCCAAGCTGCGTCTGCGACCCACACCACAACTCACAGCAACACCAGATCCTTAGCTCACTGAGCGAAGTCAGGGATCAAACCTGCATCCTCGTGGATGCTAATCTGTTTGGTTTCCGTTGAGCCACGATGCCAGCGTGGGAACTTCTGTATGCCATGGGCAAGCCCCCCGCCCCCCCAAAAAAGATGTCCATCAACCGATGCATGGATAAAGCACATGTGCTCTCTCCGTACGTGGGCCATCCTTCAGCAATAAAAAGGAATGAAGTGCCATATTTGCTGCAAGATAGATGAACCTTGAAAACATCCTGCTGACTGAAAGATGCCAGGCGCGAAACACCACATATCATATGATTCCATTTACATGAAATGTCCAGAATACATAGATCTATTAAGACTAGATTAGTGGTTGGGGGGGGTAAGGGTGGGGGAAGAGGTTTGGGAGATGGGGGAAGGGAAGCTGGTGTGATGAGAATGTGAAAACAGTGGTGATGGTTGTACACCTGTGGGTAGGCTAAACACCACCGAGTTGTGCATTTCAGAGGAGTGACTTTTTTAGTATGACAATTGTATCTCAGTGGGGAAAAAAAATTGAGAAGGGAAACATTAGGCCAGGATGCTTACTCCATGCTATGTGCCACTGGTGTTTGAGGGGGATTTCAGAGGCAGTCCCCAGGGGTGCAGGTTGCAGGAACTTGTGGCTCTGAGCCTGAGGTCTGGGCATGAGGCCTGCTGGCCTGTTCTTCAGGACATGTTCTTTTGGAATCTCCTGGCCCTTCTGAGTCTGAGGATATCGATCTGTGTTTTTAAGGAATTTTTTTTTAAATTGAAGTATGGTTATTTCCAGTGTTGTGTTAGTTTCAGATGAACAACCAAGTGAATCAGTCACACTTGGCTGTATGTTCTTTTTCAGATTCTTTTCTGTTATAGGTTATTATAATATATTGAGTATAGTTCCCTGTGCTAGACAGTAGGGCCTTACTGTTTATCTACCGCATATATAGTAGTGTATATCTGTTAATTCCAAACTCCTGATTTATTACCCGCCTCTTTCCGCTTTGGTAACCATAAGTTTGTTTTCTACGTCTGTGTGTCTATTTCTGTTATGTAAATATGTTCATTTGTATAATTTTTTATTTATTTTTATTTCTTTATTTTTTTGTCTTTTTGCCTTATTTGGGCCGCACCCGTGGCATATGGAGGTTCCCAGGCTAGGGGTCTAACAGGAGCTGTAGCCGCCGGCCTTTGCCACAGCCACAACACCATGGGATCCGAGCCGCGTCTGCAACCTACACCACAGCTCACGGCAACGCCAGATCCTTAACCCACTGAGCAAGGCCAGGGATCCAACCCTCAGTCTCATGGTTTCTAGTCGGGTTCGTTAACCACTGAGCCATGACAGGAACTCCTGTATAATTTTTTTAGATTCCACATGTAAGCAATATATATTTGTCTTTCTCTGACTTATTTCATTTAGCATGGTAATCAGTAGTCCGTCCATGTTGTTGCAGATGGCATTATTTCATTCTTTTTTATGACTGAGTAACTTTTTTTTTTTTTTTTGTCTTTTTGCCTTTTCTAGGGCCACACTGGCGGCATATGGAGGTTCCCACGCTAGGGCTCCAATCGGAGCTGCAGCCGTCAGCCTACACCAGAGCCACAGCAACACCGGATCCTAGCCACGTCTGCAGCCCACACCACAGCTCACGGCAAGGCCAGGGATCGAACCCGCAACCTCATGGTTCCTAGTTGGATTCATTAACCACTGAGCCATGACGGGAACTCCAATGACTGAGTAACATTTTTAAGGTACTTTTTATGCTTTTCTCTCACTCACACCTCTGTCTGTGATGCCGGACCTCTAGGAAACAATCTGGGTAAGAGGTGAATGGGGTCAGGCCTCGCAGCTCTGAGGAGGCCTCGACTGACCTTTGAAAGAAAACGTACACTAAAGATTCCAAGGGTGGTGCGTTTTGATGTAAATCAGGTTGGCCAGTCTTCCCCCCAGGGCTTAACCTTTCTCAAAGGTCACAGTCTTTCTAAGTGGATGTAGCTCCTATTTGAAATAGCAAACTGAAAGAGGAACTTAGGCTACAAAGAGAGCAAAGACACATTTTTTTTTCTTAATCTGGAAGAAAAAAAGTCACACTCATGCTTTTTAAGGAATTTTTTACCAGCTGTCTGAGTTACTCCACAGGCAGGGTTCTGTTCCTTTAGTTGTACCTCTGAATTGACGGCAGCATGTCTTTTGACTGGTCACATGACAGTCTTGTTTATCCTTGGCCTAGTAGGGCACCAGGCCAGCGCACAGTGGTGATGTAATGTGACTGACATGAAGGGAGGGTGCCAGTCCAGGGCAGAGAGACATGTGGTCTACAGTTTATAGGAGCCAGCTTCTGATTCCAAAAAATGACTGGTAGGTAGTTATTTAGGGCCTTAGTAATAGGCTTAGGTTCTAAAGTAATTTCGGTGAATTATACTTGGAAGTTCAAAGTCGTTAACTGCCAGTTTGCCAGAATGTATGCAGCGCCCTGTAGACGTGATATACCTCAGTTAATGGCTAAATTGTCTGCGATAATTTTAGATACTGTGTTTACTGGCCCTTCTTCCTTTTTTTTGTTTTTTTTTTTTTGCTTTTTAGGGCTGCACTAGCAGCATCTGGAAGTTCCCAGGCTAGGGGTCGAATTGGAGCTGCAGCTGCCAGCCTACGCCACAGCCATAGCAATGCCAGATCCAAGCTGTATCTGTGGCCTACACCACAGCCACAGCAATGCCAGATCCTTTAACCCATTGAGCAAGGCCAGGGCTTGAACCCGCGTCTTCATGGATACTATTTGGGTTCGTTACCGCTTAGCCACAGCAGGAACTCCCCTCTTCTCTTTTAAGCTTGCCGCCCCATTACTTGTTTTTATATCTTTAGTTATATTTTCTGTGTAACCATTCGTCTGCTTACAGTTTTTTCTTCCCTCTGGTCTATTTCTGGGATAGCATGAATATTTGAGTCTGTTTTAGTAACATTTAAACCCATTGTGTCCTCATAAAGAGCTGTTTGTCTTAGAAATAGAGATATAGGACGTGCTCCATACACATCATTAATTCAGTAGTCATTTGGTCTCTGGCCTCTGCTCTGCTCTGCTCTGATCTGGGTGGAAGGAAATCAAGTTTAAGTTCCTGAGAATGTGTGGCTTATTTACAACTCAGATTTTCAGTTTGAGACAGCATTTATCAGATCATTACTCTAAGCATATTACTTGTCATTACAATAGCCGTGCTTAATCATTTTCGATTGAATCTTTTTTGGAGGGGTGATCAGTTTTGACTATATATTTATACCTGTATTTTAATCTTAAAAAGTAGAGATTAAAATATCGTATCCCATAATACGACTGATAAAAAGATAGATGCTTTGAAATCGGTTGTTTGGGCCTCCATTGAAAACCTCCTTTGCTTCTTAGAAGAGGAGATTGCTCTGTGGATCAGAGTTCAGATCTGTTATTGGAACAAATTGTCCAACCTCTTGGTAACCTGTCACTTGAGGAGAGAACAAAAGTTCCGAGGCAGCAACTTGCTCCTGAGAGTCTTTGTGCTCTATCCAGGCATTTCCCCAGCAGGAAGTCCATAGGCCACAGTTGGAGAGGCTCTGGGGGATTTAAGCATAGATAAGAGCAACACTACCCAGACTCTGTAGTAATTAAAAGTGTAAGGTACTTTTTTTTTTTTGTCATAGGTGCCTTGAATATAGCTGTAAACAACGTCTTGATTGCTCTGTTTCTTTTTAAATTTATTTATTTATTTGCTTTTTAGGGCCGCACCCTTGGCATATGGAGATTCCCAGGCTAGGGGTCCAATTGGAGCTACAGCTGCTGGCTTACGCCACAGCCACAGCCACCTCAGATCCAAGCTGTGCCTGCGACCTCCACCACAGCTCATGGCAACGCTGGGTCCTTAAGCCACTGAGCGAGGCCGGGGTGGAACCTGCAAACCTCATGGTTCCTAGTCGGATTCGTTTCCTGCGCCACGATGGGAACTCCGTGTGCTACGTTTCTTAAAGGCTGTGATGACAGAAGTAATTGGTATAAAAACATAGCTCGTAATGTATAAAAAACCCCAGATGTTTTTTTGTCCTTGAAGGTGATCATGTTTTTAAGCCTTTTTCCTTCCCGTTATTTTAGGTTAAAGACCGAGGTCCAGAAGCTGCGAGAAGATTTTTTAACTGGTTTTATTGGAGCATTAACCTGGGAGCAATCGTCTCGCTGGGAGGCATCGCCTACATTCAGCAGAACGTCAGCTTTGTCAGCGGCTACATCATCCCAACTGTGTGCATCGGTGTCGCTTTCCTGGTCTTCCTCTGCGGCCAGACCGTCTTCATCACCAAACCTCCAGACGGCAGTGCCTTCACCGACATGTTCAAGATCCTGGTGTATTCGTGCCGTCCCCAAAAGCGAGTCAGAGAACGCGGTTCCAGCCGGTGAGTGTGTTCTTCTCATCACAGGCTGTTTCAGCGGGACTTAGCAACCACCAGAGATGAAGTGCTGGCTTGTGCCTGTCCTGTGCCTAACCGTGTGTGTGTGTGGGGGGGGGGACTGGGCTAAGGTGTCAGTGTCTCTCAGCGGCTCCGGGAGCCGGGTGTGCCGATGCCATCTCCATGCTAAAGACGGCCACGGCCTCACTCCTGAGCTTGTGCTTCTAATTTCTAACCTGCTCGTTGTTCCTGTCACTGCTGCTGAGACGGAGACTCGCCGCTGCTTAGTTGTTTTTTTGTTTTATTTTGTCCCCTCGCCCCCCCACCACCACCACCCTGGGCCTCGCCCGAGGCATGTGGAAGTTCCCAGGCCAGGGATCAGACCCACAGCACAGAGCGTCCTGAGCTGCTACAGTGACAGCACTGGATCCCCAGCCCACTGCACCCCAAGGAAGCTCCCCAGCTGCTTGTTGTGTAACGATGATAAAGACAGGAACTTACCGAGGGCATTGAAGAGACAGTATGACACTCTGAACGTTTTTCTCTTTATTTTAAAAAGCTTCGACAGTTATTTGAGTGAAAAATGCAAGCAATTGCTTACTTTGTAGGTACCTCTCTGTGCTCCCCTTTTTTTTTTTTAATAATGATTTTTATTTTTTCCATTGTACCTGGTTTACAGTGTTCTGTCAGTTTTCTACTATACAGCAGTGTGACCCAGTCCTCTCTGCTCCTTAAACAGTAAGCCACTGCCTCTCACCTGGGGCCAGCGGCCGAGCAGGTCAGTGTCGGCCCATCATCCAGCGGTCACATCAGCCGCCCTCTGTCAAGAGGACGCGCTAGCAGAGTTGTGAGATGCAGGTAGGGAACTCCCAGCATCCCATTTGCCAGGGACTTCTCAGTTTGTGCCATATGCCACAAGCTGGGGTTTTAAAGCTGAAAGTCCCAGGTTCCGGGGAAGTCCTGGGCAAACTGTGATGGAAGGTTGGTCACCTAGATGCAAATTAATAAAGAAAAATCTGAAACTTAGCTCAAGAAGAGACCTCAGGGTTTTTTGGTCATTACTTATTGAAGTAGGACTTACATGTAGCTTTACACGTCTGGGAATTCTGACAGATTAATTCCATCATGTGACCATAGTGCAGTGGGGATACAGAATATGTACATCACTGTGGAAAAGTCTGTTGGGCCCTTTGGAGTCCAGCTTCTCAGGGAGTATTTGGATCCAGGCCTCCCTGAGCTAGAGGCTGACGGCCACACAAGGCCTCAGTCACAGAAATGTTTGCAGGCTGACCCCTCGTCTGTCTGCCTCCTTGTGGCTTGTCTGCATGTGTCTTAATTATGTCCTTGGAGCCATAATGGACGTCTGTGTTTCTCCCATGTGGTAGATTTGAAGCTGTATCAAAACAGCTCTTACATTCCCTACCCTTCCACTCCAGGCTAAACATCTCTGGTTTCTTCAGCTGTCCCTGTATGGAATTCTAGCCGATCTCCTAACTGTTCTGGTGACCTTCTGGAATTCTTGTGGGTCTAGGTGGCATTCAGATTCGTAATTCAGAACTGAAAATGGTGGGACACGCTAAAAGGATTTTTAAAAATTGAAGCCTCATTGCCTCAGCGGCAGGCACCAGTTCTTTGCCAGGGCTTCATTTTAATTAGGCAGAATCAGGGTTTCAGACCCGAGGTGTTTATCCTGTAGACTGACTACACTGTTAAAGTTTCAGTGTGTCTGTCTGGGTGGTACCTCTGCAGGAGGACACCATGGCTTTGTGGACAAGTGACATGATGAAGACAGCTGGGACTTAGGAATCTGGTTTCGCTTTAGGCTTGTTTTTGGAAGTCTTTTGGGCACAATTTAAAAAGGACCAGCTTGCAAAAAAAAAATTGATGGTCTAGCGAATTCTCAAATTGCTTTCCTTTTGCACAAGATTGGGGCTGTGTGACCTTGGGCAGGTTAATGGCCTTGCAAAGCCTTCTTTTCCTTTTCGTGCAATGGGAGACGACCCTTCTCATAGGATCATTGTGAGGCCTCAGTAAGCTGCTAAGCGCCCAGGTAATGTAACTCATTGATGAGCACGCTTTTGCTGAAAGTCAGCTCCCGAAGCATAAGGGAGCAGAGCCCACCCGGCGTTCCCTTATTTATGGTACTGATTTCATCGAGCCCAGTCCCATTTTCTGTCTGGTCTAGGTTGGTCTGTGTTTTGAAGATGATTTTACGCTGACTTTAGATATGAAATCTATGTGTAATCAGTTCAGTTCATCAGAGCGAGTGGAAATAGTTCAAAACCCTTTCTGAGATACTTAGCTCTTTGAGTGGAGAATGCGAGAACTGATGGCCCCTGTTCCCGGGAGAAGGCACATGCCTGTGCACACAGCCTTTGCAGATGGTCCAGGAGCCCGGGCTCCTGGGGCTGAAGCACATCAACCTTGCGGGTGCCTGTCTGTGTGCTTTGTCGTTTGTGACTGTGGCTCCATGCTGGACCCTTGTATGTTGCAAAATAATACACTAACGATATGTGTGAGCTAGAAAAGGTTTTAGACGTGTATGGCCTTTGTTTTAAATATATTACAATGATACGAAACATAAGTAATGTAGCCAGCAACCCCTGTACATGCTTGTGTGTGAAATGGATTTGTTAACATTTGAATGTATTTAGAGAAACGTAGGTGGTATGTTGTAGTAAATCCCTGATGGGATTTGTATTAGGTGTACAGGGGCTTTACGTTTATTTTTTGCTCAAAAAAATAAAAATAAAAAAGGAGAAGCTGTGAATGTTTTCAAATTAAAACTATGAAAAATACTTTGAAATTCACTGTTTCACTTTTATTTTCCCCCTATAGACTCAGCTACATAAGGATAGGAAATGCATCTTGTTTTTACTTCTTTGTGTATCCTCAGTGCCCAGTTAGAACAGAAGTAGGCATATAGTACGTACTCAATGTTTGTTACATTGGATTTAGTTTTTCTGTCCAACATTTGACTAAAATATTATAGTTTTTATCTTTTTGGTTTTCCTTACTCTGAAAGTTCAGATTTAAAGTGTCATTATTACAAGACAAAAGTTACAATAGTGGTTAACTCGGTAAAATGGGACAGGAGTTTATAAACTAGAAAGCAGACAACTACCATTTGTATCCAAGTCCCAGAACTAGAAGCATTCTTAATGGTAATTAATTATCTTCTGGCATTTCTGGCTTTAGAGAATGGTGTGCAATTAAAGCTCCCCCCCCTTTCTATTTTACCCCTAAGAGCCTGGGAGCATGTTTCTCCTTCAGAGTGATTTGGGTTAGGAAAGATTTTGAAGTTACTTTCTGGGATCTGTTCTTTTTATAAGCAGTGAAACAGGCCCAGGGTGAGTGAGAGGGCAAAGCTGCCAATACAGAGTCCAGGACCAGAGTTCCTGAGCAGGACCACTAGGCCTGAGCATGAGGGATGCCTGAGGGTGGAAACAGAGGCAGAGGGAGTGTCCTCCAGTGACCTGGGCCTCAGGCTTTATAGCCAGGACTGCCTGGGGTCCAATCCCAGCCCCAGCTCTCTGGTTTTGTTACCTTGGGCACTTCCTTTCCCTCTCTGTGCCCCGATTTCCTCCTCCGTACAGGGGGGCTAGTGCAATGCCCTGGTGCCTCACAGGGTTGAGGGAGAGCACTCGCTGTTACCTGTCCCCAGGCAACATCTAGTTATCATCAGGAGTATTCCTCTTCCCTTCTTGGCCCTTTCCCTCCCAGTCACACCAGCCTGACTGCAGTATGATAAACCAGCTCGGTTTTGTCACACAGTGGTGTTGGTTGTCAAGTCCTGACATTTGAGATATTTAAAATCCAAACGATCCAGCACAGTATTTTTTCCAATACCAATCCAGTGACGTAGCTGATGTAGCTTTCACCAGCCTCAGAGGAAGTTCCGTCAGGCTTTCCACAGCACAGCAGGGCTGGTGGCCAGTGTGACAGCTGTGGGTGAGGTCAGCCACCTTTCAGATGGCGACCCATGGTCCTGCCCGTCTTCCGCCTAGAGGAAACAGTAGTAGCCACAGCCCCACTCTGACTGGACGTCCTTCAACCGCGCCTTCCTCTTGCCTTCCGGGCTTGAGGAAAAATCTGGGCATCTGTGCCGGGTGGGTGCAAACAGTAGGTAATTGGATGAAGTTTAGGCAGATTCAATACAGCAAACTGGTTTCCTACCTCCAAACGTAATTTGTTACCAAATAATGGATTTCTGGGGGTGGAAGAAAACTAATTCCTTCATTTTGTCTCCCAAAGTGAAGGCATTGGAGTCTTTCAGCAATCTTCTAAACACAGTCTGTTTGATTCATGTAAGATGTCTCGAGGAGGGCCGTTCCCGGAAGATAAAGTGGAAGATGTGAAAGCTCTTGTCAAGATTGTCCCAGTTTTCTTGGCTTTGATACCTTACTGGACAGTGTATTTTCAAGTGAGTGGTGACACACAGGTTTCATTTCCTCTCTTCCCACGAACGTGACCCCGGCACTCGTTTTGGCCGTCACTGCCACGCACAGAGTTCCCTACTTTCTTTTCCGTGAGTCTCAAGGATCTTGGAATCTTGTCTTTAGTCACGGACTCATTTTTGCTGATGTAAATGTTTTGAGAACCTTTTAAAAAACAAAGCTAAGAAGGCGAATGCTTCTGATTTTCCAGCCCCGCCTTTTAATTTGGTTTTTCGTGGGGATAATCGTTACTTTTTCAAATTTGATCTCTGGAGGACTTTTATGATGACCAAGTAATTGACCCGTCTGATTCCAAACGTGACCATTGCAAGTCTCATCGCCGAGGGGTCTAGGGGAGGGGTGACAGGCTGCAGGCATGTAACAGCTGCCCTCATGTAACGACACTGCTTTTTACACCCAGATGCAGACCACGTATGTTTTACAGAGTCTTCATTTGAAGATTCCAGAAATTTTCAGCATTACTACCAATCATCATACGGTGAGAACAGTTCAAATGATTTTAGATTTGTCGTTATGGGTTTACATAACAAGTGGATTCCTTGTACCAATTGCAGATACTTGGTGAACGATAGCAGTCGGCTTGAACTAAAAACATGCCTAACGAAATGGAATTTTTCTTCTTTCAGAGACTGTTTTTCCATTGATTATGTCATTCACTAGATTAGGCTGACTACTGTCAATTAAACCTTAATATTTCACCGGATTCCCCCCCCCCCAAGAAAGCACAGAAAAACAGGTGCACATCCCTTTATTTTTGTTTATTTGTTTGTTTGTTTTTTGCACATCCCTTTAGAAATGAAAATCTTTTCTCAGTTCCAGTGTCTTGAGACAGGCTTTTTTTCCCCTAGGAGGTTATACTGAACTATCCTACAAATAAGCTTTTCCCTTTTAGATGTTAGTTGTCAAATAAGTGACTGCTGATATTGCAGAAAAATAAGCATGTGTCTTGTGCATTTTAAAATTCTAGTTTCCGGCAGCCTGGCTGACGATGTTCGATGCTGTGCTTATCCTCCTGTTAATTCCCTTAAAAGATAAACTGGTTGATCCCATCTTGAGAAGAAATGGCCTGCTCCCTTCATCTTTAAAAAGGATCGCTGTTGGAATGTTCTTTGTGATGTGCTCTGCCTTCGCCGCAGGTAAGAATCCACTTTCATCTCTGCTCAGAAGTGACCCCAGCAGTTGTGGGTAATTGAAAATGCGGTCGTTATGCGCTCTGTTACTCAGGAAGCTTGTGTGTTTTAAGAGAGAACTAGTACGGGTTGTTTTGAACCTGAGTGTTGTGCATTTTCTAGTTTCTCGTTATATGAAGTTTAAGGATTTTTTTCCTAATGAATTCTTTCTTTTTTTTAAGAACTATATATAACCAGTGAAGTGCTCTGCAAAGTGACTTTGGGTTAAATCACAAGAGGCTTGTTGTCTTTCACCGATGTAGATTTTAGACAACTGTTGATTGCCGGATAGATGAATTTTTATCAATTAAAGGTGTTATAATCCTCACAGCTGTGATTCTGAATGTCAGGTCCATCCAGTTGGTTTTATATGCCCCAAACTCTTTGCATTTTTATGTAACATTTCATGTGCATTCTCCTGGAGAGAAAATGTGTTTTTGTTTTTGTTTTTAATCAGATACAGGTTCATAACCAGCCTCCATTCCCTAGAAAGAAAGAAGGCGGTTTAAGAGCTACTGCCTGAGCACTCCAGCCCCCATGAGGAGAATTACCCTTTGGGGGCCTCCATTCTGTTTCCATAATTCTCTGATCCTAAAGTATAAGATCTGCAGTATCTTGTGTTGATAAAGCCGAGGTATTGCTGACTTTCTCACCTTGCTTTGGAGCCCTTCTTTCATTAATATTCAAAAATTATTGAACCATGAAATAGCTCAGTTATGTAACAAGACAAGAAAAGCTGATGTTCCAGAATCGCCTTTCTATCATCTCTGTTAAGAGGAATTTAGTGTTAAGCGCTGCTGAGATGGAATTTAATGTTCTCCTGATGGTGCCTCACAGCAACCTTCATCTGCTATCGCCAGAGTGAACATACTTAATAGATTTAAAGAAATGAGCCCCCAGGCTTAAGAAAGCTGTATTGCAGACCTGGGACCTCTTCGAAGCCAATCATGTCCTTCCTTGATCAAACAAGTCATTCAAGGGAGGTTGTATCTGCAGGAGGTTCCTGCTCCGTGCTTTCTCTGTGATCGTCCCTGTCCCAGGCTGTGGTGCACGGGCAGACCCACCGGAGCAGAGAAGAGCTGGATTGCAGCAGGGCTCTGATCGCAGGATCGGGGTTGGGCAGTCGCCCAGGGCACAGTCATGATGCTGGAGGTGGGACTCTGGGCGCCCCTGGGGCTCGATTTGACCTCAGCACCCTCTCTTTCTGGACTGGGGAGGGGGGCAGCCACTCACACACCCCACCCAGAAGGGAGTCCTCATCCTCTCGCTGTGGGAAAGGAGAGGGCCTTAGTCTCCCAGGCATTTTCTAGCAGACTAGGGCCTGGCTTCCTTTACTACAGCCTTCTCTCTCAGTTTCGCTGAGGGCTGATTGGCTTCTGTGGGCAGCCCTGAGACCCCAGGGCTATCCCTGTGGTTTCTGTGCCCGTTCATGCAGGAAACTCAGGGCAGATGTCAAGAGTGGCCAGTTGGGCAGGCGGCACTGCCGTGTAAAGGTCCTGGCAGTACCACAGCTCTGGGGCTTGCTCAGCAGGGTAGGGCCACCTTCCTGTGGCCTGGGCACCTAGGGGCCTGGTGCCGGCACTCTGCACTGGAGCACCCGAGGCTGCTCTGAATTTTGGCACCAGAATTGACTGCTTAGACCTGGAAGGCACCTCCCATGCTGGTGCGCTTATGGAGGCTTTCTTTGCTCAGTGACCAGATATTGGGAAAGAGCTTCACAGTCACTGGTTCAGAGTTTATCTTGTAACTTGACTTAAGCACAATTAAATGTAATGTAAACAGTGACCAGTGTTTCATGCAGATTCATTTCCAGCTCTAGTGAATATTATCTAATTGGAACATGAATGAGCTTTGAAGAGACCTGAAATCATTTTAAACAAACCAAAATTTTAATAGAAAAGAGACTGTTTTGCCTTTTAGCTCCCTACATTCATCGTAATAAATCAGGATCTTCCACCGAGGACCGTCCTTGACGGTGATAATTCTTTCCTTCAGGTTTCTCAGATGAGATCCAGGCAGGTTCAAGGGCTTTCTTCCAGTCTGCTTGAGAAAAAAGGAAGTTTGCTATAATTTGATAGATTTCGTCTCCCCTTAAAAAATTGTATGTGTTCTTAATTTATTAATGTGATAGATGCTCACTGTAGAAAAGGGAACCTTAGAAACATAAAGAAGAAAGTAAAAATCAACTGTAATTTCTCCAGAGATGCTTGCTCCTGGGATGGTGTGTATCTGATCCTGTTTGTGTGGCGGTGCATATAAACACAGAACACTTTTTCTGGTTTTGAAAAAATGAAATCCTCTTGTGTAGGCAGATTTGAGCCTGCTTAAGACAAACTAAATGTAAGAAAACTGTAAAAGTATGATAAAAAGCTATGCCTGTTATGTATAGGGAAGTAAAAAAAAAAAAATCCCCCAGATACAGCTGAGCCATCTCCCCCCACACACACACATTTACGCATCGCAAGTCTACACCTAAGGAAATCCTCTACTGCCATTCCGCAAGTACACAGGAAAATTATAAATGCTGTTATATATATATATATATAAACATATATGTATATATGTTTTTTTTTGTCACCTGCTTTGAAAAAAAAGACACTGACGTGTCCTTCCATGTCAGACATTCATCCTCGCTCAGTGGGTTAAGGATCCGGTGTTGCTGTGGCTGTGGCGTAGGCCGTCGGCTACAGCTACGATTAGACCCCTAGCCTGGGATCCTCCATATGCTGCAAGTGCGGCCCTAGAAAATAGATAGATAGATAGATAGATAGATAGATAGATAGATAGATAGATAGATAGATAGATAAAAGGGAGAGGGGACCTAAATTCATTCCTAACCTTGCCATCTCCTACAACTGTGTTTATATCTTCCTAGAATATTTTGTTACAGCTTAATTACTCTTTAAAAAGAACAGAAATGGAACAAATTATTCGTAGTTTACAACCTACTCTTGTGTATTTTATATATACTGTTTTCCATGTCAGCTATAAATTTCAATTAGTTTTTAACAACGACATAGTATTCTATTTTGGAATGCGCCATCATTTAAACAACCAGTCCTCCCGTCCTGATAGTTGACGCCAGTCTGCCCTTATTTCAGACAGTGCCACATGTGCCCTTGTAGTCTGTACATGGCACTTGTCTCATGTGAAAGTGCTGGAGCAGAGGGCCGGTACCAGGTCTGATCTTGCGGCGCTCTTGGCACCTCTGTGGTTGTTCTGTTAATCTTGTCTTAGCCTCAGGGTTACAACATGGTATATCTTGAATGTATATTATCAGCGAGTGATCTTTAAGACTTTTTCCCAAAACGTGTCAGACACTCTCTTCTGTTGTACAGTTCATGTGCTGTGCCTAGTTTCCTAGTGGGTTTTTCTTTTTCATGTCGATGTGTATTAGATCTCTAAAATTCAAAATTTTATCTCACCTTAGAAATATTTTTTCCTTTTCCCTTTAATTTTATTTATAACATCTTGCGAAGTCTTACTTCTTTATTTAGATCCTATACGTTTTATGTTAGGATAAAAACTACTTTTTAATATTTTTGGTTTCTCACATCTGAGCTTTTTAGAAATTCTTCGTTTCCAATGAATTATTTTCATGGAGTTCCCATTGTGGGTCAGCAGGTTAAGGACCAGATGTTGTCTCTGTGAGAATGTGGGTTCTATCCCTGGCCTTGCTCAGCAGGTTAAGGATCTGGCATTGCCGTGGCTGTGGCATAGGCCAACAGCTGCAACTCCAATTCAGCCTCTAGCCTGGGAACCTCCATATGCTGCAGGTGCAGCCCTAAAAAGGAAAAAAAAATTATTTTTAAATGATCACCGTCACCTTCAGATTAAATAGTTTCTTTTCCCGTCTTCATGGTACTCCCCCTGCCCCGTGTTTGGCAGTGTGGCTAAGCTTTCTGGGAAACCGTTTACCATTTGTAGTGGTGGATGCTCTTTTTTTAATCCCTGACTTCCATGGGAGCACCTCCAGCTGCTCAAGTTCACTGTTACCTCTTATTTTGAAATACATATTTGTCACAGTATTAAATACCTAACCTTTATTTCAAGTTTACTGAGTTTTTTTTTTTTTTGGCAGAAATGGATGTTGAGTTTTTTCAAATATCTTATTTTGGTTTCCAAGGGGATTACATACCTCCCCATCCCGATCCCCCACCTTTGGCTGCTCACATTTTTTGTGTATTTTAATCTCTGGTATTTAACTGTGCCTGTATTTCTAAAATAAACCCCAGTTTGTTCAAAGGGTGATTCTGATGGTCGGTTGGAATCTGCTGCTGTTTCAGAGTCCAGCCACATCATCTTTTAGTCTGGTGTCAGGGTTGTACAGCTTCAGAACAGAGATTGGTAAAATTCCCTATTTCTGAAGGCAGGAGGTATTTTAACAGGATGAAAATTCTTTTTCTGCTCCCAGGAAGTTCAAATCTTTGCCTAGAAAATTGTGTGAGTGCATTACATCTCTGAAAGGAAATATGACTTTCCCACCTTTTTCTCAATTTTGTACAATTCTTGTTTTTTTCTTGACTACTTAAGCTTTTTATCTTTTTAATGTCCCTAGTAACTCATTTATTGAGTTTTAGAAGAATTGCTTTGTGGTGAAGATAAAAATAGTCTTTTAAATAAATCTGTTGCATTTCCTTCCTCACTTCTGGTTTCATTTATTTATGCGCTCTTTTCTTCTTAGGCTTGACTAAACTGTATATTTTATGATTTTTTTTCCATGGACTATCTCTTGAATTTATGGACTTGATTATTTTTATGTTTTCTATGTGAAGAGTTAAAATATTAACCTCTGTTACTGTGGGTTTGTTTTGTGATTTTTTTTCTTCTTCCTTTCTTTCTCTCTCTCTCCCCCACCCTCTCCCTTTCTTCTTCCCTCCCTCCCCCCCCCTTTCTTCCTTCCTTCTGTACCTGTGGAATATGGAAGTTCCCAGCGAGGGACTGAATCCAAGCTGCAGTTGTGGCGGTGCCACCTATACCACAACTGCAGCAATGCCAGATCCTTTAACCCACTGCGCTTGGCTGGATATCAGACTCACACTTCTTCAGTAACCTGAGCTGTTGCACTCGGATTCTTAACCCACTGCACCGTAGCGAGAACTCCCTTTTTTTTTTATTTCTTGTCTTTTTTTTTTTTTTTTTTTGTCTTTTTGCCTTTTCTAGGGCTGCACTCACGGCACATGGAGGTTCCCAGACTAGGGGTCTAACAGGAGCTGTAGCCGCCGGCCTACGCCACAGCCATAGCAACGCGGGATCCGAGCCGTGTCTGCAACCTACACCACAGCTCACGGCAATGCCGGATCCTTAACTCACTGAGCAAGGCCAGGGATTGAACCCGCAACCTCATGGTTCCTAGTCGGATTCGTTAACCACTGAGCCACAATGGGAACTCCTTTACTTTTTTTTTGTCTTTTTTAATTTCTTGAGTTAAATTCTTCACTTCTATTTATTCTTTCATGTTTGGTAGTAAAAACCATTTGTAATAGTATGGATTTGCCTGTTATTGCTGTTTTGTCATAGGCTCATGTGCTTTGATTTATTATAGTGTTTTCTTTGTTGTTTTCTAAGAATATTCAAGCTGTGGCTTTTATTCTTTTTGATCCAAGAGTAATTTCAGAGAATGTTTTTCATTTTATAATATTGATATTTTTGTTTATCTATTTGTTAATGAAAAGCTTTGAGGAACTGGGAGAGATGGTGGCTTTAGAATTCCTATGTCGTGTTTCAAGGCTTCCTTTTGGCCAGGATTACTTTGTTAAGGATGTGTGTGGGTGCTGAGTAGGCTGGTTAATGGCTGTCCTGCTGTCGGCTGTGTTACTCAGTTCCTTTGTAACAGGAGCGCTGGACTCCAGTGTGGAGGGCTTGGGGTCCCGGGGTGGTGTGTGTCCGGGGGACGGCCCCCTGTGCAGGGTCTGGTGAACCAGAGATACGGGTCCTGTTGAGACCCCCTCAAAAACTGTGGGTGTGCTAGATGGAAGCCTGGGGAGGGTACAGATATTTGTGTCCTTGAGGTTCATACCCTGGCCCTGCCCTTGGGGCTCCAGCCTGCAACCTGGTGTCTGCTTGCTCTGTGTGTCTCAGATCATCACTGCATCTCTGGCAGGTGATGGTGTTTTACTCATAAAGCTTTAGGCTTACGTCTTCCCCAGGGAGGGCACACACCATCCACAGAAGTAGCACTGTCGTGGGAGACGGCACACACGGGACCCTCAGGCCTGGATGGAGCCCAGCTGATGCCTCTGGGCTCCCTGTCTCGGCTGGCCTCCGCGCTCCCTCGCTGTGAGCACGGCCGAGATGACACCTGGGCACAGCAGGCACAAGGCTGCCTCAGCTCAGAGAGCCCTTCGTCATCTTCATGCATTTTCCTCTCTCCTGCCCTGTGCTGCGGCTACCATGTCTCCCTTCTTGGCGGCCCTGAGTCCTTTGCTGGTGTCACACTTCAGTTCCTCATCTCACCCACCTCACTGGGTTTTCTGTTTCTGACCCAATGCGAGTTTATGTCTAAATGAAGAATATGGCCCAGTCTGTGCTGGTTCTCCCAGCACCTGCCTTTAAGTGCGTTCACAGTGAGGCTCCTGGTTGCATCATCCGCTCTGAGGGTGGCCTCCCTGGGCTGCCTGGCCCTTCGGGGCCTCCGCTGTCGTCAGGGGCTCTTGTTCTCCACCGGCTTCTCAGGACCTGCTCCGTCCAGCCTGCTCTCCGCAGGGTCGGTGACGCCCTTCACACCCCCGAGTCCTTCCAATGGTCCTGCCAAAGAGGAGCTTTATTTGTCTTCTCGTCTTGTCTCTTAGGGCTTGACCCTCCTTGTTCGTGCCCCCCTTTCTAGCACCCCTTAATTTCTGTTACTTTTTCACCCCGAGTCTTCAGAGTCTGTGTTTTCTTAATTAATAAGAGCACAGAGCAGATCCTGCCCAACTACTTACTTTTGTTCTTTGCCAGAACTTGCCAGAGGTCAACAGTATATTTTTCGTTCCTGGTATTAAATCTGTGTATTGTCCCCACCCCCACTCCACCCCCCTCCCCATACACACACACACTGTCTTCTTAATGCTCTCCTGCCTTTCCTGTGGAGGACAGAAGTCTTTTCCGCAGTATTCATTCCCCCAAATCAGGCTGAGTGGGTTCTTCCCCATCTCTGTACCTGACTTTGCACTTGAATTGCACCCGAGCCCTTCCAGCCAGTGCAGTGATCTTCCCATAGGAGAGCAACTGCCAGAGCAGTGGGACCTCAGCTGACCCAGAGGAAGCCCGTGGCGCTTTATCCTGTGTGTTTGACAGTGCGCCAGCCAGGCTAGTACTGTTGCCCCATGGTGCGGCCCTCTGGCCTGCTAGGGAGGAAAGCTGTCACTCGTGGATAAGGCTCTTACTGCCACCACCAGCGTCCTAAGATAACCGCTGGGCCAAGCCTCAAATGCCCCTTTCCAGAGTGGCCAGGGGCTCTGCGTGAACTCCTCTGCACCCTGGGGTCTGAGCCTCTGTGGTCAGAGGACAGGGTGTGAAAGCTGGGTCCCCTCGGCCCACCCCCAGGGGGGAGATTCAAGTTTCTCACATGGAAATCAGCCGGGAGGTCTCGCTTTACCGGGGTCCTTTGCTGTATTTTCTCTGTTTGTACATTTCATTTGAGATCTGGTTTGGGGCACAGGTTCCAGAGTTATCCTTTACCCTGTCAGTCATTACTGGGTCCTTGTTCATACTCAGGTTTTAAAAGAAATATGTTTAATATGAATATTCCATTGTCCTCTGCCCAGATTCCTGTCCTTCGTCATAACGTCTTAAACACACACACACACACACACACACACACACACGTGCGTATGGATATGTATGTGTTAGCTATTAGGGTCCTTTATTTATTTCATTGGCAATTATAATTCTTTGAAAACAAAATGTAGTGACATCTTTACCGTAACAACTTGGTCTTGTAAGTTGTTTTAGACTCTATTTTGATTTGCTTATTTTTTGTTTTGTAGAGAGTAGCTGTTTCCGATCTTGCCTGTTTTCCCATGTCTTTTTGTCCCGCGTGACAGATGACCAATAATTCAGTGAGATTTTGGCACTGCTGAGGGCAGAAGGTGGTTTGTGAGGTCTAGTTTACAGTCGACCCCTTATCTCTGGTTTGCTTTCCATGGTTTTGGTGACCCCATGGTTAACCGCAATCCAAGATAAGATACTAGATTATAAGATATTAGAGAGACCACATTCACGTAACCTTTATTGCAGTGTATTGTTATAGTTCTCTTCTATTATTAGTTACCGTTGTTAGTCTCTTACTGTGCCTGATTTGTAAATTAAGCTTTATCAGAGGCATGTGTGCAGGAAAAGGCATAGTGTCTATAGGGACCGGTACTATCCTTGGTTTCAGGTATCCACTGGGGGTCTGGGAACATATCCCCCACAGATAAGGGGGGGGGGGAACTACTGTACTTTGCTGATAAGGTTAAGCCTGCCCACACAAGGAAGCCAGCCTTCTTAGCAGCAGTGGTAGTTGTGATAGTAATGATAATAAATCAGTGGATCAGCTTAAATCTGTTCCCATGAAGGGAAAAACGTCTCAAAAATGTATTAACTTCTGGTAAGTAAATAGCATGATTAATCTTTTCATTGCAGGGCTGTTTAGCTTTCCCCTACTCCTCCTTTTAGAGGAAGCAAAAGGAGTTTAGGTGAGCAGTTCAGATATTTGAGGATTATGTTAAAGTGTTGAACACCTGTTTTATAAGGCACTGCAGAATGCCCTCTGAGACATGTGTGAAGTGACCCCTGCTTTTAATCACCTCCTTAGGGAGCAGGGAGCTGGAAGTGGGGAAGTGCTTCAGGTCGGGGGCTTTGGGGAAGCTGGGCCATTGGCCATTATTCTTTTGTGTGTTTCTCAGAATGATCAATAGATGTCTTGTGCTGGCCATCTACTTTTTTAGTTTAGTCGCAGATGTTAATGAACGCCCTACTGACCTACTTACGAATTTCAGGAATTTTGGAAAGCAAAAGGCTGGACCTTGTGAAGGAGAAAACCATTAACCAGACCATCGGAAATGTTGTTTACTACGCTGCCGACTTGCCCATCTGGTGGCAGGTGCCCCAGTACGTGCTGATCGGCATCAGTGAAATATTCGCGAGCATCTCAGGTATGGTTTCCTGCCTGTCGGGGCGTCTGAGCCCAGGCTCGTCACGGCGTAGTTAAGGCCGCGCTGTTCTCTTCTCCGTGACGCTATGTGGAGACAGAGCAGCACAGGGTGGGCGGCTGTGGTTCAGGGTATCAGCTGGTCAGTGGGTTCCTCTCTTGGGGTGGAAACATCAACACGGAATTCACCTACTACCGTGGAGGTGCCCGGGGAGAGGAAAGAAGGAGGAAGAGCCCACGGCGGTAGCCTGGGTCAGGCTCTTCCTGCCGGGCCCTGCGGTCTGCGAGGCAGCCAGGCCTCGGGGTGTCTGCACAACCTGGCTCTCGGCATCTTCCCTCTCCGTGAGGCCCTGTGCTGCTCTGTGGACAAGCAAATTCCATGCAGGCCTTGTGTCCGGCTGCCGGCAGCGAGGGGAGGAGACAAGGAGTGATAACCAGGAGTCCCTGGGCTGTGGGTAGTGATGCGAACTTCCCCCACCTCCCACAGAACCCGTGCGGAGTTGGCTGATGCATTCGAGGAGGGAGTAGATCAACGGGATGGCCCTTCACGTAGAGCACATTGCAGATCTCCGTGTCTGGTGGTTTCACCAGTGTCCGCGTTCGTGCACGGAGCCCCTGATGCCGCTGTGAGGCACTAGGATAGGGCTTCTGAGTGCTCTGCCCGCTGCAGTGCAGCACCGGGTTTGCAGATTCCTGTTAGTTGAGAACTAGAGGGCTTTTGCTGCTCCTGCCTCTTTTTTCCGACAGTCGGGGGCTGCCTTCAGCGTGAGGGCTGGAGGTGACTTGCCCCAGGGCTTCTCCGGGCCCTGGGTGCTGTCCTCAGCAGGTGGGCTGAGCCCGCGCCCCCCTCACACCCTCCTTTCCTCCCCCAGGCCTGGAATTCGCATACTCGGCCGCCCCCAAGTCCATGCAGAGCGCCATCATGGGCCTGTTCTTCTTCTTCTCCGGTGTCGGATCGTTCGTGGGCTCGGGGCTGCTGGCGCTGGTGTCCCTCAAGGCCATCGGGTGGATGAGCAACCACACGGACTTTGGTAAGTGCCCCGCACCTCACGGAAAACAAGCAGGGCTGGGAGCCCCGGCTGCGGGCACCTGGGTCGGGCGTGTTAAGTGTCGCCAGGCTGAGCCGGGGGCTGCCCTCAGCCTTGGCCACACATGGCCGGCTTTGCTGCTGCTGTTTTCTCAGAGTGTTTTGTGGACAGACTCCACCTTCCTGTCTAGCACTATGTTTGTGAGGAGAATGACATCTATATAAATGTTTCCCTTCATTTACCTTTCGTAAAAGTTTTCTATTTTTCCCTTTTATTTTTCTGACAGTACCTTTTAGTTTTCTGTTACTAAACAGAAATAGATAATAAGCTGCCCCTTTTTGTCTTTTTGCCTTATCTAGGGTCGCATGTGCGGCACATGGAGGTTCCCAGGCTAGGGGTCTAACAGGAGCTGTAGCCGCCGGCCTTCACCACAGCCACAGCACCGTGGGATCCGAGCCGCGTCTGCAACCTACACCACAGCTCATGGCAACGCCGGATCCTTAACCCACTGAGCAAGGCCAGGGATCGAACCCACAACCTCATGGTTCCTAGTCGGATTCATTAACCACTGAGCCACAAGGAGAACTCCAAGCTGCCTTTTTTAAAAACAAATATTACTCACCATTGATCATAATGGGATTTTACAGCTAATACCAGTAGGTGGCATCTTGAACAAAACCACTCACGAGATGAGAGCTCTGCTGTTTGCAGATTTAGGATACATTTAAACAGGCCCAGGACACGAAGGTATTTTTTGTATTTTACCAGTGAAAACCATGTTGCTTACCCTTGTACGGTCCTGTGCTATCCCCCGAAAGCCACTTTTAGGTGAAAATTCCTTTGAACATCTGATGAAAGCTTAGACGTTTCTCACAAATGGTAGAAATCCAAAAGCCCTCCCATGATGCAGGCAAAATTCCTGTCCTGCGTGGAGTTTAGGCTTTTAGATGCAGCCCTCGTGTAACTTCCAGAATCCGCCTCAGGCACCGTCAGGCTGTGGTCCAGCCGGCGCAGCCGTGTGGGTGAGCGGTGCGAGGGCGGGCGGCGCGAGGGCGGGCGGCGCGAGGGTGAGCGGTGCGAGGGTGGGCGGTGCGTGGTGACTGGCGCGTGGGTGTGCGGCGCCAGGGTGGGCGGTGCGTGGGTGGGCGGCGCGAGGGTGAGCGGTGCGGTGGCCTCAGCCCCGCTGAGGTGAGGGGGCAGCAAACCTGGGCTTTGTTTGTTCTCACCCCGTGGAGGGTAAAGTCCTGTTCCACGGGGGTCCCGGGGTCATGTCGTCTGTACTGGCCGGGCCTGCTTCAGAGAGAGGCTTGTTATGGAGACTGAGACCCTGCAAGTTCTTAAGATGCAGGTTGTGTTTCTTTGTTTATGCTGTACTTTCAAATGTATCATAAAGGACTAACTGGCCTTTGTCATTCTCTGCTTTCCAGTGATTTAACCCCTCGTGACTGGTTCAGTAACTCGTAGATTCCCTGACACGCGTCTTTTGGTTATGATGGGCAGTTTTTACACTTTTTGGTGCTTTTGTGTCCAGTGGACCTGGACCCTGACCGTTGACCTTGTTTTCTTGAGAAGGCAACTCTCTGTATGCTGTGTGTTCTGGATCAGCTGCCCATCCGGGTGCTGGTGTCTCCTTGTCCCCACAGCGGTGAGGGGCCGTGTGAGTCTCCTGCCCACCATCTCCTGTGTCCTGGGTGCGAGATGCAGACATGACGCGGGGGAACACGGTGGGTCTGCTCCCTCTGTTTAGGGGCTGATGGATCTGAGGAGAGAATGGGACCAGCTACCCCCCAGCCACCCACCCAGAGTCCTTGCTCCTGTGGAATGAGCAGCCACTGTGACCGCAGATCCCGAGGCTTCTCTGTTCTGAGCTCCTGCCAGCCCTGCCCCCAGCAGGCCCTTGTTTCACTGCAGTAGAGGAGGTGGGGGAGGAGCTGGGGGACGTGCGTCAGGCTCCAGGACAGTCCAGAAGGGAGAGGTGCCCAGATTCTCCTCATGGTTTCCTTCTCTCCCCGGCTTTGTGATTGTTACAATTTAGATTGGGAGTCACATCCCCGCTGTGAAGGGCACTGACCTTAGTGCACAGCCGATGTCCCTTTAATCCAGATCCAAACACAGAACCGTTGGGAAGGCGTCCAGGTCCTTTCTTAGCCCCCAGGCCCCACAAGATGAGCTGTTCTGCCATCCGCTCACTGGTCCCTTTGCCTCTCATCCTCTGCTGCGGTCTCCTTTCCTTCAGCACCTGTCGGGGTCTCCCCCCACGACTGGGTCTGCGTGATTTCTGTGGAGTGTCCGTGATACAAGAAACCCCGTTCACCTGCACTGCGGTGGGTGGTGTCCATGGTGTCTCCAGTTTGAGGCTCGGGAATAAAGCAGCTGGGGGTGTTCTGGGACATGTCAGTGGACTCGTGCACGTGTGTTCTGGGGCCCGGGTGTCTGTCTTCCTCAGATATAAAACACCCATGGTTTACCATCTTCGCGTGCCAGTGCCTTCAGTCTGTGAGGAGGCCCAAGGAAGTATGGGTGATTGATCGCTTTTAGGTGGCTTTCTGAGTGCCCTCCTAACCCCAAACTGGGACTCCCTGCATTTCTCTGCCTGCAAGGAAAGCGCAGCATGCAGTCGTGTGGCTGCTGGCTTTATGCTTTGGAAGTTTTAAATGACTGTTTGATTCTGGGAGACTTACATCAGAGTTGGCATGTAGAACGGCACGATTGATGCTTTGACGACAGCCTTGTCATCGTGGCACCAACACCGCTAGCACTGCGGCAGCACCAGTGAACAAGGCTCCTTTGCGGGGTGGGTCCTGTGTCCAGGACAGAGCCCTGCACGCAGTAAGGGCCAAACCATTATTTTATAAATATCTGTTGAGTAAGTAAACATTGTCTGGTAGGAAATTCTAGGTATAACTGGATCTCTTCCATGTAAATCATTGTCTTCTGCAGCCCAAATGAGTGAGAATTCTTGTGAGATGTGCGAGTGCTTATTATACAAACATGTGTATTATATTGTTTGTTAATAAAAGCAGTGTTAGGAGTTCCCCTCCTGGCACAGTGGAAACTAATCCAACTAGGAACCATAAGGTTGTGGGTTCAATCCCTAGCCTCGCTCAGTGGATTAAGAATCCGGCGTTGCCGTGACCTGTGGTGTAGGTCGCAGAAGTGGCTCAGATCCTGCATGGCTGGCTGTGGTGTAGGCCGGCAGCTGTAGCTCCAATTGGACCCCTAGCCTGGGAACCTCCATATGTCTCGGGTGCGGCCCTAAAAAGAAAAGAAAATACAAAAGCAGTGTTAAACATCTGACCTTAATGAGTACGTATGTTCATACAGAAAAAGGAAGTTCTGGAGTAACCCAGCTTGACGAAGACTGTCAGGAAAGGAAGTCTGGTGTTTTAAATAAACAAACCGGAGATGCTTTTGCAGCGCAACTTTCCCTCTAAGACGCCAGCTTCCTCTAGAGACGTTGCTGACACAGTGCATCCGTCTGCTGCCCTGTTGAGAAACGTGTCAGAAGCCCTTCTCATCCGGTGACACAGTGGTGTAATGGGTGGTGGCGCCGTCCTGTAGGGAGCCGGGTGGCGTGCTCTGAGTGGCTCTGCGTGTCCCAGACGGTCCTGTGCCTCATGCGCGTGGCCGTGGTGGGTGGCGGTGGAAGCCTCAGTTAATGTCGAGTGGGGACCCTAACAGCGTCCAGGTGCTGGAAGTACATTGCCTGTGTGTTCCCCCCGCGGCAGCTCTGTCCAGGGGCACCGCGTCTCCCCACTGTGCAGACTGGAAACTGGGCCGGGACACTTGGATTTGAACCCTGTTGGTTCAGCTCCTTGACCTTAACCTCTGCCTCCTCGGGATTTATTGGGAACTATCACTTGTGGTAGAACATGATGGAAGAGACTATGAGAAAAAAATGTATGTTTATGTATGGCTGGGTCACTAGGCTGTACAGCAGAAATTCACACAACACTGTAAATC
The DNA here is from genome assembly GCA_004024745.2 of Catagonus wagneri. Lineage (NCBI taxonomy): Eukaryota > Metazoa > Chordata > Mammalia > Artiodactyla > Tayassuidae > Catagonus > Catagonus wagneri. The sequence goes on along the minus strand of PVHT021183555.1, from coordinate 25,700,052 downwards.
AACTATAGTTTTTAAAAAAGTTAAAAAAATTAAAATATAAAATTAACTAATTCAAAAGAATGGGAGTTCCCCTTGTGGCTCAGCAGGTTAAGAACCTGACTAGTGTCCATGATGAGTATGCAGGTTCAATCCCTGGCCACACTCAGTGGGTTAAAGATCTGGTGTTACTGTGAACCATGGTATAGGTTGTGGCTCAGATCCTGAGTTGCTATGGCTGTGGTGTAGACTGGCAACTGTAGCTCCAGGTCCACCCCTATTCTGGGAACTTAGATAGGCTACTGGTGAGGCCCTGAAAAAAAAAAAAAGGGCAAACTTCTGTCTTCCACTCCCTCTCTTCCTGGAGTGGGGCTGAGTGTGCTCTGCCGTCTGCCCTGGCTCGTGAGGGCAGTTGGGAGTGTGTTTTTCATGTCAGGTGATCAGGCAGGAGCCCCGGTGGCATCTCAGCCTGGGGTGTGCTGCTGACAGGTGTCCGGACTCCAGACCCAGAGACAGAGGGGCCGACCTGGAGCAAAGGAAGCAGGTGTTCTTTGTCATCCGTGTGCCCCCCTCAGCAGCCTCAGTCCTGCTCTCGGCACAGCTGGATGCAGGGAGCTCCTTTAAGACGGTTGAGGAGAAAAGACTGGAAGGAAATAAACTGAATGTTCCTGGTGGCAGGAGCACAGGCAGTTTTTCACTTTCCCCGTTTTCTCCAAGACAGGCTTATTGTCTGGTCTCACAGTCAGTTCCTATAAGGGGTTTACGCTGTCGCCCAGTTTGCATCTGTACTTAGTTCTTGCCAGCCCATGTGTGGTCCTCCTGAGTGTGTGCACAGGTGGGCATGTCACTCCCCGTCAGGTGCTTGGGAACTGCTCCTGCTTTACAGAAGAGACCGGGGAGTTCCCGTCGTGGCTCAGTGGTTAACAAATCCGACTAGGAACCATGAGGTTGTGGGTTCGATCCCTGGCCTTGCTCAGTGGGTTAAGGATCTGGCGTTGCCGTGAGCTGTGGTGTAGGTCGCAGATGCGGCTCAGATCCTGCGTTGCTGTGGCTGTGGCGAAGGCCGGCGGCTACAGCTCCTGTTAGACCCCTAGCCTGGGAACCTCCACATGCTACAGCTCCTGTTAGACCCCTAGCCTGGGAACCTCCACATGCCGTGGGTGCGGCCCTAGGTAAGGCAAAAAGACAAAAAAAAAAAAGAAGAGACCGGGCGTTTGTGGAGCAGGAGGCCCAGCCCAGAGCCCCTGCTGAGACTCAGCTGACTTCACGGCGGCTTCCGAAGTGGCTTTGAGAACAGTACACATGTGTATTTTGAATTAGAGATAGGATTCTTTGCTTTTCTGTTTTTAAAAACCACAGTTAAAAGTCACTCTGACCTTAGCTGGAACCCAGTTAAGTAAATAAAATCAGCTTCTCTCTCTAAATGCAGCTTCTGTGTTTCTTCTTTCCTTTTCTCCAGGCAACATCAACGGCTGCTATTTGAACTATTATTTTTTTCTTCTGGCTGCCATTCAAGGAGCCACACTCCTGCTTTTCCTCATTGTTTCTGTGAAATATGACCGGCAGCGGTCAAGAGCGAACGGCACACCCACCAGCAGGAGAACCTGAGGCTCCTGCGCCCGTTTGGTCTGTTAGACGGACGGATCTGGGGGAAGGAGCTGCAGGAGCTCAGAGAGCGGGCGGGATTTCACATGGCCACCAGTGGCTGACTTTCCTAAAACTTGCATGATACCTGGTGGTTTCTTTTCTACCCAGTGACCTAGGTAAGTGCCTTCCTGTGTTTATCTCCTGTCACCCTGGGCCTTCCTGGAGCAGAAATGCGGACGTATGTGCCATGAGTTGCTTCTCACCACTGAAGACCTGCAGCCAGTTTCCTCTCCAACAAACGCCCACCGACGCAGATGCAAAGTCTCGGGAGACACCGCCCATGCTGGTTGGCATCCAGTATTTTAAACAAATATCCGCAGTTCCCTGGTGGCTCAGTGGATTAAGGGTCTGGCATTGTCACTGCTGTGGCTTAGCTCACTGTTGTGACGCAGGTTCAATCCCTGGCCCGGGAACTTTTTGGCTGTGGGCGTGACCAAAAAGCAAAAACAACACAAATATCATCTCCTTTTCCATAAAATACCATCTCAGTTACTTCTTCTTTAACGTTCATGTTGAGGACGGGGAGGGTTTGTTAAGAAATCAAAGTGTGGTTGGATGCCGCGAAGCTTCTGTAGAAGTCATGCCTGCGGTTTCTTTCACAAGCCACAGGTCTTGCCAGCGCCAGTTTCCTTGGTACAAGCTGGTAGGAAATGTATTTTATATGCCGCTTCAAATAATACTTATTTTTTAAACTATTGACATTGCCTTTTTGTTGTTTCCTTAAGAATATGCCATTTCATCCCGTATTTAAGGCCACAGGTGCCATCTCAGTCTGCAAAGCACCCTAACATGTGTTTAAAGCCTTGCCGAGTCAGTCCTGTGCACAGTTTCATTTCGGTACCGTTGAGCCTGGAGACCCATCACAGGGTCGGAAGGGAGACCTTCTGAATAGCATGGGTGTGGTTGGTGGTGGTTGGAAGTGATAATGTGAACTTGAACTCTGGATGCTCACCGACTTTGATGGTGTCGTTTTATGTGTATGTGGAGGTTCTCATTTTGTTTAATAAACTATTCTTTATCTGTTGCTGTATTTTTGGTTTAACTTTGTTATAGAAAAGCACCTCAAATTTGAGACCCACTGACTGCTCCTCTGCGAGGTATGTGCAGTCGTTGTTTGGCATCGGCGTATAGATGGCTTGAGGGTGTCTGAACCATCATGGAGAAGGTGCGAAGTGTCCCGAGTTGGAAACTGATGGAAAATCGCAGGAAAATGCCTGTTCCTGGCACAGCTCTTTGATTTTCGAAGATAGTGGTTGTTTTCTTTTTTTTAATGTGTTATTTTAAAAATTTATTTTACTGAAGTATAGTTGATTTACAGTATTGTGAGATAGCGGTTCTTGAACTTATTCTGTATTAAAATATAATTTTGTATTTGGAGAAATCAAACACAAAACTCTACTCATTTTAGGGGTTTTAATTTTTTCTTCTTTTTTGTAATACAAAGTATAGAAAAACTGCAGGAAAATACAAGGAAATCTTGACTGGTGGGATTCAGACAGATTGAAGACAGATGTCTCTCAGTGTAGGACCAGTTCTCAGAGGGGCTGAAGGTGTGCGTTTGGGTTGAAAAAAAAAAGGGGTTGAAAAGCACTTCTCTAGGCAATACATTATCCTCTGGAGACAGAGTTTCTGTCCTCAGGATCTACTGCATATTGAAAACCATTAACCCATGCTGTCAGGAAAAACATTTTCTCTGCAAGAAATTGGCCATGAAAGGGAAAAGGGCCTCTTGGGAGCCGGACTTTCCCTGGGCTCCATGCGGACACGTGGGGGGTAGCGATGGGGGCCAGGACCTTCATCTGGCCTCTGTGTCCCCTCCCCATCCCCCGCCGGGAGGGGAATGCGTGCTGGGCTCAGTCCAGGTGGAGGGCCAGGTATTCACTCTGTTCTCAAGGGGAATCTCCTCAGAAAATCAGTAGAAGAACCGACAGCCTTTTCACTGTTCACCTGCATTTAGAAAGTGTGCAGGTGGGTTCGCCACTGCACTAGACAGCAGTGGAGTAAATAAACGCCCCAAATCAACGTGCTGTGTGGGGATTTTCATGAAAATTCGGGCCTGCCCTGGGGACTTCAATGTGTGTCCTGAGCCAGGGTCTGTCCGGAGGCAGATGTTGGTGCCGCTTGGAGGACCCTGGGGTAGATGCAATAGTGCTTCGTTTCTGCACAGTGTGGGGGTGGTGAGTGGGTAGAGAGCAGGTTTGCACCAAGGCCGAGCTTTCTCAGGAGCTCCTGACCCTCTGGGCTTCTGACAGGGACCTCCAGGTGCCTCTCCCACCCGCAAGTCCAGCCTCACTTTCCTGGGCTCTGGGGACCGTGGAGCCTCCTCCCTCTTTAATATCCTGACGTTGGCGGGGGGCTTCTTGGCAGGTGGGAGAAGCACGACAGGACTACACAACACTGCAAAGTCCCCAACAGCGAGTCCTTTCAAAATCGCATTGGGCCTTTTGTGAAACGCTTCTAAATTCTAGGTAGTAAAAAACAGATGATCTTGAGTATTACCAAATTGTTCCAGTCAGTGCAAAACAACCCCATCACTTGGAAATCAAAGCACATTACGGAGGAGCACAGTGCTGTAGTAATCCGGAACGGCCGCGCGCCGCTGAGTGGTTTGCTCTTATTAAAGCCGGCCAGGGAGTTTAGGGACATTCTCAATAGAATGAAGTCATTTGAGCAGGTACTTCTAAATGTTCATTGTAGCACCTTGCTCTTTGGGAAACAAGGCCTTTCAGAGGAAATAATACATAAAAGGTGCTTTATGAAACTAGGACACATTAGACAAGTGAACAAACAGCACAAGATGCAGAAGAAAAAAAACGAAACAAGGCTGGGTAACACTGGAAAATCAGTATTCGCTAATTTCCAAATTGGCTGAAAGGGGTCTGCACCTCTGTTAGTGCCTCCTCCCCCGGGAGCCGCAGGGGAGGGGCCCGGGGCTGGCAGGGGTGCAGACCAGACCTGAGGGACTTCTCCTCCCAGACCCCAGGGACCCAACAGGAAGCACGTTCTGTTCCGGGGGCCGTGCTGACTTTCCTGTGGCTCTCGGTCCCAGCAAAATGGGTTGGATCAGGAGCAGAGGAGAGGTGGCCAGCAGCATTGAGAAATGCCGGGTGAAGCCCTTGCCTTGACCTTGGGACTCCAGTGGCAGAGTTGAAGGTGGATGGGCCGATGGGACCTCTTACTTGCCCATAATTCTCCATATCCTTCCCTAATTCTTCCCTTATGCTTGGAGGATGGCCATTAGTTGTTCTTGAAAATAAATCAGTATCTTGGAGTTCCCGTTGTGGCTCAGCAGGTTGAGGACCTGATGTCTCTGTGAGGTTCAAAACCTGGCCTCGCTCAGTGGGTTAAGGATCCGGTGTTGCTATGGCTGTGGTGTAAGCTGGCAGCTGCAGCTCTGATTCGCTCACTAGCCTGGGAGCTTCCATATGCTACAGGTGCGGGCCTGAAAAGCAAAAAAAAATGGAGAAATGAGAAAGCTTTAAGAAATCCCAGCATCTGTATAAAGTAAATATTGTGGTCATGGAAAAGTGGTGGAGTCCCAAAGTGGCATTCTCGCTGTCAATGCGGGGAGGCGGGGGCAGGCTTCAATCTGGTGAGTGAGAAGAATGGATGGGGTTGTTTTCAAAGGCTCTTCCTCCACTGAAGGTGCCTGAACCTCCCCAAAGGGTCCCCCGTGTGGTGAGGGGGGGGCGGTCTCCACAAATTTGGGGGAGAAAAGGGGACAGAGGAAAAGCTGTGTGCCCACCACCATGTTGCGAAGCCTGGGCAGGCGGGCCGCCAGACCCGAGGCTGTGAGGGCAGCAGAGGCCAGACCCTCCCTGGAACAGGTCTGCCTCTTAGGCGTGTCCTGATGGGGACACAGGGATCGCAGAGCTGGGATGCATGGACTCCGGCCCCAACCTCTGACTGGCCTCTTCACATATGGAATCGAGTGAAGGGAAGGTCATTAAGGGGGCCCTAAATCCAGTATGACCCTTGTCCTTGCGAGAAGAGGTAGATTCGGACATAGAGACACACAGGGACAGTCCGGGGATAATGGAGGCAGGCAGGGAATGACGCTTCCACGAGCCAAGGATGCTGGCCACACAGAGGCTGAGAGGCAGGACCCAATGTCCCTGGACCCTGCAGGGAGCACAGCACCCTCCGCACCTTGACCTCAGACCTCTGGCCTCCAGACCCAGGAGAGAAGGCATTTCTACTGCCTCTCACCCAACTTGAGGAACCCAGCAGCTGGTCAGGGCTGCCCTCACCACGTGCATCTGCACGGAGGCTGAAAACAGCAGACTGCTTGTCTCAGAGCCCTGCAGGTTAGGTTTCACTGGGCCACGGTCAAGGTCTTGGCAGGGCTGCGTTCCTCCCCAAAGGCTCCAGGGGTGACTCTTCTCACCCCTTCCATCCTTATGAGATTCCCCGCCTCTGTTGCCTGTGGTCCCCTCCCTCCGCCTGCAAAGCTGTTGACTTACCCACATGGCTCTGACCTCTGCCTTCTTCCACTTGGAATGATTCTCGAGGTGCCACTGCACCCACACAGATGTCTAGGGTCACCTCTCATCTCCAAGTCGGCTGTGATCAAATGTCGTTGTCTCTGCCTCGCTAGGTAACAGACATGCTCTGGGAGTTCCGATGTGGGGCCATCATTCTGCTGTCACAATGACGGAACGGCCGTCAAAATCCCAGAACGTCGAAGTCACTGCGAGAGGCCTGGTGTGTTGTCCCAGGAGAAGTCCACAATAAGTTAAAATGATCTTCCACGCTTTTTTGGTGAAAATGCTAAAATCGCCTCCCCCTGTCCTGGCAGTACTAATAGCCAACAAAATTGGGGGGACAGATCTAGACAAGAATTTTTTAATTTTATCTTTTTATTAAAGTATAGTTGATTTCCACTGTTGTGTTGATTTCTGCTGCACAGCAAAGTGACCCAGCCATACATATATATACATTCCTTTTCTCGTATTATCTTCCATCATGGTCTATCCCAAGACTGGATAGAGTTCCCTCTACTGTACAGCAGGACCTCATTGCTGATCCATTCTAAATGTAATAGTTTGCATCCACTCCAAACTCCCAGTCCATCCCACTCCCTCCCCCTCCCCCTTGGCAACCACAGTCTGTTCTCTATGTTCATGAGTCTGTTTCTGTTCCGTAGATAGGCTCATCTGTGCCATACTTAGATTCCACTTAGAAGTGATATCATAGAGTATTTCAGACATGAGTTTTTATACTCTGTATTGCTGTGTAAATTCACTTGATGGGTATAAATGGGGACAGAAAATGGGATTAGGAAGAATGCAAAGTTCCTTCAAAACCCCAGTACCCAGATCATCCATCTATGCCACCGGGCAGGGCACAGAGCCAAAAAGCAAGGATGGTCATTTTACCTTGCTTCCTTTTCATGTTTGGTCCAGGATTTACATTGTTCCACATTCCCAACACTAGTATGTCTTAAGACAATTCCAGCAGGTCATTGATATCAGTTGAAAGTTCAACACTGACTCTGCCTAGGAAGGCATATTAAGTAACTGTTTATTACCCATGTTATTCTGAAGCCCATCTCATCTCTGTGGCCCCTTTTCACATTCAGGCCGCAATTTAAAATCCATCAGGGAAGCCACAAAGAGCAACTCAAGGGCTGTTATGAACTGATATCTTTATTTATTATTTATTTTGGATTTTCCCTTTTTTTTTTTTTTTTTTTTTTTTTTTGGTTGCAGACTGTTATGCAGAATTTCCTTGACCAGGGATCAAACCCGTGCCACACAGCAACCTGAGCCACAGCAGTGACAACTTCTGGATCCTTAACCTGCTGAGCCACCAGGGAACTCCATGAGGTGATGTCTTTAAGGCAGAACTGAAGCTTGAAGTCAGGGGCCACACCTGCCACATGCCCAGGGGCAGGCCTAGGACCCGCCAGGGCAGGGCCAGACAGCACAGCAGGGCACTGGGTTTTCCTAATGGAGAGGTGGGCCTCCAGTGTTATTTTATTTGGGGGGTGGGAGGCTTTGGATTTTGTTCTGTTTTGTTTTGTTTTTTGTTTTTGGCTGCCCTGCAGCCTATGGAGTTTGCCGGCCAGAGACCAGATCTAAGCTGCAGATGTGACCTTCACCACAGCTGGGGCAAGGCGGGATCCTTCAATCCGCTGTGTGGGCCAGGGATCAAACTTTTGTCCTGGTGCTGCAGAGACACCACCTGTCCTGTTGCACCTCAACGGGAATTCCTTGATTTTTTTTATTGTTGTGTTTCATTGAGGTGTACAGTACCGGATCATCACAGTGTACACTCTAGCTATCTTACAACTTTATCAGTAAGACTCTTGAGAGTTAATAAGGCTCTTCTCCTGCCCCAAACTGCAAAGGACAGCTCCCTGGACCTGGCGGACCCCGTGCCCAGGCTGCTGGAACCGTCAAACCCCACGTGTGCTTCCCAAAGGAATTACGAAGTCACCATGGCTGCACTTCAGACTTAAGTCTGATCCCTTCATGCTCTTTGCAGGTGTGGTTACCAGTGTGTTGGTGACAGTAAAGCCACCACACCCTGGGAGCTACCCTTGTCTCGGCTTAAACCTGGCCAGCCTTCCTGGGCCGGGCAGGCTCAGCTGGGTCCCCACCCGGGGGGTCCCAGGTGGCGCTATCCTCCTTGGGTCTGGAAGAATGTTTCACCCACGAGGCCTCCCTCATTTTTTTGTCTCTTTAGGGCCGTACTCACAACATATGGAAGTTCCCAGGCTAGGGGTCAAATCAGAGCTGCAGCTGCCAGCCTACACCACAGCCACAGCAATGCCAGAACTGAGCTGCCTCTGTGACCTACACCACAGCTCATGGCAGTACTGGTCCCTTAACCCACTGAGCGAGGCCAGGGATCGATCACTTGTCCTCACATATACTAGTTGGGCTCATTACTGCTGAGCCACAATGAGAACTCTGAGGCCCCCTCATTTGAAATGTACAAGTGAGCAGCCATTCAATGGCTGGAACAGAGGGGTCAAGTTTGGGCGCTGGCCTTAGAAATAGGACTCAGGGTCCTGCACTTAAGGTGGCCTCTTCAACAAAGCTATTTCAGAGTTCCCGTCATGGCTCAGTGGTTAACGAATCCGACTAAGAACCATGAGGTTGCGGGTTCGATCCCTGGCCTTGCTCAGTGGGTTAAGGATCCGGCGTTGCCGTGAGCTGTGGTGTAGGTTGCAGACGCGGCCCGGATCCCGCGTTGCTGTGGCTGTGGCGAAGGCCGGCGGCTACAGCTCCTGTTAGACCCCTAGCCTGGGAACCTCCATATGCCGCTAGTGCGGCTCTAGATAAAGGCAAAAAGACAAAAACAAAGAACAAAAACAAAAAAAAAAAACAAAGCTATTTCGTGGGAGCTGGCCCCGGACCATGAGTTGTTTTTTTTCTCCATCCTCTATTCACTGCAGGTTAAAATTCAGCTCAGCCTTGTGTGAGGCTGAGTATGGTCCATCTCCAGAGGAGTCACGTCCAGATCCCTGTAACCTATGAATATGTTCCCTCACGTGGCCAAGGATGAAGATGGGAAGTTCCCTGGTGGTAGTCAGTTAAGGATCTGGTGTTGTCACTGCTGTGGCTCGGGTTTGATCCCTGGCCTGGGAACTTTCACATAAAACAACACAGCCGAAGGGGCGGGGGAGAGTGGGAGGGATGGGGAGTTTGGGGTTAGGAGATGCAAACTATTCCATTTAGAATGGATAAGCAGTGAGGTCCTGCTGTACAGCACAGGGAACTCTATCCAGTCTCTTGGGATGGAACATGATCGAAGATAATAGTGTATATACATGTACGACTGGGTCACTTTGCTGAACAGCAGAAATTGGCACAACATTGTCAAAAAAAGAAAAAAAAAAAGAAGGAGTTCCCGTCGTGGCGCAGCGGAAATGAATCTGACTAGGAAACATGAGGTTGCGGGTTCAATCCCTGGCATCGCTCAGTGAGTCAAGGATACGGCGTTGCCGTGAGCTGTGGTGTAGGTTGCAGATGCGGCTCGGATCCCGCATTGCTGTGACTGTGTTGTAGGCCGGCAGCTACAGCTCCTGTTAGACCCCTAGCCTGGGAACCTCCATATGCCTCAGGTTCAGCCATAAAAGGACAAAAGGCCAAAGGAAAAAAAAAAAGCAGATGAAGATGTGATTAAGGATCTTGAGATAAAGTATCTTGGGTTATGGAGGGAGATTTTGGAATGACAAGGGTCCTTATATTTGGAGATTCAGAGTCAGAAGAACCGAGGGCAGAATTCCTATTGTGACTCAGCAGGTTAAGAACCAGACTAGCATCCATGAGGGTGCAGGTTCGATTCCTGGTCTCACTCAGTGGGTTAAGGGTCTGGCATTGCTGTTAAGCTGTGGTGTAGTCTGTAAGCCGCAGCTCCAATTCAGCCCCTAGCCTGGGAACGTCCATATGCCACAGGTGCAGCCCTAAAAAAAGAAGGAGAACTGAAAACGAAGCAGAGGCAGAGTGAAGCAGTTGTTTGCTTTAAAGTTGGAGGAAAGGATCATGAGACCCTTGCTGCTGCAAGACTCAGCCTGCCTCTCCTCACCCTTAACCCCAGCCCTGGTGTGTGAACTCAGTCCATCCCTCCGTCCAGGGCATGTGGCGTCCCCAGGGTTCCCCGCCAGCCCCACAAAGTACCCAAACACTTTGACTCATTGCAAACGGGTAATTTATCTCAAGCAACCTCCATGCACTGAGATTCACAGCTTCCCTCCTGTAGGAGCCATTTGTCATTCCTGGAGCTGAGCAGGAAATGGACACTTTTCAGGGGTGATCGGAGAAGCCTCCAGGTGGATTTATGTGTGCCGTCTTAAATTTTAAACCCGAACCAGGCTAGTTAGACCCAGAGGACTTCCTGCTTACTGCTCTTCAGGGCTCAGATATTTCAAAGACATAAACCAAACCACAGGTTTCAGCAGTTTTCTAATGTCCTGGACACCATGTTAAGTGCGAATCATCATTCACCCTGAGGCACGATGCCGTTTGGAAACAGCAAAGTCAGAGAAGGAGAAGCAGCCTGTTCACGTGGATCAGAGGTCACATTCATTCACTCCAATCATGCATTCACTCAACAAACACTCCTTAGGCACCTGCTGTTTGCTAGCTCTGTTTTAAACTTGGGAGAAAGCAGCGGTGAACACAACAGTCTCCTGGAACTCCGGTCTTAAATGAGTGAGACACAGTAAACATGTAAGCAAACAATAACTTTGCAGAAAGCATAAGGATGATTGGAAAACAGCATAAGATGATAGGATAGCATACACCCCTGTGAGGCGGCAACTGCAGGCAGAGCAAGACTGGGAGTTAAACCATTTCCTGGTCTCTTGTCAGCAATTGTTCATCATTTCTTATTTGCCCTGCCACCTAGTGGCTGAAAGTAGGACTGCAGGCTATTTTCCAAAACAGCCAAGAAATTTTCTTGAATGCCTCTGCTGAAAAATCACACTGTTTAAGGGTACACACGGAGATGTCCTGGAGGTTTAATGCACAGCATAGAAATTATAGTCAATAATACTGTATTACAAACTTCAGAGGTGGTAAGAGACTAGATCTTAATGGCTCCCAACCACAAAAAAGAAATGATAATTGTATAAATGAGACAGGTTTTTAATTAATGCTACCAGGGTGATCATGTTGCAGTATATAAATGTATGTATACATCAAATCAACATGTACCCCTTTAAACTTACACAATTTCGTATATTAATTATATTTTAAGTTTAAAAAATTTGGAGTTCTTGTGGCTCAGTGGGTTAAGAATCCAACTAGTATCCATGAGGATGTGGGCCTGATGCCTGGCCTCACTCAGTGGGTCAAGGATCCAGCATTGCCACAAGCTGCGGTGTAAGTCGCAGATGGGGCTCTGAACTGGTGTGGCTATAGCTGTGGCTTAGGCCTCAGCTTCCGCTCCAGTTCGACACCTAGCCTGGGAACTTCCATATGCCTCAGGTGTAGCCCTAAAAAGAAAAAGGAAAAAAAAGAGAGAGAAGGAAAAAAATTTAAAAATTGTGTAGAGAGAAAAAATGGAATCCATCAAAATGTTTGTATGGAAACTGGTGACTCGAGTCATTTTTTTCCCAAACCTCTTAGAGTCAGCCTAAGTATTGAGACCTACCTGGAATTAATTCGAGATAGTAGAATACGTTGCATTTGTCTTTAACTTTATTTCACTGTCTTGAACATGAGATCCTCTCTTATAATATGAGCCAGTATTTTGCCCCATTGCCTGCGAAATGAAACACACACGAACAGTTTTCTAGTCTCGGATGGATTTATCTGCCGGCCCCAAGAATACAGCCAGGTCTGTGAGCCCACATCCCCCTGGGGTACCATCCCAGAACACAAAAGGGGGCCAGGAAAGAGAAACCCACGAGAAGAGAAAGCAGGTAACAGAGAGGTAAATGAGCTGGTAGCCACCAATGCAGTGCCTGGCCCTGGATTCCGTGGGTCCTTCTGAGGTGCATCTCAGAGCTGTCTGCCTGGGGATACTGGGACGATCCATCCATCAGACCCCCGTTGTCCAGTATGTCACTCACCCCCTGTTCCCGGGCTGCTGGGCAAGAGTGAACACTGAGCGGGTCTCCACGCATCAACGCCACCCCCACCCCCGCCTCGACCCCAGACCCACGGTGGAGACTTAAAAACCCAGGGCGAGAAGCTGGAGGCTTCCTGGCCCACTCAGTGGAGCCAAGAGAGTTTTGCAAAAGGGGAGAAGTGTTCAGGACATTTTGAGACGGTGCCAGCTAGCCTGGGAGCCTTCCAGAAAGACACCTCTGGGATCAAGGGACTCCCAAAACGAAGAAGACGAGAGCCTGCTTCCTGAGGGCCCTGAGCAGACAAAACCCTCTAACTTGCGCTTGGACTTTTCCCAAGATGGACAGTGCCTGGTAACGAGGAATGGAGCATCCCCGGGCTGTTCTGTGTGGGCGTCCCCCCTTCCCCTCTTCAGCTGCGAAAACACTTCCTAAGGCAAGAGATTCTTCAGGGACCCGTGTTTACCCCTGCAGGTTGCACGCGTCCGGACCTGCTCGCTGGCTCCGCGGAGGTGTCCTCCCCAAGGGCTGGAGGGAGAAGTCAGGGAGTATCAAGGTCCCGAGACTCCGTCATGTTCAGCTTGAAGGATATTTTTTTAAAAATTCACCCAGTATTTGCATGTCCCGGGGCTGCTGTAACAGAATGCCACCAACTGGGTGGCCTAAAACAAATGGAATTAATTTCTTCGGTGTTCCAGAAGCCACGAGGCCGGCATCAGGGTGTCCACGGGGCTGTGTTTCTTCCACAGACCCTAGAGGAGGGTCACCCCTGCCCCTTCTAGCTCCTGGGGACTCATGGCTGCCTCCCCCGACTTCTGCCTCTGCCTTTCCAGGGCCTGCACTTGCGTCTCTGTGAGTCATTTTCTGCCTCTTTTAAGGACACTCGTTGGACTGGGGGCCACCCTCACCCAGTAGGATTTCATCTCCATCCTTCGCTTACATCTGCAGAGACCCTATTTCTGAACAAAGTCACATTCCGTGGTTCTAGGTAGCTGTGAACTTGGGGGGAATAGCATTCAAAGCACCACAGTCAATATCTACTTCTGAAAATAGATCAAGGCAGGATTTTCAGAGTTCCCGCCATGGTGCAATGGCTTAAGAATCTGACTGCAGCAGCTCAGGTCACTGTGGAGGTGCGTGGTTCGATCCCTGGCCCGGCGCAGGGGGTTAAAGGATCCGATGTGGCTGCAGCTGTGGCTCAGATTCAACCTGAGGCCCAGGAACTTCCATATACAGAGGCCGCGGCCATAAAAAGAAAATGCCAAGCACCGCGCCGGGCAGAGCACAGGCTCAATCCGGAACATGGTTTGCCCACCCTCATCCAGAAAGATCTCATCTGGACTTGACTCCATCTGCTGAGACCCTGTCCCCAAATAAAGTCAGGTTCACAGGGTCTGGGGGCGTGAGGACTTGGCCACCTCGTGCTGGGGGACTCCCTCCAACCCACAACACTGGGTATTATTTACTAAATATTTTTCTTTAAACCAACGCTTTCTTCCTGCCTAAATAAGAGTGAGCAGAGTACTGGTTGGGAGTAAATTTTCGGATTCCCTGGGATTGAATCCTGCTCTTTTGCTTTTTTTTTAGCTTCTGTGTTTTTAGGGCTACACCCTCAGCATATGGAGGTTCCCAGGCTAGGGGTCGAAATTAGAGCTGTAGCCACTGGACTACACCACAGCCACAGCAACGCAGGTTCTGAGCCACATCTGTGACCTACACCACAGCTCACGGCAATGCTGGATCCTTAACCCACTGGGTGAGGCCAGGGATGGAAGCCAGATCCTTGTGGACACTAGTCAGATTCATTACCCCTGAGCCGTGATGGAAATGCCCTGCTCTTTGGCCTTCTAGCTGAGGAAGGAGGTCCCTCTCTCTGTGCTTGTTGCCTCTGTTGTACAGTGAGAATCATCATATCTGCCTCTGCTGCTGGAGAGAATTAAATATGGGGATAGGAATCGGTGTCTGGCTTGCAGGAGAGGGGAGTGACAGTCATCACAGGATTATTTGACTGGAAGTGGTGTCATTGCCTCGAATGGAAAACCATGACCACAGATCAATGACAAAAGGGAACCATCAAATTAAATTCCACTTGGAGTTCCCGTTGGGCTCAGTGGGTTAAGAAACCAATATATTGTCTGTGAGGATACAGGTTCGATCACTGGCCTTGCTCATTGGGTTAAGGATCTGGCACTGCCATAAGCTGTGGCTTATGTCTCAGATGTGGCTCAGAGTCCACCCCCGGCCCAGGAACTTCCATATGCCATGGGTGTAGCTCTAAAAAGACAAAAAAAATAATTCCATGAACACCCATGGTCCAGGCCTTCAACTGGGGCAAGGGGCCAAAGCTGGGGCAGTGCCCAAGCGTCCCCATGTGCGCCCAGGCCACCTCCGGGATCCCTGGAAAGGGGAGGCGCCACCAGCCTCAGGATTCTGGTCAATGGCATCGCTTTCTGTCCCTCTGCAAGCTCCAGTCCTGTCCCCAGAGCTCAGATGCCCACATGCCTCATTCAGCTTCCAATTTCCAACGGTCAGGGCTGTAGTGGTGGAGAGTGGGGGCTCTCTGTGGGGCTTGTGACAACGATTCCGGCAGTCTTGCTGCGGTTGCCTGGGGCCAGGCTAGCATGCTTGCATGCCGGGCCCTGCTCAGCCATCACCCTGGAGATGACGGTCCAGCTGCTGCAGGAAGGAGCAGCCTGACTCATGGTGGAGGGGGCAGCCAACCTTGGTCGGCGGCCACCAGCAGCAGCCCTGGCCACATCAGCTGTCAAAGCCTGTAAAATAAAAGCCCCCTTTGTCTCCAGATTCTGCATCGAGTAGGACCTGCTACAGGCAGAGCTTAGTAACTGCCTCTTTACACATGCACAAACACATGCACTCACATGCACACGAATGTAAACACTCATGCACGCACATATATACATGTACATATCCTTGAATGAACACACATGCATGCATGCATTAATACACACAAATGCACAGACTCACTAACAACTCATGCATGCATGCTGCAAACAAATGCATACATACACATGCACATATATATTCTTTTTGTTGTTGTTTTTACGCCCACACCCGTGGCACATGGAAGTTGCCAGGGGTTGAATCGGAGTGGCAGCCACAAGCCTACAACACAGCCACGGCAACTCAGAATCCATAACCTACTGAGCAAGGCCAGGGATTGAACCTGCATCTTCACGGACACTATGTTGAGTTCTTAACCCCTGAGCCACAATGGGAACTCCAGTATTGGATATTTCTAAATCCCACCCCACTCAGCCATGCTCCATAGCCAATGACAAAGCCTGTGAAATTTCCTGCACACCTTCCGTGAAGAAGGGTAGTTTCTTTCCTATAATAATGACCCCTCCAGTGCCATCTCTAATTCCTTTGATTGCTGTATTAAGGACACTTTTCTTCCTTCCCGTAAAGGAATCTGCGTGTCCTGGGTTGCTGATGAATCACCTGGCAAGAAACAACATCTGAGAACTATCATCTGGAGTCCTACCCCACCCCCTGTAATTATTTCTCCTATACTACATGATCCTTAATTACCTCTACATCGATTTCTGTCCCCGGCTGCGGCTAAGAGGAAGCTCAGGGCTGATGGGAAATTCAATCCGGTTCACACATTCTGCAGCCCTGCTGAGGACGCTAATAGATGAAAAGTGCCACTCTTTGGGTACTTAAGCAGCCAAGGAGTCGCGGACAGCTGATCAAAGTGGAAAAATGCTGAACGTGGGCAAACACCTTAAAATGCTGGTCAGGAAAGAGCAGACGCTTACACGTCTGTTTAAGGAAGGTTTAGGAGCTTTTTGCCTTCAACAGTCTCAGCAGAACCCACTATCACGCTGTTCTCCTGGAATGTTTTCTTTCTCCACCATTCATCTTATCCCTCAAAGACCAGCTTGACTCCCCCCTGCCCTCGGCGCCCCCTCCCCTCCCCTCTAGCATGTACCCAAGGGTCCCACCTGCTTCCTCCTCATGGAAAGAACCCGTCATTACTGGGTTAATCCCCATCCCTCCACAGAGCCATAAGCATCCCTGAACCAGTTGTGAGAATCCCATTTTGCTCAACAGGATTGGTTTGGGATTGAAAATATGAATCCATTCTAGGGAGTTCCCTTGTGGTGCAGCAGGTTAAGGATCACTGCAGCAGCTTGGTTGCTGCTGTGGGTAAGGGTTTAATCCTTGGCCTGGGAGGTTTATATGCCTTGGGGCAGCCCCCCAAAAATCCATTCTAGTCAGAGGGAGGTCAACTAAGACTCTAGGTAAGATAAAGAAGATGTGGTACCTAGACACAAAATGGAATACTACTCAGCCCTAAAAAAGAACTAAACAATGCTCTTGACAGCAACATGAATGGACCTAGAGTTGATCATACTAAGTGCAGTAAGTCAGAAAGAGCAAGACTGATGATATTACTTATATGTGGAACCTAAAAAAAGGATACAAATGGACTTCTTTACAAAACAGAAACAGACTCACAGACATAGGAAACGAACTTATGGTTACCAAAGGGGGAAGGGGGGTGAGGGATAAATTAGGAGTTTAGGATTAACAGATACACACTATTATCTATAAATCAGATAAACAACAAGGACATCTATAGAGCACGGGGAGCTCTACTCAGTACCTCGTAATAACCCATACGGGAAAAGAATTTGAAAAAGAAGTTATTTTTATGCATAAGTGAATCACTTTGCTGTAACCTAAAATTAACACAGCATTGTAAACTTCAATACCTCAATAAAATTTTTTTTTCAAAAAGCTCCATGTGAAAAAAAAGAAAGAAAGAAAGAAAAGAAATGGAGTTCCCGTTGTGGCTCAGTGGAAACAAACCTAGCTAGTATCCATGAAAACATGGGTTCACTCCCTGGTCAGTGGGCTAAGGATCCAGTGCTGCCGTGGCTGTGGTCTAGGCCGGCAACTGTAGCTCCAGTTGGACCCCTAGCCTGGGAACCTCCATATACTGCAAGTGCAGCCCTAAAAAAAAAAGAAGAAAAAGAAAAAGAAAAGAAAGGCAGAGTGAGCATTTCCTAAAGACAGAGAGCCAGGCAAGAACTGTATTCTTTTTGTTTTGGCTACCTGGCGGCATATGGAGTTCCTGTGCCAGGGATTAGATCCAAGCGCAGTTGCATCCTAAACTGAAGCTGCGGCAACACCGGATCCTTAACCATGGCACGGGGCTGGGCATCCAACCTGTTCTTAGCGCTCACGAAACGCTGCCGATCCCATTGTGGCACGGGAGGAACTCCGTCTTTTTAAGACCTAAATTTGGAAGACGTGGGGCACCATTCCTGCCGTGGGCCCCCCATACTCCTCCCCCTCGGCAACCACAAGCTTGTTCCCTACGACTATGAATCTGTTTCCATTTTATAGACAGGTTCATTTGTGTCGTGTTTTAGACTCCACAGAGAAGTGATATCATACGGTTTTTGTCTCTCTCTGACTTACTTCTTAGTGTGATCTTCTCTAGGTCCATCCATGCTGTTGCCAGTGGCATTATTTCATTCTTCACTATTTCATTCTTTTTTATGGCCGAGTAGTAGTCCATTGTGTTTAGGTACCACGTCTTTATCTGTTGATGGACGACACAGGGCTACTTTTATTTTACTAATTAATTAATTTTGGCCACCCCACACAGCACATGGAGTTCCCGGACTAGAGATCAGATCCGGGCCACCACTGTGACCTATTCCACAGCTGTGGAAACATCGCATCCCCAATCTGCTGTGCCGGGCTGGGAATCGAACCTGTGTCCCAGCACAGCAGAGAGGCCGCTGATCCCATTTCAGCAGGAGAACAGATGGGATTCTAATGGTAGGGGAGCTTCTGGGTTGGATGGTATTCATAGTAGTTCCCAAGGCGTTCATCATATAATTACTTTACGGCTTATTTAACATAATTCATATACATTATGATTTAATAGTACATTGAAAATTGTTTTTCCCAGTGTTCTGTGTGTTAAATTTAATTATTTAAAAATATAAACTAATAAAAGGCCCTCAAAAAGTTAAACAGAATTACCATACGACCCCAGCAATTCCATTCCTGGGTTTCTACCTGAAAGAATGGAAAACAGGTGTTCAAACAAAACACTTGTACACCAATATTCATGAAAGCTCTATTCACAGCAGCCAAAAGTTGAAAATAGCCCAGATGTCCATCAGCGGATGAATGGGTAAATACACGGTGATATGTCCATTCACTGGAATACTGTTCGGACATAAAGGGGAATGAAATACTCCCTTTATGCAAAGTTCGACATGGGTGAACGTCAGAAATGTGATGTTCAATAAAGGAAGCCAGACACAAAAGGCCACATGATGCATGACTGCATTTATGTGGAATGTCTGGACCAGAGACAGAAAGCAAGCTGGTGGGTACAAGGGGCTGGGATGGGGACGACTGGGGCTTGAAGGCGGATGGGACAGGGCGTCTCTTTTAGGGGATGAAATTGCTTTGGAACCTGACGGAGGCTATGGCACAAAGAGGCACATGTTGGAAAACATCCCTGAATTGCTCACCTTCCAGTGGTTGATTTTCTGCTGTGATCTTCACCTCAACAGAAGGCAGTGTTGTGAGGGCCCCCTCGTGGTAGGAAGACGTCATGGAAAAGCGAACATGAATTACTCCATCGGGGAGCTCCCTGGTGGTCTAGGGGTTAAGATTTGGTGATTTTACCCACGTGGTCCAGATTCAATCCTCGGTCTGGAGCTGAGATCCCACATCAAGATGCTAAAAAATAAATAAATAAAAAATAATTGCACCCCCCAGGCTGAAGGGCTTCATCTTCCAGGCCGACTCTGCCGGGAGTCAGAATGGTGCCTTCTCTGCAGCGAAGGGCAGTAGCTGACGTTCTGCTAATTCCTTCCATCTTCAGGTTCCCAGCTGCACCAGCAGGGTCCCTGCCTGCAGCGCCTTCCCCGGGGGCGGGGGCGGGGGCGGGGCTCGGAGGGAAGGGAAGGCGGGGCAGAATCCATGTTATTTATCAGGATCTAGGAATGCCATGCCATGTGATCTTTCCCCAAGAGGATGTCCACAGAGTCACTAGGGAGCGGCAGTGGGTCTCAGGAAGTCCACATGATACTGGGGGTCTCCAGTAACAGACCCCCAAGGGGAGTGTCACACCACAGCAGACTGAGCACGCCTATTGGGGTGAGATCTGGGGGTGTGTGGCCAAGCAGGGAGAGGTGTGTGTGTGTGTGTGTGTGTGTGTGTGTGTGTGTGTGTGTGCATGAGTGAGCATGTCTATGTGTTGTGTGCACATATGTCGGTGTATCTGTGAACGTGAACATATATGTGTGCATGTGTGTGTATGTGTGCATGTGTGCATGTGTGTGCATCTGCATATGTGTGTACAGGGACCATTGTGTGTATGTGTGTGTCAGGTTTGTGTGCGTGTCTCTGTGTGTACGTGTGTGCATGTGTGTCTCTATGTATATGCATGTGCACACGTGTCTGTGTGCATGCATGCACAGGTGTCTTTGCATGTCTATGTGTGTGCATGTGAGTTTATGTGCATGTGCGTGTGTGTATTTGCGCATATGTGCACACATCAACTCATTGGCAACCTTGGGGACACTGTCTCAGAGTTATTATATATTATATGACAATAATGATCCCAGGTACCTTTCCCTGGAATGTCTAAGCTCATCCAAGTTCTCGTGTGAAGATTCCACTCAAAGCCTCAATCACAGGAAATTAAAAGACCTCCCAGAGACCAAACGTTGTCCTTGACCGAAGGAACTACGGCAGCCCTCCCAAACATTAACATCTTTTCGTCACCTCAAGCCAAACTGCTTTATCCTAAAAAATAAAATTACTTTATCACATGCAGACCGCAAGTTATTCACTTCCACCGGTCAAACATTTTTATATGCTCCTAACATATGGAACGCAGGCATCCACAGCCCATAATCCTTTAAAATGAGAAACCATATATTTCCTTTCCTACAATAAAAAAGGCTCTGTTCTGGGAGGAGAGTGGAGCGTGCCGGCGGCTCTCACTTTAGTCATCCTGCTGAAGGTCACTCGTTTGCTGGCGGAGACGCAGGCCGTCCCATCCCAAGTGGACTGAGCCTGGGAGGGAGGGTGTGATGGCCAAACCTTCTCCAGAGTCCGGGGCACCGTCTTTCTTCTCCCGTCCCACCGCCCGCCTCCACCTCCAGTCGCCGGGCAGGCTCCCATGTCCTGTCCCTGTGCTTTGTTGTAAGGAATTTTTTTTTTTTTTTGTCTTTTTAGGGCTGCACCCACGGCACATGGAGGTTCCCAGCCTAGGGATCGAATTGAAGCTACAGCTGCCGGCCTACACCACAGCCACAGCAACGCGGGATCGTTAACCCACTGAGCGAGGCCGGGGATTGAAACCACAACCTCATGATTCCTAGTTGGATTCATTAACCACTGAGCCACGACGGGAACTCCTGTCCTTCACTTTCAAAACTCCTGTGGTGGAAGGGTAAGATCTGCGATCCCGATCAGGCCAGATCTGTAGGCCACTCCTTTGCTTTTTTTTTTTTTTTTTTTTTTAATGTGAAAGTTCCCAGGCTAGGTGTCGAATTGGAGCTTCAGCTGCCGGCCTTCGCCACAGCCACAGCAACGCGGGATCCGAGCCATGTCTGCAACCTTCACCACAGCCCACGGCAATGCCAGATCCTTAACCCACTGAATGAGGCCATGGATCGAACCCTCATCCTCATGGATACTAGTCGGGCTCTTAACCCACTGAGCCACAACGGGAACTCTGTAGGCCACTCCTGCACACCCTGCCCCGCTCAAATCGAGGGACAGCTGCTCCCTTCTCAAGCCTCATACCTTCGGGTTCCAAAGTGTTTTTGCTGTTGGATCACAACAACCCAAAAAAGTCTGCTTTTGCTTCTGGCCACACTGACAAAATTGACAGGGGAAGACAAGGGAAATTTCCTTACCTGGTAATGAGACCAGCTTTGCCTTGGGTGCAAAATGTTCCCTCTCCCCTTCCATCTAAATGCAACTCCCGGGAGGCCGAGCTCCTCCCCGGCTCCCCCACACCTTTACTTTCATTCCACGGCCCTGGTGGGAATGATCTGCAAGGTCACTTAGACCTGCTTCCCTGTAAGTCATGACAAAATCTAGCATAGGGAGGTTCCCAGGCTAGGGGTCTAATCAGAGCTGTACCTGCCAGCCTACACCACAGTCACAGCAACGCAGGATCCTTAACCCACTGAGCAAAGCCAGGGATCAGAACCCACCACCTCATGGTTCCTAGTCAGATTCATTAACCACTGAGCCACGACAGGAACTCCTGTCCTTCACTTTCAAAACTCACTGTTGGCGTTGGCGGGTTCGGCTGTGACTTGTTTTCCTCCGTGGGATAGGGAAAGGCTTTTTTTTTTTTTGGCATCATTTTAACAAGCTGGGGAAGAGCGAGGGGTCCAGCTGCAGATCACCTTAATAAGACCCGGGTTGTGGGATGAAATGACGTCTGAGCCAACACCGGGAGCCCTGGGCTCCGCGTCAGCCAGAGGAAACTTCCCGCCCTGGCGCGGAGCAAATGTGCGAAGGTCAGAGCCTGTCCGCTGAGTGTGTTGGTTTGTGGAAGGGCAGACTCGTGGGGGGACAGTCATCGTTTTCAGACCCCTGGAGGACCGTTTGGTGTTTCCGGCCCTGACGGGTCACCGGTGCTGCGACTTGCCAGACAAATTTATTCACGGAGGCACCTGACTCACATTTATGAGAAGGATGTTTGGGGCCAAAAAGGACACATCTCGAAGAAGAAAGATGGGGATGCGGTACTGGGGTGAACTGCGGATAATTCGCCAAAATCAAAGTTCTGTTCAGGATGGACACCTGCATGGGGGAAGCGCAGGGAGGCAGGAGGTGGTTACTGCTGCCCTAGGCCAAGTTCCTGGGTGTGTGAGTCCCTTTACACCTCACAACAGCCTTGCAAAATGTGTCGTCCAGCTGAGGATGCTGAATACAGGGAGGCCAAGAGCTGGGGGGCTCTGGATTTGATTTGTGAAATTTAAAACATCCCCGTGGGAGTTCCTGCTGTGGCTCAGCGGGTTAAGAACCTGACTAGTGTCCATGAAGACGTGGGTCCGTCCTTGGCCTCGCTCTGTGGGTTAAGGATCCGACGTTGCCGTGAGCTGTGGTGTAGGCTGCAGTGGCAGCTCAGATCCAGCGTTGCTGTGACTGTGGTGAAGGCCGGCGGCTACAGCTCCTGTTAGACCCCTAGCCTGGGAACTTGCATATGCAGAGAGTGTGGCCCTAAAAAGAAAAAGAGACAGAAATACCCAAAACTCATCACCTACCTTTTTTTTTTTCATTCTCAGATGATACTTATTTGCTATAAAAAATTGAAACAATGAAAAATACGTGAAGTAGGAAATGATCACCTTGCCCCACATCAGCCAGCCAAGAGTTAACCACTGGTGTTGATTATAAGTTCCTTTCATGCTTTAGCTATATGTGGATCATTGTGATTACTTTTGCTGAAATGAAATTATAATCTTGATGTAGTTATTTGTCCTACTTAAAAAAAGTCTTAAACAGTATGGAGGTTCCTTTAAAAGTTACAAAACAGCTCTAAACAGTATGGAGGTTCCTTTAAAAGTTACAAATAGAGTTACCATACGACCCAGCAATCCCACTCCTGGGATGTATCTGGAAAAGACAAAAACTCTAATGTAAAAAGATACATGCACCCCTATGTTCACTGCAGCACTGTTCATAGTAGCCAAGACATGGAAACAAGCTAAATGTCCATCAACAGATGAATGGATTAAGAAGATGTGGTACAGGAGTTCCCGTAGTGGCTCAGTGGAAACGAATCCGACTAGGAACCATGAAGTTGTGGGTTCGATCCCTGGCCTTGTTCAGTGGGTTAAGGATCTGACATTGCCATGAGCTGTGGTATAGGTTGTAGACACAGCTCAGATCTGGTGTTGCTGTGGCTCTGGCGTCGGCTGGCAGCTACAGCTCCAAATAGACCCCTAGCCTGGGAACCTCCATATGCTGTGGATGTGGCCCTAAAACAAACAAGCAAACGAAAAGGAGATGTGGTACATATACACAATGGAATACCACTCAGTCATAAAACAGGATGAAATAATGCCATTTGTAGCAACACGGGTGGACCTAGAGATGATCATACTAAGTGAACTAAGCCAGACAAAGACAAATACCATATGACACCACTTATATGCAGAGTCTAAAAAATGATACAAGTGAACATATTTACAAAACAGAAGTAGACTCACAGACATAGAAAACAAACCTATGGTTACCAAAGGGGAAAGGAGTGGAGAAGAATAAATTAAGAATTTTAGATTAATTCCACTATATATAAAATAGATGGAGTTCCCTTCATGCCCCAACAGTTAATGAACCGGACTAGGATCCATGAAGACTTGGGTTCAATCCCTGACCTCGCTTAGTAGGTTAAGAATCTGGTGTTGCCATGAGCTGTGTGTGGGTTGCAGACGTGGCTTGGATCCCGAGTTGCTGTGGGCTGTGGTGTAGGCTGACAGATGCAGCTCCAATTGGACCCCTAGCCTGGGAACCTCCATGTGCCAGGGTTGCAGCCATAAAAAGACAAAAAAAAAAAAAAAGAATAAAAGAGATAAACAAGGACCTATTGTATAGCACAGGGAACTCCACTCAGTATCTTGTAGTAACTTGTAAGGGAAAAGAGTTTGAGAAAAAAAAAGTGTATTCTTATATATATATACACACACACAAACGTAACTTTGCTGTACACCAGAAACACTGTAAATCGACGATACTTCAATAACAGATCTTTCTTTCTTTCTTTGTTTTTTATGGCCGCACTTGTGGCATATAGAAATTCCCAGGCTAGGGGTTGAATCAGAGCTGCAGCTACCGGCCTACACCACAGCCACAGCAACACCGGATCAGAGCTGCATCCATGACCTACATCACAGCTCACAGCAACACTGGATCCTTAACCCACTGAGCGAGGCCAGGGATCGAACATGCATCCTCATGGATATGCGTCAGGTTCATAACAGCTAAGCCGCAACAGGACCTCCCTCAATGACAAATCTTTCTATAACTGAATTTTTTCTGCTTGCACAAAAGTAGAGTGAGGGTACAGTGATGTTCACAGGTTCTTCATTCAGCTTCCGGGAATCAACCCTCCGCCAGGCTGGTTTGACCTATTATGCTTCACTTAAAAAATTCCTGCATTATCTAGAAGACCATCAGGACAGAGTGAGGCTAAAGCTGTGTCTGAGAAAGACAAATCAGGCATATATTATCCAGCACTGGTGATATTTGGTCATTTTACAATAGGGACAATGTTTATGTTTCTGTGCTCACACATGATTATGGAATGATAAAAAGAAAACCCTGTGTTGTCAGTTTTTATTTTCAAGGCCCTCACATATTGTTATCTTTGACAGTCTAGAGGAACCCCAAATATTTTGTTTGAAGTTGTGTATTTTCTTCCTCTTCAGGGAGGTTGAGCACCTTCTCAAATGCTTGCTAGCCACCGCTATTGCTGCCTCTGAGACTTTGTTAGAATTAGAATTTAAGGAAAACTACTCTTTGGGGAGACATACATTTCCGAAGGCCTGGAGTATCTTGACATTTCATTAAAGATTCCTAGCTGAGGGTGATGGCTAACTCTGTTTACCTGGCAAAAAAAAAATGGTAGCAAAATGTGTCAGCAGACAGCACTCAGGTCGCGACTGACTTTCTCCAACGGCTTTCAATTTATGTGACTCTTGATCCATTTATGAGACACACGCTGTCTTAACTTTTGCTGATTGTTGAGATTTTACTGATATTTTATGGTCACCCCCTTATGTGTTTTCATTTTCACGGATTTCAAATCCACATTCATTAAAATTCAAACTCTGAGTCCTTCTGACTGACATTAAACAACCAGAGAGTCGAAGAGCCTGATGGAAGCGTGGAGCTGAATTCTAGAACCTTCCATCACCCCATCCCAGCAGCCCCTCCTCATTTTCCTGCCCAATTCCTGAAAATTGTCAAACAATAGACTTATGTGTATAAGTAGACTTTGGAGCTGGGGAATGGCCATAGTATAGAAAAATCATAGCAAAACATTATGAAAATCTATAATCACACCTCACATTTTATTGATTGATTGATTGATGGCTTTTTAGGGCCACAGGTGTGACATATGGAAGTTCCAGGCTGGGTCAAATCTGAGCTGTGATACCAGCCTACATCACAGCCACAGCAACGTGGGATCTAAGCTGCATCTGCCACCTACACCACAGCTTGTGGCAATGCCAGATACTTTAACCTGATGATCGGGTCCAGGATTGAACCTGCATCTTCATGGATACTAGTCAGGTCTGTTATCTCTGAGCCACAATGGGATCTCCCACACCTCACCTTTTAGACACAGTCTTCGAGATGTATTTTTAGGAATTAAACACATATCTGAAAACAGAGTCACTTATCTCCACCTTGATTTTACTTAGAAGCATGGATCTCAGGAGTTCCTGTTGTGGCTCAGTGGGTTGAAAACCCAACATAGCTTCCATCAGATGTGGATTCGATCCCTGGCCTCGCTCAGTGGGTTAAAAATTCAGCGTTTCCACAAACTGTGGTGTAGGTCACGGATGCGACTCCAGTTCAGCATTGCCGTAGCTGTGACATAGGCCGGCAGCTGCAGCCCTGATTCAGCCCCTAGCCCAGAAGCTTCCATATGCCGAAGGTGTGGCCCTAAAAAAAAAAAAGAAAAAATGTAGATCTCATGACTATGATGGCTAATTTTTTGTTTTTTTTTTTGCCACGCCCAGGGCTAGTGGACCTTCCCAGTCCAGAGATGGAACCAACACCACAGCAGCAGCCAGAGCCAGATCCTTAACCTGCTGAGCCACCAGGGAACTCTTGTGATGCTTAGTGTTCTGGGTCCCCTTGAGTAAGCTGAGGGATGCACAGGGAGCTGGTCCACATCACTTCCCAGTGTGTCTGTGGGGGCATCTCTGGACAAGATCAGCCTTTGAATCTGGACACTAACAAGATCTCCCTCACCAGCCTGCGTGGGCATCATTCAACGAGCCGAGGGCCTAAGTGGGACTGGAAGTCAGGCGACTGTCAGTCCCTCACCATCAGCCCCTGATTCCTAGGCCTTTGCCTGGTGCAGAATTACATCACCCGCTTTCCCGGGCCTCCAGCAGGCAGCCCGCTGAGCCACAACGGAAACACCCTTTACTGTTTTTTGTTTTTTTAGAGATTTTTATTTTATTTTATTTTTTGTTTAACATACAGTTGGTTCACAATGTCTCTTCAGTTTCTGTTGTACAGCAAAGTGACCCAATCACACATAGTAGGGACCCTCATTGCCCCTCCATTCCAAGGCTGACAGTTTGCCTCTGCCAACTCCCACTCCCTGTCCGTCCCACTCCCCCCGCTGCCATCCTCATCCCCGCCCCGGGCCGGCAACCACAAGTCAGCTCTCCTTGGCCTTGATCTGTTTCTGTTTCACAGATAGCGTCACTTGACCAAAGCTATTCTTAAAGCAGTACTTTCGGCTGCTGGACTGTTTTCTTTTGCTTATTTGCTGCCGTGTGGCTCTGCAGGGGGTGTGCTACATGGAATCCTGTGTGAATTTTGCAAAGGAAAACCCTGAGAAGTTAGCCCAGTTTTTTCTTTCTTTCTTTCTTTCTTTTTTTTTTTTTTTTATCATTTTGATGCCTCCAGAAACACAGAATAAAATGTGTCTTAGGGTCCTGCTGGTTCGGTAACCAAATATATCTGCTTAAGTAGACTCACCTCCACAGGGCAGACAGACTATTCTCTGAACACACCACCCCCTCTGCTCACTCCTCCACAGTGCTGTCTGCCGAGACGTAAAAGGGAATCAGAGAGGAGAAGGTTATTAACATTTTTCTGTCTCCGAACTAGGAAAAGCCAGCCTTCAACTGTTATCGATTTACTTTCTGTTTGGAGAGGTTGTTATCTGCTCTGATGAAGTCTGAACACAACTTTATCAGCCCTTTCGGCGTTGCCCCGTGAGGACAAGCAGCACGTCCACCTGACTTTTCCAACGGCATCCAGAGCTGTCTGCTCCCACCCCATGTATTTATACACTATCCAAGATCTTCTTATCTTTTCCAAGCACCTTTGGCTAGCAGAGTGTTGGGGGAGTGAAGAGACGGAAAAAAAAAAAAAGAGGGATTTGCCATTTTCTTAAAGACAACATGTCAAAGCCATGAAAAGACTAACGAAGGCACAAAGAAATGACAAAGCAGATGTTTGCTTCTGTCCAGGCACTTCTGAATCCCCTCTCCAGACACATAAAGAAGCATTTTCTTTCCTTCTTCTTCATTTTAAGGGTCGCAGGTGCTGCATATGGAAGTTCCCAGGCTAGGAGTCGAATCATATTTACACCAGCCTACACCACAGTCACAGCCACGTGGGATTCTTAACCCACTGAGTGAGGCCTGGGTTTGAACCTGCATCCTCACGGATACTTGTTGGATTCCTTTCCTCTGAACCACAGTGGGAACTCCCAAGTATTTTCTTAATGCCTGTGTGTGTGGAGTACAGGCCCAGGATTAAATGAGATGCAGATGTTGAAAACTGTGTCCAGGAGTTCCCACTGTGGCTCAGCAGGTTAAGATCTCAACTTGTATCCATGCGGATGCAGGTTGGATCCGTGGCCTCTCTCAGTGGGTTAAAGATCCAGCATTGCTGCAAGCGGCAGCATAGGTTGCACATGCAACTCAAATCTGGTGTTGCATTGGCTGTGATGTAGGCTGGCAGCTGCAGCTCTGATTTGGCCCCTAGCCTCGGAAAGTCCACATGCCACAAGAGCGGCTCTAAAAAGGAAAAAAAAACCCTGTTCATTCTTTGGGTGCTGGTTGGACAGAGGAATCGAACACAGCAGAAGGCGTCCCTGACCAGTGCTGGCTTCACAGGTGAGCCCTGTTGTGGCCCCTGAAAGGTACGGATGCTCTGAGTACTAAGTTGTTTAGTAAAGCTGTACCATCTTAATCTCAGCTTTTCCTAGTCCTGCCATCCACTTCCTCCTCTTCTAGTAACAAAACCATACAACTTCTCAGGGAGAAGCTCACTTTCAGTCTATGAGTTTTCCTTGATTCTGGATATAGGCATTTGATCCAGCTAACTAGAGCATCGAATACTCTGGAGTGGTGGCTTGATAAATAGCCACGCAGTGCAATGGTCTAAATGGATTCAGTTCTGAGTGTTTTGTTTGAATGGTTAGCAAAAAGGATGGTCCTTTTCACTGAGGGAACTGTGAGGTTACAAAGCAAGTCTATGCTTCTGGTGGCCTTCTTTCCACCTGCCTGGGTGTGGAGTTAACACAGAGAAAGGCGGAACTGAGAGCCCAAGAGAGTGACAACAATCTGAGGACTTCATAGGAACACCTGGATCCAGCTATGCCTGAAGCTTCCTGGAGTTTCATTTTGTTATCTTCTTTTTACAGCTTTACCTGCGTGATACATAGAAGTTCCCAGGTTAGGGGTCGAATCAGAGCTGCAGCTGCTGGCCTACTCCACAGCTACAGCAACCCTGGATCCGAGCTACATCTGTGACCTATGCCGCAGCTTGCAGCAACACCGGATCCTTAATCCACTGAGTAAGACCAGGGATGGAACTCGCATCCTCATGGAGCCAATGTCGGGTCCTTAGCCTGCTGAGCCACAGTGGGAACTCCTTCATAGACTTTCACTTTTGTCTAGTCACAACTCTCCTTTTTTTTCTTAAACAATTTCAGGTTGGATTTCTTACTGCTCAGACCCAAAGGAGTCTTGTCTGCTACACAAATCAGGACATAGACTTCCCAATCTTATTTCCCTCCTTGTCTCCTTTCTTATCTTGTTTGATGCTCAATTTTTTAAATTCTATTTTTCTTACTTATTTTCCCTTCCACTCAATTTTCCAGTTCTCTGCTAATAACATCACAATGTTTCTTTTGGAACGTAATGACTGAATGAGGCACTGGTGTCATTGAAGTGTATTTGAATGAAGTTGTACTTGGACCTGACCCCAGGCAAAGCTGTTCCTGGTCCAAAGTTGCCTTGAAGGCGGCCAAATCTGGCTTTGTTTTTTAAGTTCAGACATCTCCTTTCAAAGCTGGTTGTCAGAGTTCCCATTGTGGTTCAGCAGAAACGAACCTGACTAGTATCCATGAGGATGCGGGCTCTATCCCTGGCCTTGATCAGGGGTTAAGGATCTGGCGTTCCCGTGAGCTGTGGCGGCAGCTCTGATTCCACCCTTAGCTTGAGAACGGAAGGGCCCTGTGAGATCTGGGAATTCATTTTATTTTTGCCAATTCACCAAAGGTTTAGTATTTATGCTCAAGTTTCTGCTTCCAAGGGAAATTCTTTGTTCCTACTCCCTCTGTTTCTATGATTCTTATAAAATTGAATTATAAGTATATGATCCAGAAGCCTACACTTATGACTGAACAGATTCCAATATTATCCTTGGCATTTGTGCAGTAAATATTTCTGCTGGGCAGAAGAAAAAGTTCATTTGTAAAATTTATATAAAGATTATAAATCTGTTCTCTCATCTTACAGAAGGAAAACCTTAATGAAGCTCACGGAAACCACGGCCTTACCCTGGAGACCGGCTGGACAATACCCGGAAGAAGAGGCAAAGGAATTTTGGGCGCCTGGGGGGCTGTGTCTATGAACTTGGATGGATGAACTTGTTCCGGAGAAAAGCACTGTTAGACTTGGAACGGGAGACACAGGGAAACCTCGTGCTCTTTTATGTGGCCACCAATTATGCAGGTAGCAGCCCCTGAATAATTAGAACGCATGAACATATTTATAAAATAAAAATTGGGACATTGAGGGTGACAAGGACCTGAATAGGGCCACAAGACCTGAAAGGAGTTTCCATGGAAACCCTGCCTTGCTAACAGAACCCAACCACAAACAATCACAGAGGAGAGACCAACTCTTTGGAAGGAGACCCGCTTCCTTGACTGAAATCCTGCTTTGAGGCCCTGAACCGGCCACTGTCAATTGGTATTTTCCAATATGCTTTGGGCAAAAATCCCTTGTAACTTGAAGATGTTGGGCAGACTTTTTTTTTTTTTTAATTTTATGGGAATCTAGCTGACTTACACTGTCGTGTTAGTTCCGGATGTACGGCAAAGTGACATCAGCTGTAGGTATACACCTATCTGTTCCTTCTCAGAATCTTCCTGTGTACAGGTTATTACAGAGTATGGAGTAGAGTTCCCTGGGATCCTCAGCAGGTCCTGGTTTGTTGTCTAATTAATTAATTAATTAAATTTTTTATTTATTTGTCTTTTGTCTTTTTTGGGCCACACCCGCGGCATATGGAGGTTCCCAGGCTAGGGTCTAACAGGAACTGTAAACGCCGGCCTTTGCCACAGCCACAGCAACGCGGGATCCAAGCCACATCTGCAACCTTCACCACAGCTCACGGCAACGCCGGATCCTTAACCCATTGAGCAAGGCCAGGGATCGAACCCGCAACCTCATGGATACTAGCCGGATTCGTTAACCACTGAGCCATGGCGGGAACGCCGGTTATCTATTTTATACATATAGTGGCATATATCTATTATATATATATATATAGCGGTGTGCATATATATAGGTTAATCCTAACCTCCTAATTTATCCCTCCCTCCAGCCCCCATGTTTCCCCTTTGGGAAGTTTGATTTTGAAATCTTTGAGTCTATTTCTGTTTTCCGATTAAGTTCTTTTGAATAGTTGTTAGTGTATTTTTTTCTTTTTTATGACCCCACCTGTGGTATAAGGAACTGCCCGGGCTAGGGGTCGAATTGGAGCTGCAGCTGCCAGCCTACACCACAGCGACAGCAATGCCAGATCTGAGCCGCATCTGTGACCTACGCCACAGCTTGTGACAACGCCAGATCCTAAACCCACTGAGTGAGGCCAGGGGTGGAATCTTCACCTTCATGGATACTAGTTGGATTCTTAACCTGCTGAGCCACAACGGGAACTCCCCTTTATATCATTTTAAAAAATTTGATTTCACATATAACAAAGTAAGTCAGACAGAGAAAGACCAATATCGTGTGGGCAGACTTGCCGTAAAGGAGCAAGGGAAAGGCGGCTGGAGAGAATTCACCTGCTGTCTCTGGTCT
Source organism: Catagonus wagneri (assembly GCA_004024745.2). Classification (NCBI taxonomy): domain Eukaryota; kingdom Metazoa; phylum Chordata; class Mammalia; order Artiodactyla; family Tayassuidae; genus Catagonus; species Catagonus wagneri. Next base: position 25,668,798 of record PVHT021183555.1, on the reverse strand, counting down.
CCCCCATCGTCCCTAAGTATCAGAAGGATGCGAATGTGGCCATCCAAGGCCAGAGGAGTCCCCAGCTCTGTTTCCATGTGGGTTGGACTCATCCCCAGCATTTATGGGGCCCCAGAGCGAGGGTAATGGAGGCCCACATTGTATGCGTAAGTATTTGAAGGTTACCGATCAGACTGCATATTAAATGACATGTGTGCCATCCCCGACCTTGACACTGTACCTTCGCGACAACCCAGACAGCCGTGACTGAATAGCCTTAAGATTCCCTGGGAATTCCAGGGTCTCATCCCGTAGGTGGCAGATGTGGCTTGGATCCCATGTGGCATAGGTCAGCAGCTGCAGCTCTGATTTGACCCCTAGCCTGGGAACTTCCAATTGCTGCAGGTGCAGCCACAAAATAAAAAAAATTAAAAAAAAGATGTCTTGGAGTTACATGCAGTAAATGTCCAAACAGAGGAAGCCTGGTCCTCCCTGACCTGTTCCTTCCCACGTCTCTCTCCCAAGCTCACAGGGCACTTACTTGCACACAGGTGGCCACCTGTCCTGTAGAAGCTTCCTCTGCTCAGACCCCCAGTGGACAGCTTCCCCTGGGTCAGGGCTAGGCACGCAGGCCTCGTGGTCCTCCCTTAGGAGGCTGGCCTCAACTAGAGGCACTTGCTGGCCTGGAAGCGGCTGGGGCCATGGTTCAGGGGACCCGAGGGTTCAGGTGCCTGGGGTGGTGGTGCCCAAACTCCCAGTGGGCATGGCCCGTTGGCCTCTGTATTTCTTTTCTATGGCTGCCATTAAAATAAACAAACAAACAAACAAACAAAGGCTGGCAGGAGTAAACAAGGCAAATTAATTTCTTCCCAGTTCTGTAAGTCCAAGATCAAGGTCTGGGCTGATCTGGTTTCTTCTGAGACCTCCCTCCTTGGTTTGCAGACAGCAGCCTTCTTGCCTGGTCTTCAGGTGGTCTTTCCTCTATGTGTGCCCATTCCCGGTGTCTCTCTGTGTGCCCAGATTGTCTCTCCTTGTAAGGATACCCGTGTCATTGCATTAGAGCCCATCATAATAGCCTCAGTAACTCAATCTCTTTAAAAGTCCTGTCTCTAAGTAAGACACTCTGAAAGGAGTTCTCTTTGTGGCTCAGCGGGCTAAGAACCCGACTAGAATCTATGAGGATGCTCATTACATCCCTGGCCTCGCTCAGTGGGTTAAGGATCTAGCGTTGCTGTGAGCTGAGGTGTAGGTTGCAGACAAGGTGCGGGCCTAAAAAGAAAGAAAGAAAAATAAAAACACTCAGAGAGATAGAGAGTTAAGACCTGAATATATGAATCTGGGGGTGGAATGGGCGGTGCATACAATTCACCCCATCACAGCCTCCTTCCCAGGGAGAAACACAGGCCTGTGATAATGTACAGGTGGAGGAGAGCCAGGGCGAGGCCTCTGCCGTGTGGGGCCCGGGGCGGGGGTTCACCTTGCCCAGGTATGAGGGCACTGCTGGGCTTTCATTTTGTTTTGTTTTTTTAAATTTTTAAAACTTATAATAGATTTACAATGTTCCTTCAATTTCTGCTGTACAGCAAAGTGACCCAGTTTTTTATATATATATATATATATATATATATATATATATATACATACACATTCTTTTTTTCCACATGATTCTCCATCATACTGGGCTTACATTTGTTAATCACCGGTCCTCCAGTTTTCATTTTTTTTCAGGCTGCACCCATGGCATGTGGAGGTTCCCAGGCAAGGAATCGAATTGGAGCTGCAGCTGCCGGCCTACACCACAGCCACAGCAACACTGGATCCAAGCTGCGTCTGCCACCCGCGCTGCAGCTTGCAGCAACACTGGATCCTTAACTCACTGAGCGAGACCCGTGATAGAACCTGAAACCTCCCAGAAACTATGTCAGGTTCTTAACCCGATGAGTCACTAGGGGAACTCCCGGTCCCCTAGTTTTGGTGACCTCTTCTCACAACTGGATCATTTACACGCCATGCTCAGATCCTCCTTGATTATAGAACATGATAATATCGGAGTTCCCACTGTGGTACAGTGGGTTGATGATCCAGCTTGTCTTGACAGTGTTGCTGGTTTGATCCCCAGCCTGGTGCACTGGGTTAAGGATCCAGCATTGCCACAGCTGTGGCCTGGGCTGCAGCTGCAGCTCAGATTCAGCCCCTGGCCTGGGAGCTTCCATATGCAGAAGGTATGGCTGAAAAAGGAGGAAAAATAAAAGGAACTCAGTAATATCCCCACGGCTGAGACACAGTAGCATTTTGCCAACATGAATGCTATCATTCCAATGAAGGGTGGTCGGCTCGTAGAAAATCACTGCATCGCATCTGTTGCTGGATTCACCATTTTCGGAACTAAATAAAGGGGGAAAAAATCAGCCTGTGATATTGATGGGAAAAGCAGCACTCTCCCAAAGGGAGTGTAATTCTCATCACAAGGGAGAGGTAGAAAACCATAGTTACTGATGGAAAAGCTCTTTTTGACTGATCAAAAGATCCAGAGTTTACAGTGTGGGCCAAGGGTGCACAGAGCCGAGGTTGATTTTTCTCCTCTCTGGAGAGAGGGGAGTTTGATCATTTGCAAAAAATGGAAACATCAGCCAGCAGTTGATTCCACTTTGCAAGTTCCCAGCAACATGGAAATGAGGAGAGCAGACACGGGCTTCACTTGTCGACCTGCACCAGCCAGGCACCGATGTCTGACAGATCCCGCAGGACAGACGGCCCCTTCAATCTTTCTTCTTGGGAACAAAGACAAAATGGTAGAATTTGCTGAACACGGATCCTCAAAGAAAATTCGCAGCCTGTAGACAGGCCTGTATTCCCGAGACGAACCTCAGCATCTTCTGATCTGGTCTCAGCCCACTAAAAAAAAAAAAAAAAAAAAAAAAAAAAAACAGGAGTGATTCCTCGTTGTTGAAATGAAGAATTTTCCTAATAAAATCCTCTGAGTTGTTTAGACCAGCTGGGCGCTGGGCTAAGTGTTTGACGTGTATTAAATGAGAACATCGTCCCAGTGACACCGAAGTTGGGCATCTTCCCATTTTGCAGCTGGTGCAAACTGAGGATGAAATTCACTGAGGAATTTGCTAATGGCCACCCAGCTGGCAGGTGCCCTGAGCCAATCAGGTTTTCTTCTTTTTTCCTTCTTTCCCTCTTTCTTCCTTCCTTCCTTTCCATCCTTCCTTCCTTCCTTCCTCCTCTTCTTTTTTGGCCATACCCGTGGCACATGAACATTCTTGCACCAGGGACTGAATCTGAGCCCACCCTCAACCTACTCCTCGGCTGCGGCAATGCTGGATCCTTAACCCACTGATCCTTAACTGGGAATTGAACCAGTGCCTCCACAGAGATGAGCTGGATCATTAACCCATGCATCACAGTGGGAACTCCTTCTGTTTTTTAAAGTGTACAATTCAGTGGTTTTCAGTATATCCACAGAGCTGTGCAACCATCACCACAATCATTTTTTAGTTGAATTTTTTTTTAAAAGTATAGTTGATTTACGATTTTGTGCCAGTTTCTGCTGGCAAAGTGACCCAGCCATACATCTATATACATTCCCTGTCTTATATTATCTCCCATCATGTTCTATCCCCAGAGACTGGATATAGTTCCCTGTGCTGTACAGTAGGACCTCATTGCTTATCCATTCTGCATGGAATAGTCTGCATATATTAACCCCAAACTCCCCGTCCATCCCCCACTCCCCCTTGGCAACCACAAATCTGTTCTCTATGTTTGTGAGTCTATTTCTGTTCTATTTCTAGATGGTTCGTTTGTGCCATATTTTTAGATTCCAGATCTAAGCGATATCATACGGTATTTGTCTTTCTTTTCTGACTTGATTCACTTAGTAGGAGAATCTCTAGGTGCCTCCATGTTGCTGCCAATGGCATTACTTCATTCTTTTTTATGGCTGAGTCCCACTCCATTGTGTATATATACCCCACAATCAATTGCATTGCATTTTCATTATCCCCCAAGGAAACCCCACAGCCTTTGGCTTTCTCTACCCCATTCTTTTCAGCCCCAAGCAACAACTACTTACCTTCTGCCTCTATGACTTTCCCCATTCTGGACATTTCACTTAAATGGAATCATACAGTGCGGGTCCTTTTGAATCAGCCTTCCTTCAGTTAGCATTGGATTTTCAAGGTTTATCCATGTTGTAGCATGTGTCAGAATGTGATTTCTTTTCATGACTGTATAACATTCCATTTTGTGCCATTTTCCCTATCTGTCGATGAATGTTTGGGTTGCTTCCACCTTTTGGCTATTGTAAATAGTGCTGCTATGAACATTCACATATAAGTTTTTATGTGAATATCTGTTTTCCTTTCCTCTTTCTTTCCTTCCTTCCTTCTTTCTTTCTTTCTTTCCTTCCTTCCTTCCTTCCTTCCTTCCTTCCTTCCTTCTTTCTTTCTGCCACAGTTTATGACACAGCTGTGCTAGTGGTGGGTCCTTAACCCATTGTACCAGAGTGGGAACTCTTTCATTTCTTTTTTTAAAACCACACTTTATTGAACTATGAGGACACTTAAAAAGCTGTATGCATATGTCATGTAACCAAAATTTTCCAGTTTTCTCCTCATTCCATTTCCTGCAATAAATCCCTCCATTTTTCTTGCAGGCATTTCCCAGTAGGCACTGACTTCCTGCTTAATTTAATTCTGAGTCTCTGAACGATGTTACTTTTAAATTTCCAAGAGTACATTTTCAGTGGCTGTTACCTGATTGCTTCTTCATCATGTTCTTGTTTTCTGGGTAGTTGCTTTGAAAATGATAATTAGGGTTTTCTCAAGCTCTCGTCTGTTCTCTGAAATACCTTGGTTTTCTTCCTGGTCAGTTCATCTGGTTGCTTTTATAAAAATGTTTATTTTTATTTTATTTTTTATTGTTATGGCCGCACCATTTCTCTCTCCCCACACCCTCCCCTACTCGGAGTCACTTCAGTAAGGCAATTGCAGCAATAATCATTGCCAGTCTGGAAGATGACAAATGATGGACTGCTTTTGCTGGCAATCTTTTGACCATTTTCAAGATGTTGATCGATTCTTTATATTTCTTCTTTTGCCAGTTAGTAACTGGTCCATATATGAACACAGCAATGAAACAGGGAAGCAATAGCGGGGAGAGAAATTCTTCCACATCCCTGAGTTCACATTAAATACCATCCTTCTTTCTCTGCTCCCCAAGTCCTAACTGCCTGAAATTCTCCTGTCTCACTTCTCAGTGATAAGTAATAATCCACAGGACAGGCTACTGTTTTCAACTGGGAAGAGAGAGAAATTAGTCAGGACCAAACAGGAGCGAATGACTTCTTGGAAGCCGCAGAACAGGCTCAGCTAATGAGAACAGAGAGCTGTGGGCTGCAGTTCGCCTTTGTCCCCTCTGATCTGTTCTCGCTGTTGCATTAGGAATGTCTGCCTTTCTCATGAAATTGCTCCAAATGAAGAGAATTCACTGAGCTACACAGGCACCTCTTTGGAAGTCATAACGCAAGCCCTTTCAAAATGCAGACACGGGTTGGATCAGACAAAAAGCCCTTATTACGTGGGCTCGCTTAAAACATTCAGACCTGGGTGCACAGACTGGGGTCAGGAGCAACTGGGACGTGAAAGCAGATGTCTAGGTTCATTGGAGGGAGCGCTGGAAACTAGACAGAGAGAAGACTGAGGAGGAAGAGGAAAGCAAAGACAGGTTTATGAAGGTGTGCACTGCACCGGAACAGGCAAGAACTCAACGATGAGAACTTGGGCTTATAGAGCATCTTTACAGTAAGACAGACATTGCGTACAGAGGTGATAAAACAAAGGAAGGGGCTTTGTGTTTCTAGAGACAGCACATTTTGGGAAGGTGAATATATGGAGGAAGCTAGCGGGAGGTTAGGACTAGTCAGTAAAGTTTTTTTTTTTTTTAATTTTATTGGAGCAGAGTTGACTTACCATATGCTTTAGTTTCAGGTGTACAGTAAAGTGAGTCATTCAGTTATAACTACGCATAGAGCTGAGCCTTTTCACATTCTTTTCCCATTAAGGTTTTTTTTTCTTTTTTGAGAAAACTGAATTTTTTTCATTTTTTAAAGTTTTATGGTAGTAGATTTACCATGCTATATTAGTTTCATGTGTACAGCAAAGTGATTCTGTTATACACATATGTATAGCCATCCTTTTTCAGATTATTTTCCCGTTAAGGTTTTTTTTTTCTTGAGAAAACTGAAAAGGTTGTTTTTATTTTTTAAAAAGTTTACTGAAGTAGAGTTGATTTACAATGTTGTGTTATTTTCAGGTGTACAGCAAAGTAATTCTGTTATACAAATACCTACATCAATTCCTTTTCAGATGTTTTTCCCATTAAGATTTTTTTCTTAGAGTTTCCATTGCGGCTCAGCAGAAATGAATCCGACTGGCATCCATGAGGACACCGATTCAATCCCCGGCCTCTCTCAGTGGGTTAAGGATCCGGCGTTGCTGTGGATGTGGCATAGGTCGGTGGCTGCAGCTCTGATTTGACCCCTAGCGTGGGAACCTCCATATGCCGCGGGAGTAGGCCTAAAAAGACCTTTCTCTCAGGGTTTTTTTTTTTTTTACTTTTAAAATGTGGCTTTTAGAAAATTTAAAATTACATGTAATTTCTTTATGTTTTCATTAGACAGTGCTGGTCGAAGAGGGCCGTGAAACGTATCTCATCTATTCATACATTAAATACATCTACTAAGAAGCTGCTGTGTGCAAAGCATAGGATCCCCAAGAGGGGATAAGGACAGAATCTCTGTCCCCCTACCCAAGGGCCCTGCTGAATTAGGAAATGACCGAGCCAGGCTTTTAATCCAGCAGAGTCCGGCTTTTGAGCTGTACCAGGTCCCCCATCACCCTTTCCTGGATCTATGGTTAGAATTCCATGTCCTCTCAGTCCTGTCGGGGCAGTCAGACCCAAATCCCAGTTTCTGGAAGTTCCCTGGGGGGCTAGGATTTAGAGCATCTGGTGTTGTCACTGCTACGGTGTTTGATCCCTGGCCCAGGAACTTCCCCATGGTTACAGCCAAAACCAACCAACCAACCAACAGTCAACTAACCAGCCAACCCAATAACCAACCAGCCAACCAGCTAACCAATCCAGCACCTGTACTTGCCCAGTGCATAGTCTGTCCTTAGCACTTTGGAATAGGAAGCAATTGCATGTGGTTCTGTGCTGTCACCCTGCCGTCGCCGGGGCCAGCAGGAGTGGCAACTTGCCTGTGTGTGTTCTGCACAACCTCTGCACCCACAGGCTAGTCCCAGACACCTCCAGAGGGAGCAGTCTAGAAAACAGAGCCATGGGCTTCCCCAGTTCTTTTCTCACCCCCTTACCATTTAGTGACCCGGTGCCGACCCACCTGGCCAGAGCAGCCTGGGGTCCTTAGTGGCCCTGGGGGGTCGGGGGAAGGGTTGTTGGGTGGCTGCTGGGAAAGGTAATCTCATTGGATGCTCAAGAAGAAGGAGGATTCTTCCTAAAGCCTGTGTGTCTTTTTTTTCTTTTTACATTTTTCCCCTTTTTCTGGCCACTATGAAGTTTTATTTCAGAATGAAATGGAACTTAAGAGCTTTCCCAATGGGTTCAATTTTCCTAATTTATGCCCAGGGCAGCAGGGAGGGGTGGTGGTGGAGGGGCTGTCGCCAGGTGGCCTCCCTGGCAGTTTGAAAGGCACACCTGCTTTTTACACAGCTAGCAGCTGAGAATCTGCCGGCTCAGGAGAGGGACTGAAAGTAAGGTCCACAGGTCTGGGGCTTTGACGCTGCTCTTTTTTTATTTTTTTTGTCTTTTTGCCTTATCTAGAACTGCACCCGCGGCATATGGAGGTTCCCAGGCTAGGGGTCTAACAGGAGCTGTAGCCGCCGGCCTTCGCCACAGCCACAGCAACGCGGGATCCGAGCCACGTCTGCAACCTACACCACAGCTCACGGCAACGCCGGATCCTTAACCCACTGAGCAAGGCCAGGGATCGAACTCGCAACCTTGTGGTTCCTAGTTGGATTCGTTAACCACTGAGCCACGAAGGGAACTCCTCTTTTTTATTTTTTGACTGCCCCATGGGGTATGGAGTTCCTGAGCCAGGGATCAGATCCAAGCTGCTGTTTTGACCTAAGCCGAGGCAGCAGCAACACCAGGTCCTTAACCCACTGTGCCAGGCTGGGGGTCGAACCCGCACTCCAGTGCTCAAGATGCTGCTGATCCCCTTTCGCCACAGTGGAAACTCCAACTCCACTCTCTCTCCCTCTCTCTTATCTTTCTTATTTTTTTAGGGCCGCACCTT
>PVHT021183555.1:25613933-25659493 GCA_004024745.2 Catagonus wagneri | reverse complement strand
GCAACCTACACCACAGCTCACGGCAACGCCGGATCCTTAACCCACTGAGCAAGGCCAGGGATCGAACCCGCAACCTTGTGGTTCCTAGTTGGATTCGTTAACCACTGAGCCACGACGGGAACTCCTCTGTTTTATTTTTTGACTGCCCCATGGGGTATGGAGTTCCTGAGCCAGGGATCAGATCCAAGCTGCTGTTTTGACCTAAGCCGAGGCAGCAGCAACACCAGGTCCTTAACCCACTGTGCCAGGCTGGGGGTCGAACCCGCACTCCAGTGCTCAAGATGCTGCTGATCCCCTTTCGCCACAGTGGAAACTCTAACTCCACTCTCTCTCCCTCTCTCTTATCTTTCATATTTTTTTAGGGCCGCACCTTCAGCATAAGGAGGGTCCCAGGCCAGGGGTCAAATTGGAGCTGTAGCTAGCCTACGCCACAGCCACAGCAATGCGGGATCTAAGCTGCGTCTGCGACCTACACCACAGCTCACGGCAACGCTGGATACTTAACCCACTGAGCAAGGCCAGGGATTGAACCCGAGTCCTCATAGATACTAGCCGGGTTTGTTAACCACTGAGCCACGACGGGAACTCCTGCAGTTGGATTCTTAACCCACTGCATCACAGTGGGAACTCCAGCACTTACTGTTTTATTACCGAGAAAATTTTAATCGTGTGGCCTCGCTCAGTGGGTTAAGGATCCGGCGTTGCCGTGAGGTGTTGTGTAGGTTGCAGACGTGGCTCGGATCCCACGTTGCTGTGGCTGTGGTGAAGGCCATGGCTACAGCCCAAAAAAGAGCTCAGGGTGGAGATCAGGAGTGAGGCCCCCTGTGCTCTAGGAAAGCTGGCAGAACAGGTCTTTGGATAGGCAGTTTCAGGAGAAGATTTTATGAGCCCATAAAATCTTTTCTAGATTCTTGAAAAGATCTAGAAAAGCGCTAAAATCCCTCATGGTGACAGATGTTTGCTCCTCCTGACCAGCAGTGATCTTCTTGAGACCAGCAGCGACCTTCCTGAGACCAGCAGCGACCTTCTGCAAAATGTGTGCTCGGCTGCATGGGTCTCCCCCTTCACCAAAATCACATACATACTGAGCTCCCCCTGCCTCTCCGGGGCGCTTCCTCAGAGCCCTCTGAGACGCTGCCTCCCCGGTTATAGTCCTCATTTCGCCCCCGATAAAACTTAACGGACGACTATCATGTTGTGCATTTTTTTCAGTCGGCAGACGCCCTCTCGCCATTAGCATCGAGTCTTCTAACAGCCCTACAAAGCAGTGTATGAGTTTCCCTTCGCTTTTTTAACAAATGGCACACTTTACAGCTCCAAGCAATGCAAATTCTTTTTAAACAATTCTGGAGGTCAAAAGTCCTCAAATTAAGGTATAGGCAGGGCTGTGTTCTTTCTGGATGTTGTAGAGGAAGATTCGGTTTTCTCATTTCTTTCGCCTTCTGGATGCGGTCTCACATTCCTTGGCTCATGACCTCTCGTTTGCATTTCTCTGAGCCCTGCTTCCAGTTCGGCCTCCTTCTCTGGCTCTGACCTTCTGTCTCCTTCTTGCCCTTTTAAGGACCATGGCGATGACATGGAAACCACTTGGAGAACCCCGGGAAATCATTTCATCTCAGGACCCTGAACGTAATCACATCTGAAAAGTCCCTTTTGCCAAGTAAGTTGGAGTTTTCACAACTTCTAGGTATCATGAAGTAGACACCTCTGGGCAGCCACTACTCGGACTCCTGGAGGTAGTTACTACTGCTGCTATCATACCTGAGCCATCAGTGTGTCTTTCTTAAAGGTAACAGGGAAGATTTACTTGAGTCATAAATCTCAACTGAAATCACAATCAGGAGTTCCCCTTGTGGCACACCAGAAACGAATCCGACTAGGAACCATGAGGTTGCGGGTTCTATCCCTGGCCTTGCTCAGTGGGTTAAGGATCTGGCGTTGCCGTGAGCTGTGGTATAGGTTGCAGACGCGGCTCGGATCCCACATTGCTGTGGCTGTGGCGAAGGCAATGGCTACAGCTCCTGTTAGACCCCTAGCCTGGGAACCTCCATATGCCTCAAGTGCAGCCCTAAGAAGCAAAAAAAAAAAAAAAAAAAAAAAAGGAAAGAAAGAAAGAAAAAGAAATCACAGTCAAGCGCAGTGAAGGAATTGAAGAGTTGGTACAAAACGGTGTTCTCTTTTAGGATTTGAGTTGTATATTCCAGCCCATTCAAGTGGCAGAGTCAGATTTGCACGAGGTCTGTCCTAGTCTTGAATCTTCACCTTGACTGCTGTAAGGGAGAAGAAGGGATGTACTATATAAGAGTCACACAAGTGTGGAACAAAAAAATTAATTGGGAGGGAGTTCCCGTTATGGCTCAGCGGGTTAAGAACCCTACATAGTGTCCGTGAGCACGCGGGTTTGATCCCTCACCTTGCTCGGTGGGTTATGGATCCGGTGTTGCCACAGCTGTAGTGCGGTTCAGTCCCTGGCCCCGAAACTACCAAACAAAAATAGTAATTAGGGCCAAAGTTTCACCTGGACTGGTTCTCATTTTGCCTTTTGTTCATTCATTCAGGTGAGGTTTCCTGAGACATCTTATGCGCTGAGCACTGAGCCACGGTACATACACACCGACGTACACTGATTATCCAGAATCCGCCTTCTCCTCCTCTTCCCTGTGGACTTTGCTCTGCATACCGAGGCGCTCCCGAATATTGTGTGTGGAGCAAAATCCCATTCGGCGCATAGCAGGTCTGTTTAGTCTTTAAAGATTGTTCTGGGAGTTCCCTGCTGGCTCAGTGGCTTAAGGATCCAATGTTGTCACTGCTGTGGCTCTGGTTACTGCTGTGGCATGGGTTCGATCCCTGACCCGGGAACATCTGCATTCTGTGGGTGTGGCCAAAAGAAAAAGTTTTCTGGTGAGTCCTTTTGCAGCTCAAAGCTTTGAGGAAGGTCACTGATCAATGCCATGTTAAAAAGATTAAATACAGCAAATACAGATTTCAATATTTAAACTCGTGTCTGTAAGACACACAACTTAGTTTTTCTACAGTCCTTTAATTTCTGTTAAGGCAGACATACCTAAATACCTGCATCAAAGAATTCCCTTGCTCCTGCTCAAAGTGTTTTATTGCAGAGGGTTTCATTTTTAGGGCCTCACCTGCAGCATATGGGGGTTCTCGGGCTAGGGGTCAAATCGGAGCTGTAGCCGCCGGCCTACGCCACAGCCACAGCAACGAGGGGTCTGAGCCGCATCTGTGACCCACACCACAACTCACAGCAACGCCGGATCCTTAACCCACTAAGTGAGGCCAGGGATCGAACCCACATTCTCATGGATGCTAGCCGGGTTCGTTAACCACTGAGCCATGATGGGATCTCCAATTGCAGAGGATTTTAACGCATGCTGAGGTAGCATGGAAATGGGGAGTGGTCCTCAGTAGGATCACCGGGTTTTCCTCAGACCCAGGAAGGGGTGAGACTGCTAGAATGAACCCGGGAAACTCTAGAATGGCCTGGAAGTAAGTCGAACATAAGCTAGAAGGCTGTGCTGGAATGAGAAATGCCCCAGCAGGTGCCTACATGGACAGAGGGCCCTGCTAAATATCATTCCCATCCCCCACTCCCAGGATCAATTCGTGGCACTACTTCCACCTGTTGGAAATTCATTGCATCTTGGGGGAGCAAGGAGGAAACTCTGAATTGCTTGGAATTGAGTTTTTGTCCCTAAAGGTAAAAGACTTCATAAGAAAAATGAATTTCAGTTATAGAAAAAAAAAAAGAAATTTTTTTTTACATACCTGAGTTTGGGGGCTCGAAGCCATTCCACCAGAAATAGGTTTTTCCTATCTCGAGTTTATTTGAATTGGAGGTCCATTTGCTTTTTCACTATAAGTCACTTATTTATCAAGTCTGTTATTAAGAAGTAGAAGATTCTAGAACTTTCCCATATTTGCTTGAGGTCACTAGTGTCCTTGATATAAACAGCAAATAATCATTTAAGGTGGAAATGAGGAAGACGGTCTTAATTGCTACTTCTGAACTTTGACTCTGGGTGGTTACCACTTTTCTTTTTTGTATAAGTGACTGACCTTTATTGGGAAAATCCTGGTAAGTGTTTAAACACTGCTTTGCATCCCAGCAATCCTAGTCCTCGCTTTTTTTTCTTTTTAGCACCAAACCTGCAGCATATTCCCAGCATGTTCCCAGACTAGCAGTCGAATTGGAGCTGCAGCTGCCAGCCTACACCACAGTCACAGCAACACCAGATCCTTAACCCACTGAGCAATGCCAGGGATTGAACTCTCTTCCTCATGGGTATTGGTTGGATTCTTAACCCACCGAACCACAGCGGGAACTCCAACATATTTATATAATTGCAGGGTCTGCTGCAATTTGTGTCTATTTTCCTGAGTGTGAACTGACTGTGGATTTCACTGCAATAAAGCCCTTCATTTACACCCAGCAAAAAGATCCAAGGAGGAGTTCCTGTGTGGCTCAATGGCAACGAACCTGACTCGTGTTCATGAAGACGTGGATTCGATCCCTGGCCTTGCTCAGTTTAACCTGGATCTGGCGTTGCTGTGGCTGTGGCATAGGCTGGAGGCTACAGCCTTGATTAGATTCCTAGTCTGGGAACCTCCATATGCCACTTGTAGGGCCCTAAATTAAAAAAAAGAAAAAAAATCCCAGAGTATTTCTGTTCTGTTAACCCTAGGTATAATCTATCAGCAAATCCCGCCGAGTTTATATCTTTTTTCTCTACAATAATTTCTTTGCGGCCACGCCTGTGGTATGCCAAAGTTCTCAGGCCAGAGATCAAATCCGTGCCACAGCAGTGACAATGCCGGATCCTTAGCTGCTAGGCCACCAGGGAACTCTTGGTCTTCTGTCTCAGACTGAGTTCCAGGAAGCAAAATGTGGGACAAGGATTTGGAAGCGAGTGATGGATTTTGCAATAGTTCATTTCAAGGGGGCACCACAACGGAGCTGGGGAAGTGAGAGCAGAAAACGGAGGACATGAAGGACATGAAGGAGGGGTGTGACATACTCGTTGCCTCTATGTGCACGTGGGGCTCCTCCCTCCCAGCAGCCCCGGGGGGATGGAGACAGAGGTGGCGGCGCCCTGGTAAACCAGCTCCAGAAAAGAAGCCCTGATTTGCAGTACACTGGGTTAAACAGTGTCCCTCCAAAATCCACAGCTTCCTCAAAACCTCAGATTGGGACATCCTAAGGATAGCGGGTCTTTGCAGATGTAATCAGGATAAGCCCTGGAATTCCCACTTTGGCTCAGTAGGTTAAGGACCTGACCTGTGAGAGGATGCGGGTTTGATTCCCTGATCCCTGATCCCTGGCCTTGCTCAGTGGGTTAAGGATCCAGTGCTGCTGCCAACCGCGGCGCAGGTTGAGGATGAGGCTTGGATCCGGCGTTGCTGTGGATGTTGGTGCAGCTGCAGCTTCTGAGGAAGCATCCTCCCCAAACCCTCTTCTCGTGGTGATGCGACCAGTCTTTTCCATGTGGGTCAGGGGTTTCCGCTCTCCAGCTGAGAACCTTCCAGAGCCCTCCCCCGCTGCCCGCTCCCCTGCCTACGCCATCCTAGGCTGGCAACCACCCTCACCGCTTCCTTGGCACTCCCTGCCTTGCAGACACACCGGCATCCTTCTGGTTCGCAAGACCAAGGGGGATGGAGACGGAGCTGCTGTCTGCACCTTCCTGCCTCAGACCTCTGCGCCTAGCGTTCTCTTGGTCCGGAGCCCTGTTTCCCGGGGGGAGCTGGGTTTATGCATCAATTCTCGGCTTATATGTTGTCTCACGCCTACCCCATGGGAAGCAGGTCCCTTCCACTCACGCACGGCACCCAGTGATGGCTCAGGGCTCAGTTTGTTTCACAGCACTGTCTTTTCAAAATCTGAGCGCGTGTTATAGATTTCCCTGTTTGTTTCATCTCTTTCTCCTACAAGATATGTGTTCTGTGGGGAGAAAGAGCCCATCTCCCTTGTCTGCTATTCCAGGTACATAAACTGGAGCCTTATTCATAGAAGGGTCTCAGTATTATTGGACTAGCAGGTGAATGGATTTCTTCCTCTTGGTCTGTGCCCTGGTCTTCCTGACTATATCCACTCTAACTCTGTACTGTCACATTTCATGGAATGACTCTCTCGTTCCACGGCTAAAGCAAAGCTCTAAAAAAGACACAGGATCGCAAGGCAGTGGCCTCACCACTCACCTTTTCCAATCACACACCCTTCACTCCGAAGACACTGCAAATGAGAGAAAATGTAAATCTTGACCCTGAATTTAACCTGGATTTTTGAAATCAATGAAATTTCACAGTCTGGTAATTTCTTTCCACCCAAATGCCCTCTTTGACAGAAAAAAGAAAGGCGTTTTGGATGGAATGTTTTGTTCGGTAGAATATAAATTGAAAAAAAAGTTCGTAATTTGCTTCATTCTTTGAAACATTATCTAATGTTCTCCCTAAAAGAGAACGGTGACAGGATAACCTGACTTTCCCCTTCTCCCTGGTTTTACTTGGTAAACGCTTCTTCATCCAAATTTATTTACTTACTTATTATTTTAAAATGGAACTACAGTTGATTTAGAATAGTGTGTTAGTTTCAGGTGTATAGCAAATGATTCTGTTATACTTAAATACATATATATGAACATATATTCTTTTCCATTATATTTTATTACAAGATATTATATTCCCTATGCTATACAGTAAATTCTTGTGTATCTATTTTATACACAATGATGTGTATCTGGTAAACCCACACTCCTGACATATCCCTCTGGCTCCGATTTTTTTTTTTTTTTTTTCATTTGGTCATGTCCATGGCATTTGGAAGTTCCCAGGCCAGGGAACAAACCCAAGCCACGGCAGTGACAATGCTGGATCCTTTAACTGCTAGGCTACCAGGGAACTCCTGTAATGCCTTTTCTTAAAGAGAGATATGGGGAGAAAAGATATACCTGCTTGTAACAGATGAGAAAAAAGGCTCATCCAGCATAAAAGTCATCGGCTGCGTATCATCTGATGGCAAATTTTACACTCTAGATGCTATTTCTGTGTTCATTCTTTTTTTTTTTTTTTGGTTCTTTTTGTTCTTTTTTTCTTAGCTGCACTCACAGCATATGGAGTTCCCAGGCCAGGGACTGAATCCCAGCCGCAGCCATAACCTACACAGCAACTGCGGCAACGCCAGACCCCTAATTCACTGTGCCACAGCAGGAACTCCTAGATCCAAATTTTTTTTTTTGTCTTTTTGCCTTATCTAGGGCCGCACCTACGGCATATGGAGGTTCCCAGGCTAGGGGTCTAACAGGAGCTGTAGCCGCCGGCCTATACCACAGCCACAGCAACGCGGGATCCTTAACCCACTGAGCAAGGCCAGGGCTCAAACCTGCAACCTCATGGTTCCTAGTCGGATTCGTTAACCACTGAGCCACGAAGGGAACTCCCTAGATCCAATTTTTTAAGCAAGCATCTCCACCTCAGAGAACTCCTAAAACAGGACGATGGTGGGAACCTTTGGATTTTCTTTCGTTATTGTTTATTTGCCGTTTGGGAGGCTTTACTAAACTTTTCTGGACCAACACTTAGGAAAAACATCCAATTTTAGCTTCTTCCAGCCAGAAATTTTGAGATGCAGGGACCAATCCAAAACACTATTTACTGGCCAAAAGTTCTGAATAAGGAACTTGGGAAAAAATGCCCATTTTATTTATTTTTATTTTAAAAACTTTTTTTTTTTTTAGGGCTGAACCTGCAGCGTGTGGAAGTTCCCTGTCTCAGGGTCGAATTGGAGCTGCAGCTGCTGGCCTACACCACAGTGACAGCAATGCCAGGTCCGAGCTGCATCTGTGACCTACGCTGCAGCTGGCAGCAACATCAGATCCTTAATCCACTGAGCGAGGCCAGGGATCGAACCCTCATCCTCATGAACACTATGTTGGTTCCTAAACCTCTGAGGTCAAAATGCCCATTTTAAAAATCAATATCTTGGAGTTCCCTTCATGGCTCAGTGGTTAACGAATCTGACTAAGAACCATGAGGTCGCGGGTTCGATCCCTGGCCTTGCTCAGTGGGTTAAGGATCCGGTGTTGCCGTGAGCTGTGGTGTAGGTTGCAGACACGGCTCGGATCCTGCGTTGCTGTGGCTGTGGCGAAGGCCGGCAGCTACAGCTCCTGTTAGACCCCTAGCCTGGGAAGCTCCATATGCCACGGTTGCGGCTCTAGATAAAGGCAAAAAGACAAAATAAAATAAAATAAAAAATAAAATAAAAATCAATATCTTATATGGGCCTTTGGCCTCTGTCTCCAGGAGAGCTGTGCCCTCCATGGTTACGAGGAAAGAGAGTGAAGTTTTATTGATGTGAATCCATTTTCATGCCACTGGGAAGCCAGCCTCTCCAGTCATGTGTTTTTTCCATGCCTCATCCTTGCCATTGCCCTGTGCAGGGCCTTTGCACCTACTCTTCCTTTCCCCCGACTGATATTTACATCTAGATCCGCATCCAAGGGCCTCTAGGGCAACCTGCGCTTTGAGCCAAGACACCTGTCCTGCGTGACCTCCTCTGACCTCCTGGCCACCTCAAAAGTTGTCCCTGCTCCTTCTCTTCTGCCATAGCCGAAACTTTTGCAGGGGTCCGTGTGAAGATTTGATTAATATCTGAGATGGAGGAGTTCCTCGGTGGCTCTGTAGGTCAAGGGTCTAGTGTTGTTGCGGCTGTGGCGCGGGTTCCATCCCTGGCCTGGGAACTTACACATGCCTTGGGCACCGCCAAGAAAAAAAAGAATTCGCGATGGGAAGTGTGCATGTTCCACCTGAATCCAGATCTTTGGGCACCATCCCCGTCTGCCCAGTTCCTGCCCGCTTTCCCTTCCGAGATCCAGCACCTGCCACTCCTTCACGGAGAATCCCACTTGGCCGATGCCAGGGAGCACCTGGGAATTCACCTCCTCGCGGGGTGGCCCTTAACCAAAAGGAGTCCTGAGAGGTGACCCACATCACAGCTCAGCCTTTAACGATTCCCTGTCTTGTCTGCTTTGTTCCACGTCCAGTTTATTTTTTTATTTATTTGTTTTGACTGCACCAACAGCACATGGAGATTCCTGGGCCAGGGATCGAACTCCTTTGCATAGCTGTGCGTGTCCAGTTTAGAAGCCGGCCAATGCCTTATGAAGAAATTGTGTGCTGGGCACTGGGCTTGCTTTTCTGCAGATTCCTTATCTAGGGAATTTCAGGCTTTCAGTTCCTTGCTGCCTCCAGCGTCCTGGACAGAGTTCTTGTCCAGCTCAGCGAGCCTGCACGCGCTGGGCTGTCATGTTTCAAGTTCAGTCTCTGAGCAATACGATGTGAATCGATAATGTCGCCAGGGGAGAGCCTGGAAGCCAAAGTGGGCCTCAGCTCAGCACCCTCCCCCCTTCCTGGGATATTTGCCCTCCGTCTCCAACACCACCATTACTCTTCGACTCTTCAATTTCTCCCTTCCTCTCTCTCTTTTGTTCCCTTCCTTCCGTCTTTCCTTCTTCCCTTCCTCCCTTCTTCCCTCCCTCTCTCCCTTCCTTCCTTCCTTTTGGTCGAGCCCTGGGCATGCAGAATTTCCTGGGCTGGGGCTCGAACCTAAACCATGCCAGTGACAATACCAGATCCTTAAACCACTGCGCTGCCAGGGAACTCCACCCTTCGATTTCTTGAAACAGCTGTTTTATGGCCGTTAGTTAACTCCGGCACAGTTAATCTGAACGAATCCTTCATCGTTGGCCACAGAAGGCAGACCGCTCACCGAGGCAGGCTGGCTATCCCCTCCACTCCTTTCACCCCATCTCCCAGTGCTCCATTTGCCCTTGGGGACAAGGGGTAGACTGTAGCCTCCTCTTGGGAGGTGGAGCCCAGGGTGCCGGCTTGACAAACAGAGGGTGCTCTTGTACAAAGGCGCATCATAAGCTTTTCCTTCAGGTGGGTGCATATTCACATGCAAAGATTGGACTGGAGTTTATTCCCAATCTCGCCCTCCTCTGAGGGCCCCCTCAAGCTGCCCACAGTCTCTTCCGTGCACCTGTGAGTCCTGTCAAGGGCTTTGGAACTTTCTCTGTTAATTACACTTAAAAATCAGTATTTGCACTTTGATCTCAACCATGGAAGAAAAAAAAGGAAATCCAAGGGCAAAAACTCAGAAGCACATCATCAAAGCTCCAACAGAGGTGAACTGAGTCAGCTTTATAAATTGTTTACAGTGCTCTTGGGCTACTTTTAAAATTGGAAAAATAATTTGAGTCACATTTATAATGGAATACTTTCAAAACATGATTATGACCTTGCAAAATTACATACCCCACTTAGAAAAAACACTAAAGAGGACGTGAAATGAGTTACTAAGTTTTATTTCTGGGAGGAGGGTCTAGAGGCCTTTTTTATTTTCTTTATTTCTTTTACTTTTCTTCATTTTCTAGATTTTGTGTAGAGAGCCTGAACTGCTTTTCTTGGCCAGTTTTATTACTTTTTTTTTTCTTTTTAGGGCCCGGAATATGGAAGTTCCCAGGCTAGGGGTTGAATCAGAGCTACAACTGCCAGCCTACACCGCAGCCCCAGCAACGCCAGATTTCAGTCCCATCTGTGACCTATGGCACAGCTCACAGCAACACTGTATCTTTAAGTCACTGAGTAAGGCCAGGGAGCAAACCTCCATCCTCATGGATACTAGTCTGGTTCTTAATCCGGTGAGCCACAATGGGAACTCCCATTTTTAATATGTTTTCAACACAAGAAAATACATGTGAAGCTAGTATTAATGTACTAAGTAAGACCAAAGTCTTTGGCGACACAGTTGTGGGTTTGAGTTCCGGCTCTGCTAGTTCCTAGTCTTGACCTGGAGAAGGCATCTCTGAGCTGGCTTCCTCCTCTCTCACTGGGGGCGGAGGGGTGGGGACATCTTTCTCAGAGGGTTGTTGTGAGCAAGTCACTAAAGGATGTTTAACACTGGGACTGGCCCAGACTTATTAAAAGGGGTCTCTTTATTATTATTGTAGTTATTGTTAATATTAACACAAATAATGTTGATAAATTTGTTGATAATAATACAGATTAATGGTAATCCATGTTACAGCTGATCTTACAACAACATGGGTTTGAATCGCCTGGGTCCACTTAACATGAGGATTGTTTTTCCATAAATACTGCAGTAGCCGAGTTCCCCAGCTGGTTGAATCCACGGGGGCGGGGCCGTGGGGGCGGGGCCGGCAGGGGAATCACCTATAGGGAGGGCGGACCCTAAGTTGAATTTTCCACTGCCGAGAGGGTGGGCGCCCTAGCCCCTTGGCTGTGCGTGGGTCGGCTGTAGTACTAAGATCTGTTCATATGTGAGAGAGCCTTGTGTCTGTCGTGAGAGGCCATCTGTCTGGCTAGAGTATGCGGATGACTGTGGACAAGCCGGTGCTAATAGCAGGACAAGCAGGTGAAGCCGCTGCACAGAGCGCGCCTCCCCGGCCCCGCCGCTGATGTCACTGCCCCCTTCTCTGCCTCCACCCTCCGGCCGCCAGGAACTTGAAGTCTTGTTAAATTACTCCCGTCCTCTGCGTGTAGCCCAGGGCCGGGTGCACAGCGGGTGCACCCTGTGTGTGCCCGCAAACCGAATCATTGGACCAGCATCCAAAAACCAAGCTGCCCTTGTCCTGTTTGGTCATTTTCACAGGAAGGAAGAATTACAGACCGTCTCCCTGGACAGGCTTGCTGCTGTGTCCCAGCCGGACAGGCTCACGACCCTGGAAAAAGGCAGCACCTTATCTGAGATGGCACAGGCTCACCTCACCTGTGACATTCGCAGCATGGAGCTGGCACCCCTCATCCTGGGGGGTTAGTCAGAGGTCGGAGACCCAGAGACTCACTCTGGGGACCCAGGCTCATACGCCAGATGGGCGGGGCAGTGCTGGTGTTTGGCCTGGAAGGAGAGGGGAAAATTTTGACGGACGACCCACTTTGTGTCAGGGTCTGACAAAATTGGGGCTGTGGGCCTCCCTAGGTGAGGGAGAAAAGATACATTTTGAACACCACCGTGAGTTTCTGGTCACCCGAAATGACCAACAGAAAGTTTTTAATGATCATTGAAGTCACTTACATAGACCAGGGTGGCCGATGCACCTGTCAATCCTGGGAGGATCCCTGGGTCATCCAGTTTTAAAACCAGGACGGTCCCAGGGGAAATAAGACCCAAAGGTGTCATGTCCCCCTCCTCCTCCACCTATGGTCTCTTAACTCTACTGACTCCACGGCATGGGCTTCCTGAGCCTTGTGACTGAGAGAGGAAGACTTCAGCCATCCTCGTTGTCTGTCTCTCACAGAGCTGGGGTAGACCAGTTGACCCGAGTGGGCCACAGCGGTAGATGCCCAAGGCTGGCAGCTGGCCCCTTTAGAATTTAATTCAGGGCAGAAATTAAGCATCCAGCATTTGCTCCAAGCACAGTTCTCTTTGTATGTGAACACTGAAGCTTTTAAAGCAGTATATGAGCTAGTTAGGTAGGTAGCTAGATTTAGGACCAGACATAGGGTTGCCCGGGGCTGGAGATTTGGGGAAAATGGGAAGTGAATCTAATGAGTACAGCGCTGCTTTGGGGGATGATGAACATTTCCTAAAATTGATGTGGTCATGGCTGTACCCCTGTGGATTTACTAAAACCCATTGAATCATACACTCTAATTGGGTCAACTTTATGTTATGTGAATTAGGTCCCCATAAAGCCGTTACAAAAAAGATAGCACCGCTCTGCCTCCAAAAGCTTCTCTTTCCTCCACCAGCCAGCCGCACCCTCAGTCCCAACAAAACTTCAAACAGCAACAAGTACAAAACCAATCAGGGCGTTCCCATTGTGGCTCAGTGATAACAAACCCGACTAGTGTCCCTGAGGACACGGGTTTGATCCTTGGCGTTGCTGTGGTGCAGGTCGCAGCAGACGCGGCTTGGATCCGACATGGCTGTGGCTGTGGTGAAGGCAGGGAACTTCCATATGCCGCACGTGTGGCCGTAAAGAAACAAAAACAAAAGCAACCCAAAACCAATCAGCATAAAAGAAACCTTTTCCCCAGATGAGAGATCCAAGTTTTTCATTCGACATCAAGGCTTTCCTTCTTCTTTGATGTCCACTGGAAATTCACGAGGTGGGCGCCTTGGACCAAGAGCGTCAACATCCCCCTGGAACTTGTTGGAAACACACATCTTCTCCTGCTGATGCTGAGCACACTCAGACTGGAGAACCGCTGGTGAAGATGACGGCGGACAGGTGACTGAAAGCCATCCTTATTAGGATTTACTCTGATCAGCCAAGAAACCAAGAGGAAAACAAGCCAACAAACAGGATTGGCAAGTGTACTCTTTTCCTTCTAGCCTCACAGATGGTTTATTTCTGCAAGGAGTTGTACACTTGCGGGGAGAAGAAAGAGAAGTTCAGTGAAATAAGCAGCTCACAAGACACTGACTTGTCAAGCCATGGAGAATGTTTTAATGACAATTGGCATTACAAGTGTAAAGAAATAGCTCCTCTCCCCGTCTATACTATGCGCTAGAAATATTTTTTTTTAAGGGTCCAGCTAAGGTTATGAGGCTTCGAGGACCCGTTCTTAGCTACCGATTTCAGTCATTAAAAAAATAATAATAACATAAAATAAAAACCAGAAAGCATCATTGTTCTGTGCGGGCTCTGCCCTGCTGAGAGCATCATGGGATGGCCAGGCGTCTTCCTGCCCAGCAGCTCAAGGCAGAACAGCTGAGTCTGGCTGCCCTGAAGGGCAGCCTCACACGCTTCCCTGTGGATGAATGCATCTCGGAATGCACTGCTGCAGGATGAGGCTGTTAAAGAAAACACAGGGGGAGTTCCCGTCGTGGCGCAGTGGTTAATGAATCCGACTAGGAACCATGAGGTTGCGGGTTCGATCCCTGGCCTTGCTCAGTGGGTTAACGATCCGTTGTTGCCGTGAGCTGTGGTGTGGGTCGCAGATGCGGCTCGGATCCTGTGTTGCTGTGGCTGCGGCGTAGGCCAGAGGCTACAGCTCCGATTAGACCCCTAGCCTGGGAACCTCCACATGCCGCAGGTGCGGCCCTAAAATGACAAAAGGCAAAACAAACAAACAAACAAAAAAAAAAACACAGGGGACTGGAGTTCCCGTTGTGGCTCAGGGGAAATGAATCTGACTAGCATCCATGAGGACATAGGTTCAATCCCTGGCCTTGCTCAGTGGGATAAGGATCTGGCATTGCCGTGAGCTATGTTGTAGGTCACAGATGCAGCTCGGATCCCGAGTTCTTGCAGCTGTGGTGTAGGCTGGCAGCTGTAGCTCTGATTTAACCCCTTGCCTGGGAACTTCTATATGCCTCAGCTGCAACCCTAAAAAGACAACAAAACAAAACAAACAAACAAAAAAACCCATGGTGGATGTTCGCCTTTTCCATTTATGCTAGTATTTCCTGCCCAGCCAAGTAAGAGAAACAATGGAAAACCCTCCATCACGGTTTGGAGCCATGGCAGCTGCAGCTCTGATTGGACCCCTAACCCAGGAACTTCCATATGCTGCAGGTGCAGCCCTAAAAAGCGAAAAAAAAAAAAAAGAAAGAAAGAAAATAGAAAACCAACATTTTTTTTTAAAAATACTTCGTCATTTTGCAGTATTAGCACATCTCAAGATAGACCTACCCTCTTGGGACTGGCGCTGTTTACTCTTGGGTGTGGTCTCTCCTGCGTGATTGACCTCGTTTTCCCCTGTGCGTCCCCACGACACCAGTAATGGTGTGGATGAGGGCTGAGCTCTGGGCTGCTGGCTGTGTCGCACTCCGCCAACGCCCCACCCACTGGCTTTGGCAGCATGGTGGGTGTGGAGGGGGAAGACAACATCGCCCTACTCCCCAAAGGCTCTGAGAGCCACCCTGCATTGTCGAAACCCCAGCAAACATCAACAAGGCTGGAGGAATATAGAAAAGCATCAAACGTACTACTTAAAGGATGGAGTCATGGACCTCGTTTCTAAGATTTCATCTAATGCACTGTCATTGGTTTAATTTAGGAAAATATACCATTTGATCCTCAGGAAGAAACATTAAATGTAAACCAAATGGAAGTCTAAGCCGCAAAAAGAAAAAAAAAAGGGAAAAAAAAGAAAATGTGGAAAAAGGAAAAAGTTATTAAATAAAGACGTAAAACCCCTCAGGTCCATCCCAGGAGGCAGTTTCCAGAAACATCTCCTCCCCAAGCCCAGGGTGACAAAGGCTGTCCTCAGAAAAGCAATATTAGATTAAAACGTAAAATGTCTCTTAGCCAGCCCTAGTTTTATAGTTTGCTCCTTTATTAGAAATATAAACAGATGATTACTTCTGTCTCTTTTTATTTGTCTTTTTGCATTTTTTTTAACAAATAATTTTTGGTAGCATGTCTGGGTTCTATTCTGAATCATAAAATAACCTTTCTAGTTTGGCCTTGTGCAGTTTAAAAGTCTCTGTCAGCCCCCGTCCCAGAGTTTACTCCACAAGCTTGCAAAAATCTGCCACCCTCTAGCACTAAACCCCCTGGATTACAAAAAACACCCCTCCCCAGCTTCAGAACTTCCAATTGATCTCGAAGGGGGTGGGGCGGGGCGGGGGGTGGCCAGCCATTCCTTGCTCAACCCCGCCAAGGGCTCTTTCTGCCCCGCTTCATTTCCAGGACCCAGATCTACTCTGGAACTGAAGGAGGGCCTCCAGGCGCCGGCCCTAGGCTTTGTCCTTGAATTTCTCCAGATAGTTTCTGAGTTCTTTGGGGGCGCTGACGCCCACATCCTGACACACCCATTTGATGTCCTCTTCCGTCCCGCTGAGGATGGAGTTCACGGTGGGGCAGCCGTCGTCGGCGGGGATGGTGGTGAAGGTGGTGAACTTCACCTTCTTCCTCTTGGAGGTGGGGGAGTGCAGGGGCTCGTGTTTCTGGTCCCTGGCCTGCCTGCCCCCGGCCTCGGCCGGCCTGGGCACCTGGCTCTGCACATGCTTTTGGGAGCCTCCGTTGAGCAGGAGGCGGTTGCTCTCCTCGAAGCCCCCCGGCCCTCGGTCAATGATGGTGGTGTGCTCGTCCTGCGGGGGGGACCCCTCGCCCACGTTCTCCAGGAGCTCCGCCTCGTTGCCCAGCCACACCCAGTCGTGCGAGTGAGTCACGGAGGCCTGGCCCTCCAGGGGCACCTGCTTGTGCCTGTACTTGAGGGCGAAGGTGGCGCAGTTGATCAGGAAGACAAGGATGGCCAGGCAGAAGACGCCCAGGAGGGCGTACATGCCGATCTCCAGGTCGCTCAGGCCGCGGGGCGCCTGCACCAGGTCGCCGTCGGCCAGCCCGCCCCCCGCCTGGGGCAGGTCCACCTGCGCCGGGAAGTTGGCGAAGTCGATGGGGATCTTCTGCAGCTGGCCCCCGTCCAGCCGGCTGTTCCTGGCCACCTTGCTGTCCAGCAGCGACCTGGCCGTGGTGCTGCCTCTCCGGAGGGCGCCCTCCTCGCGCTCGTCAGACGAGGAGCTGCCGTGGAAACGCCCGTCCTGGCCCTTCGGCCGCCGGTCGCTGGCGTGGTTCTTGATCTCGGCCTCCTCATAGTCCCCACCACCGCCGGGGCTGGAGTCGGCGTCGTTCTGGCCGAACTTGACCCTGACGCTGGCGACGCCGACGGCCAGGACGCTCTTACGTTTGCTTTTTTGGCAGGTCTCTGCGATGGTCAGGTCCACCCGGACCAGAGGCCCCTGGCCTTCCCCTTCCGCCATCACGACGGGCCACCTGGGTGAACGGGGCTGGCGGGCGGACACCACGGCCTCGTCCAGGGAGGTGGCAGTCAGGGTGAAGTCCTTGGTGTCGTAGATGTCCAGGGGCGTCACTGAGCCATCGCTGAACTGGAGCCAAGTGCTGATCACAGCTTCCTGTAGGGAGAGAGGCAGTTAGAAAACCCCAGAGGCTGGGGTGGGGGATGAGGAATGGGGGAGGTTGAGGGAGCAACCAGGGCAGGGGGTGAGGGGGGTGGGTGCCTCTTCTCCTAGGAGCCCGCCCCCACCCCACCCCCTCTTAGAGCAGGGGCAGGGCTTAACCTCCAGACCTGGTGGCTGATGAATCTGGGGGGTGGGGGGAGATCAAGGTTTAATAAACCAAAATCAGAGAGCCCCCTTACTTGAAATAAGAACAAATGAGAACTGGCAGTGACAGCTCCAGCATAATCCTTACCGGGGGAAAAGACCCCATAAAGAGCGCTAAGTGAGTTTAGGCTCCATTGAATTTATTAAGGGAGATGTCACCTGATCATGTCCGCAGACTCTTCACACTTCCCGCCCCTCGCTTTGACGCCTCCACCTCTTCCCTCTTAGAAGAACCCTTGCGATGACACTGAGTTCTGTATGCTACATTCTCTGCGTAATCCACGGTAATCCTTCCATCTCAGGCTCGTGAATCGCATTTGCAAAGTTCCTTCTGACACATAAGGTGACGTGGACCCTGGGTCTAAGAGTTAGACGTGGCCGTGTTGGGTGCACCATTATGCTACCTACTCGGAGATGATGGTAGCTAAGATGTAACACAGCGCTTCCCGGGTACAAGCCGCTGTTCTGAGTGCTTTTCCTGATCAACTCATTTAATCGTCACAGCGGTATGCAAGATAGATCTTATTACCCATAGTTCTCACTCTGCAGGCGAGTAAGCTGAATCACAAAGGGGACCTGAAACTCACCCAAGACTGCATCACGAAGTGCCAGAGCTTCGGGTGAGCCCATGCACTTTGTCTTGAGTCTTTTTAAAAAA
Source organism: Catagonus wagneri (assembly GCA_004024745.2). Classification (NCBI taxonomy): domain Eukaryota; kingdom Metazoa; phylum Chordata; class Mammalia; order Artiodactyla; family Tayassuidae; genus Catagonus; species Catagonus wagneri. Next base: position 25,641,731 of record PVHT021183555.1, on the reverse strand, counting down.
TTATTCTTTTTCCCCTTTTTAATTTTTAGTTATTTATTTTTTCCAGCCGCTCCTGGGGGCATGTGGAAGTTCCTGGGCCAGGGGTAGAATTGGAGCTGCAGCTGCAGGCCTGTGCCACAGCCACAGCAATGTAGGCTCTGAGCTGAATCTGTGAACTACCTTACAGCTTGTAGCAACACCAGATCCTTAACCCACTGAGCGAGGCCAGGGATGGAACCCACATCCTCAAGGAGATGACATCAGGCTCTTAACCCACTGAGCCACAGGGGAAGTCCTTTTCCCCTTCTTTAAAAAAATTACAGGATAGCTGATTTACAGTGCTGTGCCAATTTCTGCTGTACAGCAAAGTGACTTGGTCTTACATACACATACATTCCCTTTCCTATATTATCTTCCATCATGGTGTTGTCTTGAATCTTAACCATTGCTGTTAGCCAGTCTCCTAGCTGCCTTTGACTCTGAAGTCGCTGACCAGGCCAGAGATTGAAGGAGACAATTTTTTTTTTTTTTGGTCTTTTTAGGGCCGTACCCATGGCATATGGAAGTTCCCAGGCTAGGGGTCGAGTCAGAGCTGTAGCCACTAGCCTATGCCACAGCCACAGTAGCTCCAGATCCTTAATCTGCATCTGCAACCTACAGCGCAGCTCACGGCAATGCCAGATCCTTAATCCACTGAGCGAGGTCAGGGATCAAACCTGCATCCTCATGGGTACTAGTCAGATTCGTTTCCTCTGAGCCATGGCGGGAACTCCGAAGGAGACAGTTTTGACGTGTCTGGCATTCTTCCCTGTGCTCTAAGAACACATGTTTCATGATCCAATTTTCATTCCTCTGATCATTCCATGGGCACGTCCTAAAAGCCTCTTCTGTGTCAGGCAGCGAGCCAGACACTGAATGTTCCTTAGAGCGTTGGCTGATGGAGAATAAACACCACATGACTGCTGATCAGGGCAGGCTGGGAGGTTTCCTGGAGCTGGGCTGGGATGTTCATTCTGCATGAGTTTGATGTGCTAAGTTTTTCCTACTTTTTCTTTCTTTTTTCGGGGGGGATGTACTTGCAGCATCTGGAAGTTCCTGGGCCAGGGATCGAATCTGGGCTGCAGCTGCAACCTACATCACAGCTGCAACCTACATCACAGCTGCTGCAATGCTGGATCCTTAAGCTGCTGAGCCACAGTGGAAACTCCGAGTTTTACTTTTTCATGTAAAGTTTAACATACGAGGAGGGAAGGTGACTGGGAGCCGGGAGGAAGATGGGTGGGCATGGGTCATGAATTAGGGCCAGGATAGTTCCTGTTGAACAACCTGATGGAGAGTATGAAGTCACCGGCAAGGAGCAGAGACAAAATGGGTAGTAATCTCCTGGTTGGGAAAAGCTATGGGAACCCCAGGGGCCTGTTATGGGTAAAGGATCTGGTGTTTCCTCCAATCCTGGACTCCGGACACCATGGCAACGGGCAGATTTGGAGTGGGAGTTTTGAATCAAATACATGGATCCACCCTTTCTCTGGGAACTTTTTTTTTCTTTTTAGAGCTGCACCTGTGGCATATGGAGGTTCCCAGGCTAGGGGTCGAATCAGAGCTGCAGCTGCCGGCCTGCACTACGGCCACAGCACCATGGGATCCGAGCTGCATCTGCAACCTACACTATAGCCTGTGGCGATGCCAGATCCTTAACCCACTCAGTGAAACCAGGGATTGAATCCGCACCCTCATGGATGCTAGTCTGGTTTGTTAATGCTGAGCCACAATAGGAACTCCTCTCTGTGAACATTTGAAAAAAATTTGTTTTATGAAGTATAGTTGATTTAGAATGTTGTTTCCAGTGTATAGCAGAGTGATTTCTTTCTGCACATTTATACGTTCTTTTTCAGCTTTTTTTTCTGTTATGGTTGATCACAGGGTATTTCATGGAGTTCCCTGTGCTCTGGGAACATCTTTCTTCAAAGCAGTTATTCTGGGGCTCAGTTTCCCCAACTGAAAGTGGGAATAGCTAAATCACAGGGTCTGCGATGGACATTTTATTTGGCCCATCCAGTGTCCATTCCTCCTGGGCAGGGGCTGGGATAGTAACTTTCCTTTTAGCACTGTCTTCCTCACTTAGAGTCCAAAGACTATGGGTGGGATGGACCTTCCCCTTCCGGTTCCAGAGGTGGGCATGTGACCCAGGTCTGGCCAATCAGAACATTCCACCTGTTCACAGGTATTGGCTCAGGAAGGGAACATGATCCAAACCAGCCAATGGGACGTGATCTCTGGGCTTTTGATGGAATTAGAGAACTTTGTTTCCTCTGGGGTTCCTGAGTTGGGATGGAAGCCTGGGACCAGAGTAGTGGACGTCCTGCAATTACTTACAGTCTGCTGGAAGCTGAAGTCAGCACAGGGGAGAGAAGAGTTAAGAGACGAGAGTGGGGGGGGGAGGTAAGAGGTGGGGGGACTCTTAAGTGCATGTCCCAACAACAAAGAAGCCTGGCTGAGTATAAACGAGTTAAAAGCTAGGTAAAAAATATACATGTAAGAAATGCAAATTCTCAGGAATCAGACATGAAAAAAGAAGGAACACCAGGGTGGTGCACATCGGTACCTGTCAGGGAGATGGCTTGAGGGGGTACAGAGCTGCTCAGGCAACCAACCAGCCAGTGGCTGGGATGTTGCCAATGGGGACAGGACAGGCATCCCCTTCACATAGGGGAGGGTGAGAAATCCTACTCACTGGGTCAGAGATATGATGACGATGATTGTTCATACTCTGAGCACTGGGTGGGCAAATGTCTCCCTTGGAAATCAGAACCCCACCCCTCCCCCACGGCTGGGTGTGGAGTCTGAAGTTATACCACCCGATGGTCCAGGAGCTGCAAATGAAGATAATAACTTGAAGCTGGACCCATACACATGCAAAAGTGCACTGGGATTCCACAGAAACCACATAAAGCAAAGCAACCACAGCTCGAGGCATTCATGATTAAAAAAAAAAAATTACAATCCCTAGGAGGGAAGGCTTTACCATGAGAGTGAATCATAAAAAATTCACATATAAAGATCAGCAGACCGAGGAGTTGAGGTACTAGAACAAATGAAAAAGACTATAAAATAAAACAAACCAACAACAACAAAATAGCCGAGGGAAGACAATAGTTAAAAGGAATTTAAAGGAGTAGAAACCACACTGAAAGAGTGGGAGTGACTGGAAATAGAAGAGAGAGCTGTGGGTAGAACCATTCAGAACTTCTAGATGTGAAAAATACTGTGGTTGAAATTAATTACCCAGCGGATAATTTGAGCAGCTAATTAGACATGGTTGAGGAGAAAATTAGTGTACTGGGAGAATGAGCCAAGAAATTTACCCAAAATATAACGAGGAGTATAAAGAGTATGAAACAAAGGAAAGGAAGGCGGAAAGACATGAGAAAGAGAACGAGAATGACCAGGAGTCCCAGAAGGAAAGAGTATGGGGGAACTTCAATAGTCAAGGAAATAATGGCTGGACATTTTCCAGAATTGAGGACAAGTGCTGATAATAAAAACGAAGGTTTCTGATGACACCACTGGAGCATCTGGATCTAGCTTTACCTGAAGATGCACATGTTTGGACATGAACTGATCAACTCCGAAGTCTTTTAAGGCCAGCCAGAGTAAGGTCTCCATCTCTTGTAATGGAGAGCCCAGAGTAACACGGGCTGCCTGTAAGAGAACTTACATGAAATCTAAAGACAGTGTGTGCTTGCTTTTGGCACCTGCCCATTTCCCTAAAGTACCTGCCTGCTCAACTTTCAGCTCTCAACCCCCCAAGGTGGTCTTGCCTGAGGGGCATTCTGGCCCCCTGGAACCAGGTGGTCTTGCCCGCAGCCAGAAGTGCCAAGAAATGAACCCCTTCCAGAAGCAGCCCTCCACTAACGGCTGACAGGAGGTGTGATCAATATCCCACCTTCCTCGGAATTCCCTGGGGAGACAGATTAAGGATCTGGCATTGTCACCACTGTGGTGCAGGTCACTGCTATGGCATGGGTTCGATCCTTGGCCTGGGAACTTCTGCATACTGTGGGCACGGCCAAAAACAAAGTATCCCAGCTTCCTTGCCCCTCAGGGACAATGGCTGTCCAGCCTTTTCTACACGGGATGACGGTTTCCCCAGGGGATTCCAGGAGCCCACAGGGATGGCTGAGGTGGGGGCACACTCTTTTGGCTCTTCCCTCCTTCCTTCACTTCCTTCCTGACACCCTCTGAGTTCCCTCCATCACCCAGATAAAGCACGTGCATGCAGAGCCTTATCTCAGGCTCAGCTTCTGGGGGAATCAAAGCTAAAACAGACGCTGGCTCAGGAATGTTGCTTCCTGCCCTCTTGTCCGTTAGGCCCATCAACTGACACATCACACCATCCGACAGATCCCCTTCTAAAGCTTAAATCAAATGCTTTCATGCCAGGCGGCGGGGGTGGGGGGAACCTCATGTCACTTTTCTCTCCTGTCTTTCTTTTTTTTTAGGGCCGCACCAAAGCATACGGAAGTTCCCAGGCTAGGGGTCAAATCAGAGCTACAGCTGCTGGTCTGCACCACAGCCACAGCAATGTGGGATGGGAGCCACATCTGTGACCTACGCTGCAGCTCCCGACGACACCGGATCCTTAACGCAATGAGTGAGGCCAGGGGTTGAACTTGCATCCTCATGGATACCAGTCGGGATCTTAACCCGCTGAGCCACAAGTGGCAACTCCTATCCTAGCTTTCTTTAGAGCTAATGGGACCCAGGGGAAGTGTCACATGACTGCCCTCACACTCATGGGCAGAGCAATCTTTTCAGATTTTGTATGTCAACGTCGGAAACATCAAGAACGAGGTGTCAGCTTCCTACCCTCCAAGGGCTGAGCTAAAACACGGTTAACGTGGGACGCAAGTTCATCTTGGCTGACTTTCATCTCAAGTTAATTTTCCTTCGCAAACTCTAGACAGAAAGTGAACTTAACATAAAACACCCCCCCGAACCCCCGAATGGTAGACAATCCAAATTAAGCCCTCAGAGCACCGTGGGCTTGCCCACATCCATCTCCATCAGCCCTGCTGCGTGACTGAGACCAGGTCCTTCCACGGGTTCATTACAGGGAGGTTGGAACACAGGGTTTTCTCGGGAGAAGCCAGCGATTTCCACGAAGATGAGAAATTCTGAAATACTTAAAATAACCCACGCCCGGGAATGATTTAGAACTCTTATTCCTTCAAGAGTCATGTCTGCAAATTGAACGAAATCCATCTATAAATCAGTCACCTTGAGGCAGCACTGGGGGCCTCCGAGTATCATCGCCAATGAAGATGGATGGGGGACGCTGGATGGAGATTGGTGGCCTTGCCCTGTGCCAGGGAGGTGGCCGTGCCAATTGTCCCCTTATTGACTACCCATTCTCAGGAAGGAGCGTCATGCTTTCTGCTTTGTCTCCCCACTTTCCTCTGCAGCTCCTGTTCTGTTCCTTTTTTTTTTTTTTTTTTTTTTTGGCCATACCTGAGGCACGTGGAAGTTCCCAGGCCAGTGACGGAACCTACACCACAGCTCTAACCAGAGCCACAGCAATGACAATCTCAGGTCCTTTAACTCATTGAGTCAGCAGGAAACTCCACTTGCTCTCTTCTTGTTTGGCTTTGTTTTTTTTCTTTTTAGGGCCACACCTGCTGCTTCCAGGCTAGGGGTCAAATCAGAGCTGTAGCTGCCAGTCTACACCACAGCCACAGCAATGCTGAATCCAAGCAGCGTCTGTGACCTACACTACAGCTCACAGCAACGCTGGATCCTTAACCCACTGAGCGAGGCCAGGGACGGAACCCTCGTCCTCATGGATACTAGCCGGGTTTCACTTCCGCTGAGCCACAACAGGAACTCCTCTGTTCTTTATAAACCAGCAGGCAACACGCTGGCTTCCTGCCCCCAGGAGAGGTGGGGAGAGGCACCAGCGCTGTGAGCCTGACACGGATGGAGAACCTAGTCCCTGCTCATGATGCTCTAGAACAAACCAGGGAGTAACCGCAGCATTTCCAGGATGGTCCACCCTAATCCTGGCAGCCTGGGAATACACCAGGCTAGCCCTCCCAGGATGATGTTCTAGGCACATCTGACCTTACGAAAGGGAGGTCTGCCGGGGTGATCTGGGTGGAGTGCTATAGTCCCTGGAGTCAGACTGAAAGCACGAGAGGGTGTCCAGAACCCCTCGTGGTTCTGAGGATGATGGGGGCTGTGGGCAGAGACAAGGGACTTTAGAGAGGCTCCCAGCCAGCAGCGAGCAGAGAAATGGGCACCTCAGGCATTCAAATGCTTGGAGCTGGATTCCGCCAGCTGCAGGAGTGAGTGTGGAAGCGGACTCTTCCCCAGACCATCTTGAGAGCTCTGCTCTCACCTGTGGACCCAGGAGCACGGAACTCAGCTGAGCCCACCTGGACTCCTGACCCACAGAACTCTGAGTGATCGTGGGTGGGTTTTTTGTTGACGTTGTTTGTTTGCTTTTTTGGCTGTGCCCTTGGCATGTGGAAGTTCCTGGGCCAGGGCTCAAACCTGTGCCATACATCAACCTGAGCTTCTTCAGCAACAAGGCTGGATCCTGTACCCACTGAGCCACCAGGAAACTCCCAACAGTGGGTGTGGGTGCTCCTTTTTTTTTTTTTTTTTTTTAGCTGTTGGGTTTCTGACAATTTGTTACAGAGATAACTAATCCACTCCCATGCATGGGACCATTCTTCTTGGACCCCACTTCTTGGACAACGTAGCCACGTGGATTTTACTCAGCCGGCTCACTCCCTTCTAGAATGTGGTTTAGCTACCCTGTCCCCCGCCTCCAGCCTCGTCCCCTCTGGCTGGATCAGGAGCAGCAACCGGCCCTGCTCCCCTCGACCTCCAGCATCCTGGTCCCTACCTGTTTGGGGGTACGCAGCAGCTCCTCAGCTGTGGCCACTGCCGTGATGGCCTTACTGTTCTCAGTGCTGGGGTGGAGGGTGACAGACAGCCCGGCCACCAGCTGGATGGCCAGGTCTGTCACCGATACTTTGTCATCTAACACGGTGACCGTCTTCTCGGCCAGGATGGAGTCAGACAGCGGGGACAACACCTGTGGGAGGGGCAGGAAATGAGACAAATCCATCACACCTGCTTCTGGATGCTGGAACCTTTCCCAGCCGTGCTTCCTCCATCCCAAACACGGCCCAGCGTACAGCGTGAAGGATCGGCCACCTACTTCACTACACACGCCAGCCCACACTGGTACCTTCGTGAGCATCAGCGAAAGTCGCCTCTTCCCTAGACACTTTAGTTCTAACTTTTGTTAAATTGAAATAGATATTGAAATCTGTTCTGTCTTTGAAAGGAAATGAACCTTCCCATTTAGAGGAGGGTCCCTGTACACCGCACAGCCTGGTCCGCTGTGCAGTGCCGGCAGCCCTGCTGACCAGACTCACCAGAAGCCACAGACAAGCTGGCTGTGTGCGGTCCAAATCCCATTCTATGTTTTATCTATTTATATTAAAGTATAGTTGATTTACAATGTTGTGCCCATTTCTGTTGTGCAGCAAAGTGACCCAGTCATTATATATATATGTGTCTGTATACATATATATGTAGAACATATATAAAAGATATAACATGTATGTTCTTTTTTTGAATCCCATTGTTTTTATTTTCTTTTTATGGCCACACCTGCAGCATATGGGAATTCCTGGGCTAGGGGCTGAATCCGAGCTGTAGCTGCCGGCCTATGCCACAGCCACAGCAACACCAGATCCTAGCCACATCTACGACTTATGCTGCAGCTTGGGGCAATGCCGGATCCTTAACCCAGTGAGCGAGGCCAGGGATGGAACTGACATCCTCATGGAGAAAACATTGGGTCCTTAACCCGCTGAGCCACAACAGGTACTCCTTGAATTCCATTCTAAATGAATCATAGAATCGGGGGGGGGATGGAATTATCAGTACTCTGCTCTCCCCTCAGACCCTCACCACAATGCATCCTCTGCTGAAATGTCACTTTCTGCCTCATCTCAGAAACCACATGTTGGACTTGAGCTGTCCAGTGAAATAGTAGAAACCTATCAGTCATTTCCACCTGGGGTGGTTGTGAAACGATCCAGAATGACGCTCCAAAAAGGTGGAGTCAGTAGGCTGGGACTTGACCGATTGAGTAAAAGGCCCTCCGTGCTCCACCACCTGTTCTGAAATCCCACCGGTCCATACAATTCCTTGAGCAAAAGGGGCAGTAGAATTTTGAAGAGAGTTTGTTGAATGAATACAGGACGAAATGACTGATTGATTTAAGGAAAGAAGGGAGGAAAGGAAGAAGGGCTACATCCTTCCTTGGTCCCAGCAGGGAGGGGAGGAGTTACTTCTAGGGGAGTGCCGGAGGGGCAGAGCTGGGAAGGGGGAAGCAGAGGCCGGGCGTGGGGAGGTGTGGCGGCCTGATGGGGGTGATGCGATCAGAGTGGTTGCCAAGCGGTCTGGCCGCCAACTTCTCAATTCTGTTTGCAAGGAGGCTGGGACTTGAAGAGTTGGTCCAGGCTCACTTTCTGGTGTCCCCAGAATGCCATCATGTGGGCAAGGAATTGGCCACAAGGCCCTGCCCATCTAGGGAGCCTCTCCAGGGCAGGGACCACGCTCAGTGACGGAGAAGTTCCAGCTTTCGTTTCCTACCTGGATGGTCGTCAGGCCAACCTCCCGCCCGACCAGGATCCTGCTGTCCTGGAGCGTGGCCACGTGGGGTTCCTCCAGCTTCATGAAGTCTGCCACCAGGTGGGTGATGTCGAACTGCCAGTCGGGACTGAGCAGGTAGCTCGGCTGGCCCCAGGGGCCGGCGCCCTCGGACACAAACTGCGTGAGGACCCGCACGGTGGCGTGCTGGTACTGCAGGGCGCAGCCCCGCCCCCGCCGCTCCTCCTCGTCTTCGTCCTCGCTGTCGCGCGTGGGCCTGCTGAGAAAGGCAAAGATGCTCTGAGGCCAGGGGAAGGAATCCAGGATGCTCTCAAGGCGCGAGGCAGGTACTCCCTCAACCTCCAAGAGACAGCATTTCAGGCAGGAGCATCTGGACCACACGTCCACGACGTGTGGATACCAGTCGAACCCGTGTCCTCATGGATACTTCTGAGGTTCTTAACCCACTGAGCCACAGCAGGAACTCCCTGGCTACCCACAATTTAATTTGTTATTTATTTGTTTATTTTAATTAAAGGAGCTCTGGCTCTATCGCAGGGCAGTATAAAAGGTGAAACATCACTCTCTCTTTTTAATAATGCAAAGAAGTTGTATTGTACTTGCCAAAGGAAGAAATGAGACTTAATTAAGGAAACAGAAACATTTCTCTGGCAGATATTTATTGCCAAATAAAAGATGTAAGAGCTGGGAGTTCCCTGGTGGTCCAGTGATTAGGATTTTGTGCTTTCACCACCACTAGGTTTGATCCCCAGTCTGAGAGCTGAGATCCCACTGTGTGCTTCCGCCAAAAAAAAAAAAAATGTAAGAGCTAACATTTACTAAACCTATACTGCCCACGAGGTAGTTACAAACCACATGTGGCTATTTACTATTTAATTTTTTTATATTTTATTTTTTTAATTAAAAAAGTTTTTGCCTCTCCCTCGGCATGCAGAAGTTTCCAGGCCAGAGATGGAACCTGAGCTACAGCAGTGACAATGCCAGATTCTTAACCGACTGAGCCACCAGGGAACGCCCTACAATTTAATTTAAATGAATACAAATTAAATACACTGTAACATGGCATTTCTCAATCATGCAGGCTATATTTCATGGGCTCCATAACCACTTGTGCTAGTGGCTATCAAACTGGACAAGGTGATCCTGGAATATTCCACAACTGTAATTATTCTCACATCCAGATCAGGAAACGGAAGCAGGGAGGCTGGGTGTCTTACCCAAACTCACAAAGCTAGAAAGCAGCAGAGCTTAGAGCCGAACCCAGCCAATGTAGTTCTGCCCTCTTCAGGGACACAGAGCAAAGCCACGTCTTGGCCACAGGCGACCACTAAGTGGTCTGAAGTCTTGTCTGGATTCCTGGCCGTCAGAACACATTCCTTCAAGTTCACCCTGTAGAACTGGATTCCACCCCTGCCCCATGTGTTCTTCTTGAGGTGGAATCTAGTTGCCCCTTAAACATCAAGACCCTGGGAGTTCCTGTTGTACAAACCTGACTAGGAACCATGAGGTTGCAGGTTCAATCCCTGACCTCGCTCAGTGGGTTAAGGATCCGGCGTTGCTGTGAGCTATGATGCAGGCTGGCGGCTACAGCTCAGATTAGACCCCTAGCCCGGGAACCTCCATATGCTGCGAATGCGGCCCTAAAAACGACAAAAGACAAAAAAAAAAAAAAGATCAAGACCTGGTGTAAGGAGACTGTCAGGAAAATAGCCCTGAATGTTTGAGACGGAGCATTCCATAGACGAAACCAGGAATTTGGCATCAATTCTTATTTCTCTAACCTGGGGAGGGGGGCCAGAGCCAAGAAAACCAGACCCCAAGCTCCCACATGAGAGAATCCAGAGCCACACAGACTACATCAGAGGCTTCTTTGTGGTTTAAGAGCAAACAGCAACCCCACAGTCCAGTATGAATCTAATTAAATTTTATCCAATAGTTTGATATGCACAGAGCATTTCTTTTCTTTTCTTCTCAATGCAGGGTATTTTCTTTCTTTTTAAGTTTTATTGAAGTATAGTTAATTTCCAAGGCTGTGACAATTTCTGCTGTACAACAAAGTGACCCAGTCATATATACACACATATACACTGCACAGAGCTTTTAAAGTTATAGATGCTTATCCAGTACAAAAAAGGAACTGCTGTTTTGCTTAGAGAAAATAAGCCCAAACTCAGATTCCCTAGGGGCGGAGGAGCTAGAAAACTGTGACTTCTGTGCTTTCATTTGGTGGGGGAGCCACTTTCAGGGGACGTTTACTAGAAGTCCGCGTGGTGGGCAAACAGCTGGGTCTGATGCTGACCCAACCGCTTAGCAGCCTTCCAGCCTGGCTGGGTTATCCTGGGCCTTGGTTTCCAAAGAGGGTGGTTATTAGGCTATAGGCACGTATGCGTTGCATCATGTAGTCACTATGGTAACAGCAGCACCTACTTGGAGCTGGATCCTGCACTGGCTCCTTTAGTGTTAAGTAAGGTCAGATTCCATCGCCCCATCCCGGGCTCACCTCTTACTGGCCACGATGGGGACCCTCCAGCCTTTAATCTGGCTCAGCTCTGTGTCAGAGACCTCGATCTGCAGAGGCAGCCGGGGGACCCACACGGTGATGCGCAGGGGGGCGCTGAGGTGCTGGTATGTGAAGTTCACTACTGCATCCACCTTGCCTTTCATCTCTTTGCCATTGACAAAGACGTAGTCACAGCGGTCGGACACCTGCCAAGACAGAGAGGGGATGGAGGAGAAGTTCCTGGTCCCTGGGGATCAACTTTCTGCCATTTAGCCTTTTCTCTAGCAAAGCACACAAATCTCTAGCTTGATTTAGGTTCCCGCCAATGCAGAGCTTAAGACAAAGAGTCAGTGCAGTTGGTTTACTTGGGAGGTGGACCCAGGGTCCAGGGCCCAGGGAATAGGTTGAGGGGGGTGGTCAGAGAAATAGGAATAGTCAGTAGAAAGACACATTATTGTGTTAGCTGCTATAACCATTTGGCTTCATTTTTTGGGGTGCCTCATGGAAAGCCTACAAAATTGTCCACCTGCAGGATAAGAGGCAGAAATATTATCTTCCAGCTCCTCTTCTGCATCCCACCGGGTGACAGCTGACTGTGTGTTAATTCCAGGCTGAGGCACAGGCCCTGGGATGGAAAGCAGAAGCGGCTTGAGAGAAGCAGCAGTCCACCCAGCGAACTTGAACCTGCACAGAACCGCAGCTGGGTATGGACTCTGGGTGGGCCCAGGGAAGGTAACATGGGCACCAGAAGTGTCTATTCCCAAGGCCGATGTCTGCTCAGATGAGCTGCACTCCCACCCTGCTCCCCCAGCCTCCCAGGGTCCGAAGGGCTTTGGACCACCTCCCTCTCCAGCGCGGCTCTCGCAGTTCCTGCATGCTCGGCTCCAACCCCACGCAGCCCTGCTGGTTCCCCATCAGGGAAACACCCAGGTCTTTGCACATGTAGTTCCCTTTCCCTGGGAACACCCTTCCCTCCCTGTTTGCCTGGTACCTCCCTGACCCCCTAGGATTGTATGTGTGTTTGTACTTTTATCCTTTATCCTGTGAACAGCAGCGTCGCATTAGTGATGACCCGCCTATGTTTCCTTGCCCTGTATTCCTCCCTTTGCTTTTCTGATAGCAGATCATGGCCCCAGGAAAGAGATGAGACAGAGTTAAAAGCAAAGCAAACACATAGAAGAAAGAAAATAAAATAAAGTCTGCAAGCATCTAGATTCTGTTCCAGAGTTTAAACCTTGAAGGAGGTGGATCTATTTACAGCCCCATGGACATTCTCCTCTTGCAAAGAAACAGCTAGAGGATGCCTGTCTCCCTGGAAGCAGGGTGCACAGCAGGGGGACCACATCAGAGGTAACCCATGGGGATAACTGATGTGCCCCCTAAGAACTGCACACAAAAGACTAGAAGCCCCCTCCCCTAATGCCTGGACAGTAGTTAAGTCTCTTAGAAATTAGACTGGGATTATGTACCATAAGGAATTGAAAATAGAAAATAGAAATCAAATTGGGTTATAGAGGAGCGACATGACCCATCTTACATAGCCAAGTTTACGGGATGTGATTTGCACTGGCCCCATGTGTCCATATCAACCACTAAACATAACATGATTGAAGGCAATGCATCTATCTTTTTCTTCTTTGATCTCTTAGCTCCTCATACCAGCTGCTCATGAAGCAGGAGCTCAGCGAGATGAATAATGAGTGGATGGAGGGATGAATGGGTAGGTCAATGGATGGGTACATGTATGAATGGATGGGTGGATGAATGAATGGATGGATGGATGAGTGGATGAATGTATAGATGGATGATGGATGAGTGGATGGATGGATGAGTGGATGGATGGATGAGTGGATGAATGTATAGATGGATGGATGGATGAATGGATGGATGGATGGATAAGTGCGTGGAGGGATGGATGGATGGGCAGCTGAATGAGTGCATGAGCAGAGCCCTTTCTTCACTGGGGATGCTTGCCCTTAGACAACTAGACAAGGATCTTGGGATGAGAGGAGATGTGAGTGACTGAGATAAGATGGAACCAAGAGCAGTGGGAACACAAAAAGTTAACTGAAAACTTTTAAAAAGCTCTGGAGCCGTGTTTCCTAACCTTTTAGGGATCACTGACCCCTTGGAGGACACGCATACAGCTAATTCTTGCTATAGAAATGCACATGCATAGAGCTGGGTGTAGCGTTTCAGAGTTAATGAAGCCACACGTGGACTCTTCCCCCAGTCCTTACCAGCCTGAGCTGTAATTGCCAATTTGCTTGTCTGTCTCCCGCCCCTGGAAGGAGCAGCATCTCCTCTGGGGGGCTGATCTGTGGCCCCAGTTAAATAACATCTGATGCTGAGCAATGAACTGCTGTGATCGCCCACTCCTTCTGCAGCCTCCAGGAACTATGGATGGCTACTCTGGGCCCAATTTTCATCTTCAACTTGAACTTTCATTTGGAGGGGCAGCTGGTGAGGGCTGGGTTGAGAGAATTTCCTCCATCTGCTGGGGACTGTGGCTGGGAGCAGTTGGGAGGGGAACCCACGATGGATCTTCTCACTCGTGGTCAAGAGTGGTTTAAAAGTGTTTACATACTGATTAAGGGCGGAAACCAATTTGAGTCACGGTCCCAGACTTGTCATTAGCATGTAAACACTCTCCTGGATCTGGGCAGACATTAGCATAATAGCCAGGCAAGAGTTATATCCGTAATCACTTCTTTAATCAATGTTGTAATTTACAGACCATTGACTTCCTCATTTATTACCTTTCTGAGCTCTGGTGGGAGGGAACCTGGCCGCTCCAGAATATATAAATAATTAAGAGGAACGCCAAGGGTATGAAGCCACGGGGCATGATAGAGCCATTGTCACTGTTATTCCTGAAGGTGCCATAAATGTCTGGGGAAGTCTCTGGATGTATTAATCATCTCCTAAGTGGCCAGTAGTGGGAACCACAGTGTCGCAAAATGAGCTGGCTCGTCTGCAAAAAAGGAACCCCGCACCCTGTAGGACTCTTTCCAGCTCCTTGGCTCCATTTCTGAGAATCTTTTTTAAAATCTCTCATTGTGGGTGGGCTGCCCACTGAGAACACTGTCCGCTGACCTCTGCTCACTCTGTCACTTAAACTGTCTGTTCTGAACCCATTATGGCCAATAGAGCCAGTCATCGAGGTCTGCCCTAAAGGACCTGGAGGGGGCAGGGTGGGTCACATGGATTCTGGTTGAGTAGTGTATGGTCAGCTAACATCTCCTATTGTCACTCAGGCCTTGGCAATTTCCCAGGGACATCACCTGCCTCTGAGGGAGGAGCCTGGGGACCACTTTCTATGAGGCAAGCAAAGGCATCTGCTGGTCAACTGCTGACCTCCCGTGCGGCTTTTATCAGCACCTTTTATCAGCACCTCTTCACCCAAGTGGGTTCTCAAGCTTGAGCAAGCATCAGAGAGGGTTTGTCGACTATGCTCAGACTGCAGGGGCCCCAAAAGTTTCACATGAAGCAGGTTTGGGGTGGGGCCCCCATATTTACTCCTTTAACAAGTTCCTGGGAGATGCTGATACTCCAGGTCTGGGGACCACAGGTGGAGACTCACTCTTTGAAATAAGGCAGCTGTCCCTTCTTCAATGTCTTCATGGCTTTTTTTTTTTTTTTTTTTTTTTTGCTTTTTAGGCAAATGGAAGTTTCCACGCTGTGTGTCAAATTAGAGCTGCAGCTGCTGGCCTACACCACAGCCATGGCCACAGCAACACCAGATCTGAGCCACATCTGTGACCTACACCACAGGTCACGGCAATGGTAGATCTCAACCCACTGAGCAGGGCCAGGGATTGAACCCATGTCCTCATGGATACTAGTTGGATTCATTTCTGCTCAGCCAAAAGGGGAACTCCTTCATGGCCTCTTATACCTCCTGTCTCGGCTGGCTGGGTTGCTAGAACAGAATACCAGAGCTGGGGGTGCTTAAACAGTAGACGTTTATTTCTCACTGTTCCAGAGTCTGGGAAGTCCAAGGTCAAGTTGCCAGTAGAGCCAGTGTCTGGTGGCGGCCCACTCCTGGCTCATAGACGCTATCTTCTGTGTCCTCACTTGGTGAGAGGGCTGGGGGAGTTCTCTGGAGCCTCTTCTTTTTAAATTTTTTTAAAATTTATTTTTTTTTTTCCTTTTACAGCTGCAGCTGCAGCATTTCAAAGTTCCCAGGCTAGGGCTTGAATCAGAGCTACAGCTGCCAGCCTACACCACAGCCACAGAAATGCCAGATCCAAGCCGCATCTGCAACCTACACCACAGCTTCCGGCAAAGCTGGATCCTTAACCCACTGAGCGAGGCCAGGGATCGAACCCACATCCTCAAGGATAATATATTAGGTTCTTAGCCTGCCGAGCCACAGCGGGAACTCCTCTTCCTTTTTTTTTTTTTTTTTAAAAAGGCATTCTACTCTGAATGTGCAGGAGGTAGTTAATGAAACTCCTGTCACTATTGCTACACCTAAATAACAATGGCCAGTATTTACATAGCATTACTTTTTTGGCCACACCTGGGCATGCAGAAGTTCCTGGGCCAGGGATGGAACCTGAGCCACCGCAGTGAGAACACAGGATCCTTAACCCACCGAGCCACAAGGGAACTCCTGGGCCTCTTCTAAGAGCACTCACTCATTCACGAAGCTCCGCTCTCATGACCTAATCACCTCCCTGAACTCTTGCCTCCTAATACCATCATACTGGGGTTTTAAGTCTCATCATAGGAATTTGGTTGCACTCAAACCTTCAGTGTATACACACGCCTTTCATTATTGTAGTCATTGAGCTCTCATGTTTTCAATACCATCTCTGTGCCAATGGTCCCCAATCCGACCTCCAGATAATGAAGTGCTTATTCATCCTTTCTGCGTGGCTCTCTAATGAGCTTCTGCAACTTAATATCTTCAGAAATCAAACTTCAGGTATAGGTCTTGCCTCTAAGGAGGCTGGGAATTGCAAACAGGCATTAAGCCCAGATACAGAACAATGACTTACATTTTCTTTTTAATAGCAGCACCTGTGGCATATGGAGGTTCCCAGGCTAGGGGTGGAATTGGAGCTGCAGCTGCCGGCCTACACCACAGCCAGAGCAATGCCAGATCCGAGCCACATCTGTGACCTACACAACAGCAGTGACAACACCAGGTCCTTAACCCACTGAGAGAGGCCAGGGATTGAACCTGCATCCTCATGGACACTATGTCGTGTTCTTAACCCACTGAGCCACAACAGGAACTCTGCACTGCATTCAATTTTGTTACCAGCCTGAACTTTGGAAGCATCTGAATTTTCCACCTTGATGTCTTGCTGGTCTCACAGACCAGACTGAAGAGTTTTGGGGGGGCCCCGCTGGGAGGGACAGTGGGCTGCTGCCAGCCTTGGAGGTATGGAAAACCAACCCCATGGAGTTCCCTGGTGGGTTAGGGCTTAAGGATCCAGCACTGTCATTACCATGACTTGGGTTCTGTTCCTGGCCCAGGAACTTCTGCATGCCATGGGCATGGCCAAAAAAGAGGAAAGCCAGCCCTAACGGTGCCCACACCCCAAAGCAAGACACCTCCCTTTCTGCGTGTGCTTTCTCCGCTGCTTTCCCCTGCTCACCGCCGGTCATAGCTAAGTGCCCACATTTATTTACTGATTTTGCTATCATTCCCTAAGTTTTTATTTTTGCGCTATGTCCCCAGGACCGGTATGCAGAGCTTGAAGCTCACCCCGCTAAGAATCAGGCTGAGCGTTCCTCCATGGGGCACGCCGTAGGGACGGCTGGGGACAGTGCCCCAGGCTGCTGTTTGCCCGATGGTTTCTTCATGCAAACACTGTGAAGTTTTCTCAGTGGAGAATGAAATTGCCAAAAACGATGTCAACATCCCCAGAGAAGGTTGTCAAGGCAACCATGGCATGTGCCCTTGGTGGGGAAACGTACTCAGATACCTGGCTCCCCACTCCCGCCCTCACTCAGGGCTGACTCTGTCACGTTGCCCCTGACACTCACCCACCACACGCGCGCACGTGCATGCGCGCGCGCACACACACACACACACACACACACACGGAGATGGGCTTTCGTTGGTGGTTGTATGTTTCATAAGAATGACAAATGTTCACTGAGTGTTTGCAGTGAACCAGGAAACCATTCTAAGATGTCACATGAAACATTTCCTTGAACCCCCACCAGGAATGTATGACACAGCTACATTTTAAAATCAGATCTGTACTTCAAATGAGGAAAACAAATGCACAGAGAGGTGATATAACTTGCCCAAGGTCACACAGCTGGTGGTCGGTGAGTCAGAATTTATGCAAAGTTGACCCTGGACTTCTGCTTTCAGTCATGGTACCAACTGGTTCGGTTCTGCACTGATTGACTTGTTGGTTTTGGTTCCTTTTTTTTTTTTTTGTCTTTTTAGGGCTGCACCCATATGGAAATTCCCAGGCTAAGGGGTCGAATCAGAGCTACAGCTGCCAGCTTACACCACAGCCAAAGCAGCACAGGATACAAGCCGCATCTGCAATGCCAGAGCCTTAACTCATTGAGCAAGACCAGGGATCGAACTTGCATCCTCATGGATACTAGTTGTGGTCATAACCTGCTGAGCCATAAGACGGGAACTCTGGTTTTGGTTCTTATCCCTTTTCTTCTCTTGTGGGCAGATGGAACTCTATTTCCCTTTGATGATGTGACTGGCCTTGGCCAAGAAAGGTGGAAAAAAGTGATAGCCAACCTATGCAGGCTTAGGCTGAAGAGGGGTCCTGGGTTTCTGCCAGCCCTGGTGAACTCTGCCACGAGAGGAACGTAAAGAAGCTGAGACCTGTCAGTCCAGGCCTGGAGTGAGGCACCTGGACCCCATCACAGCCCGACCTGCAGTAAGAAGCCCGACCCCAGCCGAGGCCCCAAACGCCCCAGGCGACCTGCAAATGCCTAAGCAGGGAGAAAAGATCATCACGTTCAAGAACTGAGCATTGGGGGTCACTTGTTACGTGGCAGAGCTGACCGAGTTATGTGGCTAAGAGCTGTAGTGAAGAGGACTCTGCCTGGTACTGACAGGAGTTTTCATATGCCTTCTGTCTCCTCCTCGCTCCACTGTCTCTTTATCCCAACTCCTTTCTCACCTCCTTAGGCAGCAGAGAGTCCACTAAAGGGTTGGGGAGAAAGCCCTGCTCCCAGGTTCAAGGACGACCCACAGGTTTCTGGAATTCTCCCAGTCAGAGCTTCTTGATCCAGAGGCAGTGACTTCTGCTGGCCCTGGCTTTGTGTTGGGAGAACCCCTTTCCTTTCTCTGTGCCCTGTTCTCCGCAGAACTGCTGATCTCTTTAGCATCTTACCCACAATTTGCCCCCCCCAACACCCGCCACCGCCTGCAGCTGCCAGAGAGAACGTTTGACCTTTGTGGGAGGTCTGCCTGCCTTACCAAAGGGCCTGGCAGCGACCTTCCTAACATCTCTGGAAGAGAGGAAGAGGGAAAAGAGAGAGAAATCAGGGCTAAGCAGCATCTCAGAGACAATGTCTGTGCTTTCCTCTCCTTTGCTTCCTGCCCCTTGCTAAGGACGGCCCAGTGGGATCCAAGCAGAAATCTGCTGTGATAAATGAGACTTTATCCGGCTGACAATGCAAAATGCTGCCGGGGTGTGGAGATGCTGGGCGGTTCTCAGCTCAGGGATCCTGTCCACCCAGGGGCCAGTGGGGCTGGCGGGGCTGGCGGAGGTGGGGGGGCCTGGCCCACGTGGGACCATGGGATGGCAGAACCCTAGCCAGGGTGGTGAGGCCTAGAGGAAGCTGGATTTCCTTGCTGAAGGCTCCAAATGTGTGGCCAGGCTTGCCTTTGAGTCGTGGCCGATCCCTCACCGCTCTGCAAATGAGGAATCCTTTTCTTTGGACAAATATGTCCTGTGTTGCTATGATTCACTGGGCATTTTTCCAGGCACAGGAGATACAGAAGTGAGTGATGAGGAGACTTTGCTCAGGAAGTTCCATTTGGGGAGTGTGGGGTTAGACGGTAACAGGTCCACAAGAAGGTAACTGGGCAATAAATACTGTGAGGAAAATGAAATAAGGAAACAAGATGGGGAGTGATATTTAAACACCTCTTACCTATCAGGAAGGTGGCAGCCTGGCGAGATTTGGGGGAAGAAGGTTCCAGGAATATAAGAATATCTAGCATGTATTAAGCGCCTGCTGTATGCCAGCTTCTGTTCTAAGAGGACATAGGTACTGACTCCTTTTGTCCTTGCACAAAGCATTTTACAGGGAAGCAAACGGAGGCACAGAGAGGTTGGCTAACTTGTCCAAGGTCACACAGCTAGTCTGTTTGGACTGGATCTGAAAGCAGTTGTCTAGTGTATAAAAAAAAAAAAGGTTGCAGAGTTCTCTTGTGGTGCAACAGGCTAAGGATATGGCATCATCACTGCAGTGGCTTAGGTCACTGCTCTGGCACAGGTTTGATCCCTGGCCTGAGAACTTCCATATGCCATGGGCATGGCCAAAAAAAGGGGAAAAAATCCACTTTGTCAGTGTAATTGGTGGAAAGTTAATCTCAGTCCTTTTATTTTTGAATTAAAAAGCAAGTTCTTCAGACTTGTGGTTGCCAAGGGGGAGGGGAGATGGGGGAGGGGAGATGGGGAGGGGGAGGGGGGAGTGGGATGAGTTTGGAGTTTGGGGTTAGTAGATGCAAAGCATTCCATTTAGAATGGAGAAGCAATGAAGTCCTGCTGTACGGCACAGGGAACTCTATCCAGTCTCTTGGAATAGACCATGATGGAAAATAGTATGAGAAAAAGAATGTGTATATATATATATATATACACATACACACACACATGACTGAGTCGCTTCGCTGTACAGCAGAAATTGGCAAACTTTTAAATCAACTACACAATTGGAGCTATAGCTGCTGGACTACGCCACAGCCACAGCCACAGCAACATGGGATCCGAGCCATGTCTGCGACCTAAACCACAGCTCACAGCAACACTGGATCTTTAACCCACTGAATGAGGCCAGGAATCGAACCTGCGTCCTCATGGATGCTAGTCGGGTTCATTAATTGCTGAGTCACGAAGGGAACTCCAAAAAGAAAATTCTTGCAGTCTGTGATCAAGTCTTCTTTCTCCCTGTGACGTCTCACAATTTCCAGACACTAATAGACAAAGGCTTCACAAAACGTACTTCTTTCCTTCTCTTTTGAAAAGTTTGAATCATGTAATTATGCACAATTACTTGTCTAAGATCAGGGGCCCATCTTGATCATCTCAGCACATACTGCTGAAAGGAAAATTAGACGCAAAATAATTTTTTTGGAGGAAAAAAACCCTTTTTTGATGTTTCAAACATTAATATTTATTAAATTAATTTATACATATCTTGATTTGACATTATCAAAGTGTATATATTTAAGATATACGAGATTTTTTTTTTTTTTTGGCTTTTTAGGGCCACACCAGTGGCATATGGAGGTTCCCAGGCTAGGAGTCTAATCAGAGCTGTGTCCGCTGGCCTACACCACAGCCACAGCAACGCCAAATCTGAGCCACATCTGCAACCTACACCACAGCTCACGACAATGCTGGATAGTTAA
The DNA here is from genome assembly GCA_004024745.2 of Catagonus wagneri. NCBI lineage: Eukaryota > Metazoa > Chordata > Mammalia > Artiodactyla > Tayassuidae > Catagonus > Catagonus wagneri. Next base: position 25,620,975 of record PVHT021183555.1, on the reverse strand, counting down.
CCCACTGAGCGATGCCAGGGATTGAACCCGCAACCTCATGGTTCCTAGTCGGATTCATTAATCGCTGTGCCATGACGGGAACTCCTAGATGTTTTGATATATGTATCCGCAGTGAAAAGATCATCACAATCAAGCTAACAACGGACCCATCTCCTGATGTAGCTACCACTGTGTGTGTATATATGTGTGTGTGTGTGTGTGTGTGTGTGTGTGCTGAGACGATTTCATTTAGGATGTAGCCCCTTAGCAAATTTCAAGTGTATGGTATGCAAAGACCCTAGTGCAGGAATATTCTGACCTGTTATAGAAGCAGAAGGAAGACTGGCTGATCCAAGGTCAGAGAAGCAGGCCGGGGCCTGTGATGCCGGAGGAGAACAGCATCCCGGATCAGCCAGGAGAACTAAATTGGAAATCCCACAAATGCAAGACGTGGCCCTGTGCCTGGCACACAGCAGGCAAACAGCCACACAGGGGCTCAGGGATCTGTGGAGGGCGGGGCAAATGAGATGGATGAGCCCCCAAAAGTGTATAGACAGGGTCTTTGATTTTTTTTTGTCTTTTAGGGCCGCACCCATGGTATACGGAGGTTCCCAGGCTAGGGGTCCAATTGGAACTGTAGCCGCTGGCCTACACCACAGCCACACAAGGTGGGATCTGAGCCGAGTCTGCAACCTACACAACTCACCACAAGGTGGGATCCTTAAGCCACTGAGTGAGGCCAGGCATCGAACCCGCGACCTCATGGATGCTAGTCAGGTTCTCTAACTGCAGAGCCACAACAGGAACTCCAGGGGGCTTTGATTTTTTTTTTTCCTGCCTTGAAGAGTGAGGACGAGCTTCCAGAAGGACAGACTTGAAGAGCTCTGAGGACGGTGCATGCGCACAGCTCTCTTGGGGAGCTTGTTCCTCGGACCGCCCACCACACCACCGGTCTCGCTTTCTCCCTAATGACGTCACTTGAGATCCTGAGGTCCTGAGACGCAGGACCCCAGGCTCTCCTGCTAATCGGACCAGGTGTTGCATGGCTTCTCTTTGAACCTCCAGGCCCAGAAGAGCTTCCTGGCGAGAGAAGGCTTATTTCAAAAGCAGCCGCTGCCACCACCTGAAAGCTGGAGCTTTTCAGCCGGCCAGCTCAAGGTCACTGGGAGTGAGGAGAGGAAACCAGGCAGCAAGGATGGGAATAATGCAGCCGCGTGGGTCTGCGTGGCAGTCTGGTAGGGAGATTTTGCTGGAGCCCCTGGCCTTGATCACACTGTCTTCCCTCTGAGGGCTCAGGGCAAATGTGAACACATCTGAAGAGTCAAAGGCAGAGTTCAGAAGTGCAGAGAAATGGGTTTCTTTTTCTTTCTTTCTTTTTTTTAGGGGCCGCACCGCGGCGTGTGCAAGTTCCCAGGCTGGTGTTGAATCAGAGCTGCAGCTGCCGGGCCCCACAACAGCCAGAGCAAGGCCAGATCCCATCTGCGTCTGTGACCTACACCACATCTCACAGCAATGCCGGATCCTTAACCCACTGAGCAAGGCCAGGGATGGAACCCGTGTCCTCTTGGATCCCACTGAGCCATGACAGAAACTCCCAGAGAAACTGATTTCCGAAGCCTCCTGTGCCTGCAGCCTACAGTGCCCCTAGACCTTTCATTTATGAGACAGTCTCTCCCCTTTCTTCTTAAGCCACTTTGAGAGTCTTAGTCATTCAACAACCACATCAGCCTTGATAAAGACATCACAGACCATTGGGAGGTGGGCCCGTGATGCTGCCAGAGACCAAAACCTTGTTCTCAGATGGATTTCTGTAAAGAGGTCAAAGAGGCGCAGACGTTTTCGTATCTGTCAGGAGAAAAAGCTAAAAATGAAAAAAGCTTTAAACCAGATCTAAATCTCCCCCGAGGCAAATCAGATAGGCAATTCCAAGCTGGACTTCTCTACTCAGTGCTTCATGGAGCTGGACAGAAGCTTTTCCTCAAGGCACGGGCCATCCACTTCCAGCTGCAGGATCCCCAGGGCTTCAAAACCTCTGTTTCCAGCTAAGCAAATCCAGATGGAACCTCCCTTTGGCTCAAGTAAGATCCGACTCATAAATAAATAGTCTTCTCCTTTGCAAAAAGTCTTTTCTTAGAATACTGTATTCTTGATAGCTTGAGACAGAGGGTCAGAACAACCTGCTCTCTCTCTCAGACCCGGTTCCAGGCATTAATTTCCTCCGACTAGCCTCTCCTGGGAAGGAACACATGGCTTGATTCCTACCAGTTGAACGCTCTGGGTCTGTGCTTCCTAAGAAACGTCTGTGAGGGTGGGCGTGCCTGCACCTGTGCCCCAACACTCCGCAGGCGCCATTCAGTACGGCAGCCCTTAGCCACCCGTGTGGCCGGTAGCACCCTCTCTCTGACTGTGACAAACACAAATGCCCCCAAACATTGCCAAATGTCCCCTGGGGAGGTTACGATCTCCCCAGGAAGAGAACCTCTGCTCCAGGTCTACCTGGGAAGTGAGAAAGCTAACTGAATGTGTCGTCTTATGCTCTTTCCTTTCGTCTTTCCTCCTTTCCTTCTTCCTTCCTTCCTTCCTTTCTTTCTTTCTTTTTTTCTTTCTTTCTTTCTCTCTTTCTTTCTTTCTTTCTTTCTCTTTCTTTCCATCCTTCCTTTCTTCCTTCTTTCCTTTCTTTCCTTTATCTCTCTCTCTCTCTCTCTTTCTTTCTTCCTAGGGCCAACCCATGGCATATGGAAGTTCCCAGGCTAGGAGTCAAATCAGATCTATAGCTGCCAGCCGACACCCCAACCACAGCAACACAGAATCCCTGACCCACTGAGTATGGCCAGGACTCAAACCCGAATCCTCGTGGATACTAGTCGGACTCCTTTCTGCTGCACTGCAACTCGAACTCCGGCCCTTTCTTTCTATAATTATATTAATGCTGGCAAGGTCTTACAAGGTTGCTAGGCATGGGTACCCATTTTGCAAATGAATGAACTGAGGCTTGAATGACTAGTCTGTGGCAGTTTGCATCTCAGCAGGAGGGAATGCTGGTGCTAGAAGAAACTTTCCTGGAGTTTTTTTTTTTTTTTGCCTTATTTAGGGAGGCACATGGAGGTTCCCAGGCTAGGGGGTCTAACAGGAGCTGTAGCTGCCAGTCTTCACCACAGCCACAGCAACGCGGGATCCGAGCCACGTCTGCAACCTACACCACAGCTCACGGCAACGCCGGATCCTTAACCCACTGAGCAAGGCCAGGGGTCGAACCCGCAACCTCGTGGTTCCTAGTCGGATTCGTTAACCACTGTGCCATGACGGGAACTCCACTGGAGCTTTGTGCTAGAGATCCCTGGCCCAGAAAGCAGCACGGCTGGGCAGGGTCACACGGCCTTGCCTGACACTCCAGACTCCTTTGCTTTCCTTGACTTTCTTTCATTCCTAGAACCAGATGGCTCTTGAGGATAAAGGCCTTTGAGCATTTCTTTTTTTTAATTTATTTTATTTTATTTTGTCTTCTTAGGGCTGCATCTGCGGCATATGGCATATGGAAGTTCCCAGGCTGGGTGTGGAATCAGAGCTGAGGCTGCCAGCCTATGCCACAGCCACAGCAACACCAGCTCCAAGCCACTTCTGCGACCTATGCTGCAGCTTGTGGCAACGCCCGATCCTTAACCTGCTAAATGAGGCCAGGGATGGAGCCCACATCCTCATGGACACTAGTCAGGTTCTTAACCCACTGAGCCACAACGGGAACTCCGCAGCATCTCTTCTAGAGCTTGCTGGATTAGAGAAGAAGAAATGAGGAACCTCTCTTCCCTACCTGAGAAAAAAGTTTGTCTATTTTCCTGCTGGGTGTGGGGATTTCATTCACAGAAGTAATCAGTCTCACAGACTCTTTAAAAAACTTCAGGCTGTTATTAAAGACCTTAGCTCGCTCAAGGACCTGGAGCTTGTAGAATCAACAGTAAATGTGGTTGGGAGAAAGCTTTGTGCTGGCGGGAATCAGCTCACAGGGAAAAATAAGGCTGTTGCTTAAGCGAGGTTGCTTTCACATATTAGAACTAAGGCGGACTTCTTTGGTTAGCGGTTGGGGGAGGGTGAGAAGCAGGGCCCCTGCTGGTTGCCCATATACATTATTTTTAGTTCTGCACTGGGATCCATTAGCTGGAACCGTGCCCTGGAGGTCAGACAGGCTGCACTGGAAATTCAACAAATGAGCTTTCCTTAACGATGCTTTAAATCTCAGCATCCCCACCCTGCCACGGGCGCTGCCAAGAAAGCACAGGGAGGGCTGCAGGCGGGTAGGGGCCCCCCAGGAAGCCCAGGGTGGTGGGTCCTAGTGTCAGTCTGGTTGTGATGAGAGAGTGGATAGAACGCTGTGCAAGTTCGGGATACACCGTCGACAGCAGGCATTGATAGTCATTATCTTCCCTGCTAACTGGCCCAAACGTCTTCTCCCAGGAGACCACCTTATCCAGAGTCGCCCTTAACCCCAGGTCACGCCCTAGTCCAGCACCTGCTGCATTTCCTTCAGCCTCACCACCGTCTGTAATAGGCGTATCTGCCTGTGACTGCCTGCTCCCTCCATCACTAGAATCCAGGCTCCAGCGGGGCAGGGCCTCCAGTCCTATCCATGGCCAGCACACCTTTGTTGAATGAATCATGACGTGGTTGTGGGAAGACACGGAATGTTGTCGAAGCCAAGACCCCACCACCGTGAGGACTACAAGTAAGAAAGCCACTGCAAACTGATCTGTGCTGTGGCACCAAAGGTTCATCTTTTTTTTTTTTTTTTTTTTCTTTTTAGGGCCAAACCTGTGGCCCACGGAGACCCCCAGGCTAGGGGTCGAATCAGAGCCACAGCTGCCGGCCTATACCACAGCTGCAGCGACTCGGGATCCAAGCCGTGCCCGCAACTTACACCACAGCTCACGGCAACGCCAGATCCTCAACCCACTGAGCGAGGCCAGGGATTGAACCCGCAACCTCATGGTTACTAAGATTCGTGTCCGATACTCCACAACAGGAACTCCCTCCAAGGATCATCTTTATTTCAAGGATGCTCAAATGTGGATGAACGCGTACAGTGAGTACTCTGTGATGCTGATGTAGAGGCTGGCAGTACTCGTCCCTGTTAGGTATTTTCCTTCCTAGTAATGTCCCTGGGCTTCTGTTGGGCAAATCAGTGCCCTTCTCTGGGCTGTTGCTTTTTCATTTCTTGAACATAAATGAACACAGATGCTGATCCCCACCGGTCTCGCCACTCACGTGTCGTGGCTCCTATTGATCTGAACTCTGATCATATGGCAGACCAGACTCCTTGTCCATTGTGGTTTCTTCGGGCTCCATGCTGGCCTAGCTGCACTTCTCAAAGGCCCACCATTAAGGGATATTCGTGAGGCATTGAAAGGTGAGATGGGGAGGAGTTCCTGTCATGGCTCAGTGGTTAACGAATCCGACTAGGAACCGTGAGGTTGAGGGTTCGATCCCTGGCCTTGCTCAGTGGGTTAAGGATCCGGCGTTGCCGTGAGCAGTGGTATGGGTTGCAGATGCGGCTCGGATCCCGCGTTGCTGTGGCTGTGGCGAAGGCCGGCGGCTACAGCTCCTGTTAGACCCCTAGCCTGGGAACCTCCATATGCCGCGGGTGCGGCTCTACATAAAGGCAAAAAGACAAAAAAAAAAAAAAAAGGTGAGATGGGGGCATGGGAAGAAATGTGTACATGATAGAAGCCTGCCTCCATAAAACAAACCAGGACAGAAAACCCTTCCATGTGTTTGTTTAAAAAATACAGATGTATACGCACATGCCTTATGTGTGTGTGTTTATGATCAGACGAGCATGGAGAAAGGCAAAGAAAGAGATCAGTTTGTAATTAACGCTGATTACCTGAAGGCTGGAAAGGCATGCTGTAGTGTGTTTGCATGTCTGCAGATCTGCCAATTCAATTAAAATTGTTCCTTTATTTATTTATTTATAATTGCAGTACAGTTGATTTATGACATTTTGTTAATTTCAGGTATACAGCAAAATGATATTATCTATATGTATGTGTGTACATATACATATATATGTATACACACATATATACATATCTTCTTCAGATTAATTTCCTGCATATGTATATAAATATACATATATATAATTGAATATACACACACACACACACATATGTTCTCCTTATCAGGTAAATTTCTATTACAGTTTATTATAAGATAGTGAATACAGTTCCCTATGCTATAGAGTAGGTCCTCGTTGTTTATCTCTTTTATATACAGTTGTGTGTCTATGTTAATCCCAAACTCCTAGTTTATCCCTCCTCCCTATCTTTCCCCTTTGGCAACCATCAGTTTGTCTTCTATGTCTATGAGTCTATTTCTGTTTTGTAAATTTGACCTGCCAACTTGGAAAGTCCATGTTAAGAAAAAATAGTTTGTATGATACAATCTCATTTTTATAAAATTGTATATCTATGGTTACCTGTACATGTGTCAAAAGAGATTACATACAAAGTGATTGCCAAATTCTTTCATAAAGAGACCACATACTGTATGGTTCCGTTTACATGAAATGCCCCCCCAAAGGAACATCTATAGAGACAGAAAGTAGATTAGTGCTTGCCCAGGGCTAAGGGTGGGAAACGGGGATTAACAGTAAATGGGATGACAAAAATATTTCAAAACTGGGTCACGGTGACAGATACCAACTCATTAAGTTTCCTAAAATGTCACCGAATCACACACTTGAAATGAACTACATCCAACTCTAATTTTTTAGCCACACTATACCTACCACACAAAGTACACCTCTAGGCATACAGTATGTAACCCCTGGCTTACCCAACAGGATTGTCAAGGGGATTGCCAGGCTCAGAGGTAAGTCTTTTCCTTGTGTTGGCTTTGGGTCAAGTTTTTTTACTTGATTAATGAAACATTAATCCTCAACTCAGGGAGTTCCCGTCGTGGCGCAGTGGTTAACGAATCCGACTAGGAACCATGAGGTTGCGGGTTCGATCCCTGCCCTTGCTCAGTGGGTTAACGATCCGGCGTTGCCGTGAGCTGTGGTGTAGGTTGCAGA
>PVHT021183555.1:25590704-25613833 GCA_004024745.2 Catagonus wagneri | reverse complement strand
GCGGGTGTGGCCATAAACCCACGGCCATAAAATGACAAAAGGCAAAAAAAAAATAAAATAAAATAATCCTCAACTCAATGGCCTTTTTTTGGTTTATTTTTTAGGCCCGCACTTGCAGCATATGGAAGTTCCCAGGCTAGGGGTCAAATCAGAGCTGCAGATACTGGCCTAAGTCACAACAACACCAGATCTGAGCTGAATCTATGACGCAAATCCTATGGACACTATGTCGAGTTCTTAACCTGCTGAGGCACCATGGGAACCTCATCTGTTCCTTTTTACTTATTTTGAACCTGACTACTAGAGAATCTAAGTTAAGTGTGTGGTTCACATTGTGCTTGTCTTGGAGGATGTTTTTTTGGATCTTCATTCCGTCCCATTCTCCTCCTATAGGTTTGGGAGTCTTCTACAAAGCACTTTGGGCTCAGTGCTACCTTTAGCTCCTACTTCATTTTCTGGGTGATTGAGACAACTCCACAGTCAGAAATGGCGATCCTATGAAAAGGTTAGAACTCTTTACTGCCACCTACTGGAAGGTTGGCACAAACATTTTTATTCTTATTTGTTTTTTCTTTTTATGGCTGCTCCTGTGGCATACTGAACTTCCCAGGCTACGGGTTGAATGGGAACTGCAACCGCCGGTCTACCCCACAGCCACAGCAACGTGGGATCCAAGCCACATCTGCGACCTACACATAGCTTGCGGCAACGCCAAATCCTCAGTCCACTGAGTGAGGCCAGGGATTGAATCCGCATCCTCAGGGAGACAATGTTGGGTGCTCGACCCGCTGAGCCATAACGTGAACTCCACGGCATAACAATTTAAACTGTGTGAACTCGCCCTGTGATGCTGGCTCCAACTGCGGTGGACAGTCTTGGCACAGTGGGGCTGCCACGTGCCAGGTGTCCACGCTTGGGTGGGGTCTGCAGAGAAGGATTTTGGCTCCTCCCCCCAAGCCTTCCCCATCAAGTGTCTGGTCTATAAGGTTCTTTTCTGCTCACACAAGGTGTTTTTAAACCCAGCAAGAAGACTGATTACTATCTGTCGGACTCGATTTGAAGGAGAAAAAAACATTATGTGGATGCTTACTTTTGGATATTTATGTTTTTCACTGGATAGGGTTCTACTGATTTCATAAAACACAGAGAAAGACCAAATGCTTAGTTTCTGGTCTTTGGAAACTAAGGGGTTGGAAAAACTCACTGTCTAATGGTCTGAGCAGGCATTGTGGGTGCCTGATCGTGGGAACCGTTGACAGGAAAGACCAAAACTTAGGGTCCTTCCCTCAAGACACTTAGTTTCTAGAGCAGGGATTTCTCTAGACAAACTTTTTCTTGGAAGGGTAAAAGAGTAACTATTTCAGTTACTGTGGGCCATACGGTTTCTGTGAAAACTGTTTTTTTTTTTCTTTTTAGGGCTGCGCTTGCAGCATATGGAAGTTCCCAGGTTAGGGGTCGAATCAGAGCTGTAGCTGCTGGCTTACAACACAACCACAGCAACACGGGATCTGAACCGCATCTGTGACCTACACCACAGCTCACAGCAACGCCGAATCCTTAACCCACTGAGCAAGGCCAGGGATCGAACCCGCAACCTCATGGATACTAGTCAGATTCATTTCTGCCGCACCACAATGGGAACTCCCTGTGAAAACTATTTAAAAGCAGCCATTGACAATATGGACTAGATCTGAGAGAATGAAATCTTGCCATTTGCAGCAACACGGATGGACTTGCAGGGCATTATGCTTAGTGAAGTAAGTCAAACAGAGAAAGACAAATACTGTATGATATTACTTCTATGGGGAATCTAAAAAATACAACAAACTAGTGAATAAAACAAAAAAGAAACAGACCCACAGGTATAGAGAGCAAACCAGTGGTTGCCAGTGGTGGGAAGGAGGGGCAGTGTAAGGGTGGGAGAAAATAAGGATCATTATGAGAGTATATGAAACCATGTGGACAAAACTTTGGAAAACTGTGAAGCACTTCCATATGTGCAATTTAAAGACTTTCATTCAATAAATTTTTTTTTTTGAGAAGAAATAGATTTGAGTGGTCACATTCCAATAAAACTATATATGCAGAGCAGGCAGTAGGCTGAATTTGGCCTAAGGTTCCTAATTTGCCCTACAGAACAGTGGTTTCAATGGCTGCCCCATAGGCTGGACCCATGCTATAGGGGTATTTTATATTTTACTTTTTACTTACTGTAGTTGGTTTTTGAAAAAAAATTACATTTGGTTGCCACCACTGAAAACCAAGGTGACTTTTATAAAATCTGCAGCTTCTCTTGAAGATACAGGAATCCTGAACTCACACTGACTCTCGGCTGCGACTGGCAGGAGTTGACTATTGCTGCCTCTCTAGAGCGAGGCAGGCCTGACTTCCCACTTCACTCACTGAAGTCACCTGCTTGGAGGAGTTCCTGTTGTGGCTCAGTGGTAAGAACCCCACTAGTATCCATGAGGATGCGGGTTTGATCCTTGGTCTCGCTCAGCGGGTTAAGGATCCGGCACTGCCGTGAGCTGTGGTGTAGGTCACAGACATGGCTTGGGTCTGGCGTTTTGCTGTGGCTGTGGCGTAGGCCGGCATCTGCAGTTCTGATTTGACTCCTAGCTCGGGAACTTCCATATGCCGTGGGTACGGGCCTAAAAAGACTGAAAATTAAAAGAAAAAAATCTGTTTGGTTACTGTAGGTATTTGGGGCTTGAGCCATGGTCCAGAGCACACCTGATGAAACCTAGGCTGGCACGATGTCCGATTAAGAGATAGCAATGGAAAGGTTTGGGGGATGCACCCGGGAGTGTGGTACCCACAAACCAACCCGCTGAACCTCTGATTTCACCTCAGCTGCCCTAGGGAATGGGCTGCTCACCTGAAGTTTGCACCGGAGGGTTAATGCAGTCACTTACTTTGATGACATCCTCGTCTGTGGACTTGCATTCCACCGACTCCGAGATATCCGTCACCACACTGTTCTCCTCCACGGAGACCACCTTGATGGGCGTGGCCACCGTCTTGCCCGTGAGGATGGCAGTATTCAGAACCTCGGTGTCCTGCCGGGAGAACCAGACACACCTGGGTCAAGGGAGCCATTCAGTTCTCTCGGGCGCTGGGGCAAGCTTTCCAAGGTATGTGCCAGGCCGTCCTTGTTTAGACAAGACATGGCAGCCTCACCTTAGAAACCTGGGCAAAAGGGCTCCTCTCTAACCCTTTGCCAAGAACATTTCACAATTTACTTTTAGTTTACTGGTGAGCATCTTCCTTATTTTTTGCACAAAAATAGAAAAATATGTTTTCTTTTTCTCCATTGCAGAGATTGAGTAAAAGTTAACTCATCAGTGAGGTTTGGGTTGGAAGCAACAGAAATGGATTCTGGCTAGTCTGAGCAGGAAGGCACTCTGGTAAGCTGGAGAATGCAAGGTGCTCGGGTTTGGCGTTCTCGTCATGGCTCAGTGGTAACGAAACCGATTAGGATCCATGAGGATGAGGGTTTCATCCCTGGCCTCAAGTAGTGGGTTAAGGATCTGGCGTTGCTGTGCTGTGGTGCAGGCTGGCAGCTGTAGCTCCAATTCGACCCCTAGCCTGTGAACTTCCATATGCCATCAGCGTGGCCCTTAAAAAAAAAAGCAAAAAAAAAAAAGATGCTCACGTTCTAATTCCCAGAATCTGTGCACCTGTTACCTTACATGGTAAAAGGGACTTTTCAGCGGTGACTGAGCTAAGGATCTGGAGATGGGAAGATGATCCTGGATTATCTGGGGTGGACCCAACATCACGGTAAGAGGTAGCCAGTGCGGGGGATGGTCAGATGAAAAGAAGGTGAGGTGGTGATGGAGGCAGAAGTCAGAGTGACGTGATCATGATGCGGGAGGTGTAGGCTGCCTCGGGAAGCTGGAAAAGGAAGCCATGTCCCCCTAGAGCCTGCAGAGGGAAGATGGCCCTGCCGAATCTGAGTTTCAGCCTCCTAAGACTCATTTCTGACCACTTACTTCCACTTATTTATATAATAAACTTGTATTCATTTGCTACAGCAGCCACAGGAAGTGAACTGTAGGTTCTTACTGGTGGGTCCTAAGATACCCATAGGATCAAAGGAAAACCTGAAGAAGCTTGTTGGAAAGGCAGGACCAAGGACAGCTTCCAGGGATATTGAAAAAAAAAAGGGTGGGCAGTGTCTCTAGAGTGACGTGTAATGAACGGCTTCAACCATTTCTATCCTTGAGTGACTCTGCTTAGGATTTAAGTTTTCTGGAGGCAGAAGCTGCTTGGTCTTGTCACGGTGCCCATCCATTACCAAGGGGAGGACGGGGCCACTTTGACCCACATGCCTACCGAGACAGACTCCAACCAGCAAAAAGTCATATTAAAAAAGAATTCAGAACTGTGTCATCAGAAGAAGATAGAACGGATGGATCCCCCTCAGACACACCACACAACAGATGACCCCCGCAAGGTCAGTGAGTCAGGCAGTTCTTACTCCCAGATGTCTGTGATCCTCACATCTGGGTGGTGGGCACCAGCCCACAGGGTTTCATTGTTTTGTGCAGATTTTCCAGCTAAGGACCTGGAGACGGGACAATGATCCTGGGGGTGGACCCAACATCACTGTAAGAGTGGCTTCGCTGTTTTGTGCAGACTTTTTTTCAGCAAATCAAACTAAACTGCCTTCCTCTGTTGCCCCAGGAGGGGTCCAGGGACTTCGGTCTATCCTGTTCCTATTGACTTCAGGCAAAATGATTAGCATCATCTCACGCATAATGTGATTTGCAAAGAGATGAAGAAAAAGCCTCCTCTTTTGAGTCTGTAGGCACCCCCTGCTTGTACTTTTGTAATCCATTTCTTTATGGCCAAATGAAGATGAAAAATGGCTCTGGGACATCTATTGGTACCTTTTCCCCTTTGGGTCAATTTCTCCCCAAGTCCTTCTCCAGAACTGCAAGCTCCACTTTGAAGCGAGAGATGCAAGGGAAGGGATTTTTCTCAGTTCTTTCTCCAGGGAAGCCACCGACACAGAAATGACCTTTTGCATTAAAGAGCAGAGCTGGAAGAGTCGTCGGTAATAAGTAGAGTGCCAGCCTCTCTCAATTCTGGTGCCCACCAGCCAAGCAGTTCCTTAACCCTCTGCCATGTCTTCTCTTGGGTCCACAGGATTCCTGGAGCTGGAGCTGCAACCTGGGCAGTTTGCACACTGGCTATTACAAGAAGCTAAGAATACCGCAGACATTCCCCAAGTCCATTTTCAGGTTCATTACAGGTAATGTGCTCAGAGTTCAGTCTTAACGTTTTCTTTCTCAGAATGGTCTTTGGCTAATGGCTTCATTAAAGCAGCAAACTCCCTAGTGGGTTAATTGTGATTAGCTTTCTAATGGTCACTGCAGCCTCTCTCCTCCCCCCCCCCCACACACACACAACCTCCTCTATCTAATGCTCCCTAACCCTAAACTGAATTACATCAAGATTAAGACTGGTAGGTCCTTAGACATTTTCTCACTGACCAAGATCAATTTCAAAAGCAGAAATTAATGGGTGAAGAAAGCACTGGTCATTGGGATAAACTGGTTAGGCCACAGGGGTGAAGTTTCTGTATTTAAAAACTCCCTTCCTGACCAATGGTTTTGGTGAATGGGGAGTTCCTCCTGTGGCTCAGTGGTAACGAGCTCGACTAGTATCCATGAGGACGAGGGCTCGATCCTTGGCCTCGCTCAGTGGATTAAAGATCCGGCATTGCCACAAGCTGTGGTGTAGTTTGCAGAAGTAGCTTGGATCCCGTGTTGCTGCAGCATAGGTCAGCAGTTGCAGCCCTGGTTCGACCCCGAGTCCGGAAACTTCCATATGTGGTGGGAGCAGGCCTAAAAAGACAAAAAAAAAAAAAGGTTTTACTGAATGGGAACTCCTCCTGTGTCTGAGTAGGCTAAGAATCTGACTGCAGCAGCTCAGGTTCAATCCCATGCCTTGCGCAGTGCGTTAAAGGGTCCGACGTTGCCAAAGGTGGCAGCTGCAGCTTAGATTCAGTCCCTTCCATGTGCCGTGGGTGTGGCCATTAAAAAAAAGTTTTGATAAATGTTTGTTACAGGGAGTCTGGATTCCCAGGTTCTACTTCGTTTCGCTGTTAACTTTCTGCATAACCTCAATCCGGTCTCTTATCTTTGGGAATATTGGTTTCTTCATTTTACACGTCAAGGGACCACATCTTGTCTGACTCTCTTTCCAGCCGTCAAGCCCTAGATAACCATGAAGACCCGACAGCCTTTTAATGAATCCGCACTGTGCATCCAGCATGTTCCCATCCCTGGGTTATAATGTAGTGACAAGTCCATGCTCACAGAGATGGATGGGGTGGGGGGGGGGGGGGGGACACAGGCAAGCAGGCAAACACAATATTGTGTTTGTCAGGACTTTTTCATTAACTTGTGGCCAAAATCCAGCTCAAGGTAGTCTTGCAAAAAGGGGACCTACTGGCTCGTCTAATGCGCATATCCAGGGGAAGATTCCAGCCGCAGGGATGGCTAGAACCTGGTCCTCAAAGGATGTTTCAATTAATGTCCATGTGTCTCCATCTCTTGACTCTCTTTTCCTCTGTTTGGCTTCATTAATCAGTGAGCTATTTCTACCCAGTAGACTCCAGCGATATTTTCCACGGCTCAAATCTGGGTCTTTCTTTCATACAACTCAAGAGCAACAAACAAAAAGACAAAACCCTCAAACAGCTCAGTTTAAAAACAGGCAAGAGATCCAACTAGACATTTTCCAAAGAAGATAACCAAATGGCCAACAGGTACGTGAAGAGATGCTCAGCATCCCTAAATCATCACGGGAATGCAAGTCAAACCCACAAAGAGATAGTACTTCAGACCTGTTCAGGTGGATATTATCAAAAAGTCAAAAGGTGACGGGTTGGTGGTGAGGTGTGGAGGAAAGGAAACCCTTGTGCAGTGTTGGTGGGAACATAAGTCGCTGCAACAATTGTGGGAAAGAGTATGGAGGGTCCTCAAAATACTAAAAAATTGAACTATCATACGATCCAGCAATCTCCCTTCTGGATATATATCCTAGAAAGAAGACCTACTATCTAGAAGAGTTGTCTAGGCCCCCATGTTCAATGCTGTATTATCAGAGTAGTCAAGATGAGGAAACCACCTAAGTGCCTGTTGACAGATGGTTGGAACTTTTTTTTGGCCATGCCCATGGCATGTGGAAGTTCCCCGGCCAAGGATCGAACCTGTGACACAGCAGTGGTAACACTGGATCCTTAATTGGCTGAGCCAAGAGGGAATTTCACATTGACAGATGAACGGTCAAAGAAAATGTGATATATGTACAATGGAATGTTATTCAGCAGTAAAAAAAACAAGAAAACCCTGCCATCTGTGACAATATGAATGAAACAGGAGGGGGTTATGCTAAATAAAGTAAGCCAGATTCAGAAAGATAAACATTTCATGATCTTATTGATATGTGGCATCTAAAGAGTTGTACTTGTAGAAGCAGAGAGTAGACTGGTGGTTGCCAGGGCCTGGGAGTGGAGAATAAAAGGAATTGTGGCTGAAAGGGTACAGATGTTCATTTAGAAGACAGATAAGTTCTAGACACCTAATGTATAGCACAGTGACCATAATTAATAATCGTGTATTGAATACTTGAGATTTACACACACACACACACAACTATGTGAGATGAGGATGTGTTAATGGGCTTGATTGTTGTAATGATTTCACAATGTATACACCTATCAAAACATATACCTTATACATATACACAATGGAATACTACTCAGCCATGAAAAGGATGAAACAATGCCACTTGCAGCAACATGCATGGACTTAGAGATCATCATACTAATTGAAGTAAGTCAGAGAAAGACAAATATCATATGATACCATTTATATGTGGAATCTAAAATACAACACACACAAACTTATCTAGGAAGCAGAAACAGACTCATAGACACAGAGAACAGACCTATGGTCACCAAGGTGGGGGAAGGGAGGGAAGGGCTGGGAGTTTGGGATTAGCAGATGCAAACTATTCTATGAAGAATGGATAAGCAACAAAGTCCTAGTGTCGAGCACAGGGAACTATATTCAAAATCCTGTGATAAACCATAATGGAAAAGAATATAAAAAAGAATGTATATGTAAACATACATGTATATATAAATATATGTATTATATGTGTATATAAATACGTATGTAGGGAGTTCCGATCGTAGCTTAGTGGAAACAAATCCGACTAGTATGCATGAGGATACAGGTTCGATTCCAGGCCTCGATAGTGGGTTAAGGATCTGGCGTTGCCGTGAGCTGTGGTGTAGGTTGCAGACGCGGCTTGGATCCCACATTGCTGTGGCTGTGGTGCAGGCTGGCACCTGCAGCTCCAATTTGACCCCTAGCCTGTAAGCTTCCATGTGCCATGGGTACGGCCCTAAAAAGCAAAATAAACAAACAAACAAACAAACAAATAAATAAATAAATGTGTGTATGCACGTGTATATATCTGAGTCCCTTTTTCTGTATAGCAGAAATTAATACAACATTGTAAATCACCTACACCTCAATAAAGTAAATGTAAAAAATAGATATCTTAAATATATTCAATTTTTGTCAATCATATCTCAATAAAGCTGGAAAAAAATCCCTATCTTTCTGGTAAAACCATCAAATTGGTGTTAGTGACTCCGATTGAGTCAAGAGGCCCCACGTGAGCTGCAGTGCTGGTGCTGGGGTGACCTTTATAATGATCTGAGGAGGGGTCTTTGATATCATGGAGAAAAGGGATAGATTCTTTTTTTCCCTTTCTTTTTTCATTAAAGTTGATTTATATCTATAAGCTGCATCTGTGAACTACACCCCAGCTCACAGCAAGGCCAGATCCTTAATCCACTGAGCGAGACCAGGGATCGAACACGCATTCTCATGGATACTAGTCAGATTCATTCCTGCTGTGCCACAATGGGAACCCCTTTCTTTTCTTGTTAACACCACCCCCATGGCATATGGAGGTTCCCAGGCTAGAGGTCGGATCACAGCTGCAGCTGCCGGCCTACACCACGGCCACAGCATCATCAAATCCTTAACTCGCTGACCGAGGCCAGGGATCCAACCCACACCTCATCCTCATGGATACCAGTTGGTTTCTTAACCTGCTAAACAACAACGGGAACTCCTTGGTACACTCTCTTTAAATGCATACAAATGTGTGTTTTCTGAAACCCCAGCCCGACCTGGAAGAACTCAGATTGTGCACGGCAAGCTGGGAGCAGATGCCACCTGCCTTTATTCCCGCCCAGTGCGGCTCTGGAACCCAGGCTGAGGGCTGCCCTCCCTCTAGGCTCTCTTTCCCCAGCATCATGGAGGGAGTCCCCCCTCTGAAAGCAGGGGGTGTCCGCCTCCCATCGCCTTTAGCAGACCTCAGATTCCACCCATCCACGCCCTTGCAGAGCTTCACAGCGTATGACTGAGGCACAACTGTTAACTTGAACAGTTTTCATTTCATTACATATTTGTTCTCTGCTTTTATCCTTTTTTCCCCCTCTCCCACCTCCCCCTTCCATCAGAAACCGGAGAACTGCTCTGTTTTTCTGGAAAGAATCAATAAAATAAGGTACTTCTAAATCACTGTCATTTCAAACTTGAAAGAAGCCAGAGGCTTTGGAGAAAACAACGCTTTGTTTGACTTGCCCTCCGAAATGTAAATTGCTTTGGCCAGTTTCCGTATTTTTTTACAAACTGGAGTTTTAATTTTTAAATAAATAGTACAGAATTACTTTGGGAGTGTTAAAAAAGCTGAGGGGATGTGAACGGATTAAAAAGATGGGACAAGGAGTTCCCATCGTGGCTCAGCGGGTTAAGAACCCGAAATAGTGTCTATGAGGATTCAGGTCATGGAGGGGGTGCTGTGGCCGGGCAGACATAGAAAAGTAAATCAAATAAAAATAAGACAATATGGAGCAAAGTTCCTGCTGTGGCCCAGCAGGTTAAGAGCCTGACACAGTGTGCGTGAATATGCAGGTTCGATCCCTGGCCTCACTCAGTGGGTTAAGGATCCATTGTTGCCGTGAGCTGTGGTGTAGGTAGCAGATGTGGCTCGGATCTCAAGTTGCTGTGGCTGTGGCGTAGGCTGGCACCTGCAGCTCCAGTTCGATTCCTGACCTTCCATATGCTGCAGGTGTGGACATGGAAAGAAAAAGAAAAAGGAAAAAAGTATGTAGCAAGCAGGTGAACAGTACTTGGCTGGACTAACAGAAACATTAGCATTGGTGGGTGTGGAAGTGATTGCAGCCGGAGTGTTTCGGGTTTTCCCTGAAGAAAGTGGCTTAGAGTGAATTCAGTTACTAGGACAGATTACCATCGAGTGGTTTATTGTCAATGCTGGGTGGGGACAGATGTTGCCATCGTGCATTGCTTCTTAGAATTCATTTTTAAAAATTCAATTAATTGACATCTTTGCAGGCAGAGGAAGTATCTATGAGAGTCTTACCGATAACCATTTTCAGCACATTCGACTTTTACAGATTGAGCAAGATTCCGGGGCCAAATCCTGCCTGACCTTAGTTTTATGGACTCATGAGCCAAGAATGATCTTTGCATCATCAAGGCTAGAAAGAAAGAAAGAAAGAAAGAAAGAAACAGGCCACAGAGACTGTGTGTCCCCACAAAAGCTAAAACATTTACTATCTAGCCCTTTGCAGAAAAACTTGGCCAAATCCGGAACAAGAACATTTTCTCAAAATGCTGGGGTTCTCAGCATGTCCCCCAAGGGCATCTCGGATACCTTTGGGGTTCTAGCCATTCTGTTTCGTAGAGCCGAGCATCCTTGCAGGTGCAACTCCTGTCCCTGTCCTTACAGCATTGCTTTCCTTCAATCGTTACCTCCCTTGATAAACTGTGTTTTCAGCTGAACCTCAGCATCATGACAGAAGCCTGCATCCTTTGCTGGATTTGGGTAGATTTGCATCACATCGTGACAATTTGCATTTCACATGATAATTGGCATCACATGTGGGAGCCCCGGGGACTTTGGACCCACAAGAAGCATTGCCCCAGAGCAGAGGGCTTCAGGTTACAGAGGAAGTGGTATTTGAATTGGGGCTGACTTTGTAAGTGCTTCCTAAATTGTAGTCATGATCATTGTCATCTTATGGTTCCCTGCACACACTTTTAGCCCAAGGAAGGCTAAAAATGAATTAATACGAATATTTGAAAAAGAAGAAATCCCTACGATTGGCTTTTGCAGACTTAAGCATGGCAGATAACATTACAAATGACGGCTTCAGAAGTAAAAGTATATGAGTAGACACAGAACAAACTAGCAGTTACTGGGGGAGAGGGAGAAGGGGAGAGGGGCAACATAAGGGTAGGGGAGTAAGAGACACAAACTATTAGGTATAAAATAAGCTACAAGGATGTGTTGCACCACACGGGCTAGTATTTTATAATAAATAGAAATGGGGTCTAGCCTTTAAAAGTTTTGAATCACACTATTGTGCACCTGTCGTTTCTACAATACTGTTCAGTGACTAGACTTGAATAAAAAAGCAAAACAAAGTACATGAGTAGGAAAAAACCAACAACTGCTTCTTCCTCCATCTCAGAAGTGCAGTAGGTTGGGAAAGCTGCTGCCTAGTTGGAGGAAGGACATTTGAGACAGCCGGACGGTCCCCTGGCTCACGTGGCAGGCTCTGGGAAGATCGGAGGTCCATTTTTTTTTTTTAATGGCAACACCCACTGCACATGGAAGTTCTTGGGCCAGGCATGGACTCCGAGCCGCAGCTATGACCCATACAGCAATGCCACATGGTTTAACCCACTGTGCAAGCGGTGGTGGTGGTGGGGTCCAACCCTTGCTTCCACAATGGCTCAGGTCTTAACCAACTGTGCCACAGGGGGAACTCCCAGAGGTCCAATTTTGAAAACCAAGAGAGTCGGGGTTCTGGCATTCAGAAGGCTGAGCACTGCTCCAGTGAGATGAAGTCGGATGGCCCATCTTGCTTCCTGGTGCTGGCTCTGTGGAATTTCAGGTCCTGTCCTCTCTGTGCTTTCTTTTCCTCATCTGTGACGTGGGACAGTCCCACTTTCCTCCAGGGCTGCTCTGGGAATTTGACGAGGGAACCTAGGCAAACCCTCCCAGTTCAGGGCCTGGCACAGAGGCAGCCCCTCCATAAACACCAGCCCCGCCTTCCTCAGTCCTGGGAAACGGAGTTCAAGAACCATGACTCTGAATTTCCATCTCCATTTTCACCAGATCACTCTGGGGCACCCCAGCTTCTCAGCTGCAAGGAGAGCATTCAACTGTAACTGATTTGAGAACTAATTTAGCATTGCTTAGAAGTCATTTAATTAAACTTTTAATTCCATCAGGCGGCGCCATTGGCAGGACGGGGGCGGGGGGTAGGCAGTTGCTATAGGCTTCAGAGCTAAACGAAGGTTGTGGAGCGAAGAGGGGAGTGGGCTGGGACCAATCTCTCCAGTGAATTTAGGGTCTAGGATCGACCCATCCCCCCCCCCATCTGAAATAAAGAAAAAGAGCTTCCTTCCAATTCTTGGCTGCCAGACCATGGCGAGGTCTGTTTATCAGGGTCATATTTTGAGACATCAAGCTACGTCTGGTTTTTCCCTCTGTGGTTTCATTGTTCTTAGCCCAAACTCAAGCTCAGAAACCGGTTCTGAGTGTGGATCTTTGGAGCAGGATGGCCAGCAAAACCGCCTCCCCAAATTCCCAAGAGAGGAGAAGGTTCCCAAGGATTGACAAAGCAACTCGGCCGAAAGCAGGAGGGAGAATGGGGCTCCCCTCCACCATCCTTCTAGAGCAGAAGGAAATGTTTACATTCCCTGGGACAAAGAGGACTTGGCTTCAAAGAGGAGGCAGTCAGTGCTCTGTTTCTGGATGGCACCTCTGGGAAGAGGCAAGAGAAGGTGGCTGTCTGGCTTGTCTACACAGTGACAGCAAAGATCTCTGGATCTCAGATCTCTGGATCCCTCTGAGAGAGGCAGGAGCTGGAAAAATAAATTGACCGAGTGGGAGGAAAAAAAACCCAAGGTATTATAGCCAAAATGGGCTAGCTGGTACTCAATATTCATTCCCTGGGTGCGACCATGCAATGGGGTTCAAGTACATGGTTCTCAAAGTGTGGTCTCTGGACCACCAGAGTCAGTATCACCTAGAAATGCAGATAAAATGGCCGGAACACTAGCAGCCATCTTGTCCCACAAAGCAAACTTAGAAATGAAAGCCCCTCACTGAGGACGATAGCATCACCTGGGACCACAAATTCTTGGGCACCACCCTAGACACACTTAGTCAGAAGCTTGGGGTGGAGCCCATGAACACGTGGCTTAACGGTCTCTCCACGTGATTCTGATGCTGCTCAAAAGTTTGAGGACTACTGTTCTAGTCTAAATGTAAGCAGAAATGTTCTGCAACACTTTAGGAAATCTGCTCCATTGGATGTGTAAGGGGGGTGTTCTTCTTGCTCTTTTCCTCTTCTGCTACCTGGAATGCAGACACAATGGCTGGAACACTAGCAGCCATCTTGTTCCACAAGACAAACTTGGAAATGAAAGCCACTCACTGAGGATGATAGGGTAGAAAGACA
Source organism: Catagonus wagneri (assembly GCA_004024745.2). Taxonomy (NCBI): domain Eukaryota; kingdom Metazoa; phylum Chordata; class Mammalia; order Artiodactyla; family Tayassuidae; genus Catagonus; species Catagonus wagneri. Next base: position 25,600,236 of record PVHT021183555.1, on the reverse strand, counting down.
GGAGAAGCCTAAGTCTCTGATGACTAAGGATTGGTCCTGGATTTACTTATATATGTGAGATAAACTTCATTTGTGTTTTCCACTGGTTTTGACCATTTGCTGTTGCGTTCAGCCAAACCTAAGGGTAACCCACATAGATACTTCTTTGCATGCTTGAGATGGTGGATGAAGACAGCCACTTGCTCTACTTGGACGCAACATCTTTGGTTTTGTAACCAGAAGATGATTCCACGGGAAGGGTGATAGATGGTGGCTTGCGTCTGGAGAATGGCAGGGAATGGTAGTAATACCATCGTTTTCTGCTGGTGGTGGCGACAGTTCCTGTGAACAAGGCTGACAACAGGGTTGTTAAGAGAGAAGGGCCCAGCAGAGACTGACAATTCAGCTTAATTTTCTACATCGGAAACAATACTCCAAGAGGGCACTTCCTTTTCTTCATTCAAGGCATTTTTTTTCCTGTCTTTTTTAGGGCTGCACTTGCCACAAATGGAAGTCTGCAGACTAGGGGTCAAATCAGAGCTGCAGCAGCCAGCCTACGCCACAGCCACAGCAATACCAAATCTGAGCCACGTCTGTGACCTACACTGCAGCTTGGGGCAATGCTGAATCGTTAACCCACTGAGTGAGGCCAGGGATCATAACTGCATCCTCATGGATACTAGTCAGATTCTTAACCTGCTGAGCCACAATGAATGAATATTGAGCCACAGGGAATGAATAGTGAGTACCAGCTAGCCCCTTTTGGCTATAATACCTTGGGTTTTTTTTCCTCCCACTCGATCAATTTATTTTTCCAGCTCCTGCCTCTCTCAGAGGGATCCAGAGATCTGGGATCCAGAGATCTTTGCTGTCACTGTGTAGACAAGCCAGACAGCCACCTTCTCTTTTTTTTTTTCGTTCAAGGCATCTTAAGTTAAAATGATGTATGAATGGCCCAGCAGCAGGTGGAGATGCTGGTGAGTGAAGGTGCTCGAAATGAAGGTTCTGGATTCAGATTAGATGAACCCAGGGAAGTGCTATGTGGTTAACAGACGACTTTGTTAGGCGCAACCGGCTATTTACATAATCCTGTGATTAAGAATACATTACATATACACACACAGGCATCGTAAGGGCGACCTTTCGAAATTCCAGCCTCTAACATAATTTTCCCCCAACCAGACTGAGTGCAGACACCCAGCTGGCCGCAATTTTTCTCATCAGAGACAGAAGGGAAACCTTATTACTGGCTGGAGTGTGAACGGCAGGCCTGACGGAGCGGGCTAGATGGGACTTGCATCTCATCACACAGCTTCCTCTCATTTCCTAATGAAACGTGATCCCCAAGAGTTCCGCACGATTTTGGGGGTAGAATCGGTTTTTGAAAAATTGCTCCGGGAGACGCCAATGGGGAAATGCACTGCCGATGGGGGAAATGGAACCTAATATTCTCATCATTTCTGCTCTGCAGTGACTTTTTTTTTTTTGCCTTTTGTCATTTTAGGGCCACACCTGTGGCATGTGGAGGTTCCCAGGCTAGGGGTCTAATCGGAGCTGTAGCCACTGGCCTACACCACAGCCACAGCCACAGCAACGCAGGATCCGAGTCGTGTCTGTGACCTACACCACAGCTCACGGCAACGCCGGATCATTAACCCACTGAGCAAGGCCAGGGATTGAACCCGCAACCTCATGGTTCCTAGTCGGACTCGTTAAACACTGAGCCACGATGGGAACTCTGGCTTTGGGGTTTCCAAGAAACAGCGAGGGCCAGGAGGTGGAGAGGCTGGGGAAGAGGACCAGGCATTGCCCTCGGGCAGTCAGTCTCTTTCCAACATTCCAGGGAGCAAGAGAAAAGACCTCCATCAATTTCCTGGCAGGTCCATCCACAAGGTGATTCTTCCCAGCTGTACTTCCTCCTCTGTTTGTCTTCAACTTTTTTTTTTTCCTTTGTGGCTGCACCTGCAGCATATGGAGGTTCCCAGATTAGGGGTCAAATAAGAGCTGCCGCTGCCAGCCTACACCACAGCCATGGCAACGCCAGATCTGAGCCGCCTCTTTGACCTACACTGAAGCTTGCGGCAATGCCAGATCCTAAACGCACTGAGTGAGGCCAGGGATCGAACCCACATCCTCATGGATATTAGTTGTTCTTAACTTGCTGAACCACAACAGGAGCTCCTGTTTGTCTTCACATTGCAATTCCTTCTAGAAATGCTAGCCCAGTGGCAGAGTGGACCAGTGAGGGTCCCCATCTAAATACAGTATCTCAGCCCAGTATTCCAGAGCAGTACCGAATTTTCAGAGCTGAGCCAGGAAAGCTTGCTGGCCAGCTCGCACGTCTCAGAACATGACTGTAAATAATCAGACCAGTTCATGTTGACCAGCCATCCACAACACGTCAAGTGTTCATAGTGATTATCACCATCATCATCATTTATGCTTAAGCCTGTGTTTGTTTTCTAGAGCTGCTCTTATAAAAGATCACAAACTGGGTAGCTTAAAACACCAGACATTTGGAGTTCCTGCCAGGGTGCAGTGGGTTAAGAATCTGGCTGCAGCAGCTCGGGTCACTGCAAAGGTGCAGGTTGCATCCCCCGACCAGCACGGTGGGTTAAAGTGTCTAGAGTTGCAGCATCTTTGGGGTAGGTAGCAGCTGTGGCTCGAATTCGATCCCAGGCCTGGAAACCTCAATATACCGCAGATGCGGCCATAAAAACAAAAAACAAAAACAAACAGACAAAAACCCCGTTTATTCTCTCACAGCCCTGGAGGCCAGAAGTCCGAAATCAAGGTGGTGGCAAGGTCGTGATCCCTCCGAAACCTGTCAAGGAGAATCCTTCTCTGCCTCTTCCAGCATCCTTGGGGCTCCTTGGCTGGTAGAGGCACCACTCCAATCTCTGCCTCCATCATCCATGGCCTCCCTGTGTGTGTCTGTGTCTTCTTATAAGGACACCGGTCCTACTGGATTAGGGCCTCTCTTAATTAGACCACATCGTAAGTTGATGACTTCTGCAAAGACCATCTTGCCAAATAAGATCACATTCACTGAGGCTGAGGGTTCAATATCCTTAAGATGTTGAAGTCTTCGCTGTATCTTTTGGGGAGAACAATTAAATCCCTAAGAATGCCTCTTTCTTCCTTGGCAGAGAACTTTCATGGGGCTTATTGCCATATTTGAGTGCCAACATGGCACAGGAAAAGGGTTGATGTTGCCACAGTGAGGGAAACTGAGGCCCAGGGAATTTGCGGTTGAAGCCTCCAGCCTCCTGATGGCCACGCCCTCCAACACGGTCTCCTTCCTTTATGCAAAACAGCCTTCTGGCTCAAAACTGAACTGAACCCCTCAGCACCGTCCTTGCTGGTGACTGTGCCAACCCCACCCCAGGGCCACCTCACCACCCACCAAGGCTCTGAGGCTTTCCAAGTACTGCCTGCTGTTCCAGGCTTCTTTGCATGGCTGACTTATTTCCTGCTCCCAACAGCCCCCCACTTCACAGGTTAGCAGAGTCACAGACGGTTTAAGGAATTTGCTGAAGCATCCATAGCTGCTGGAAGTTCCCTGGTGGCCTAGCTGTTAAGGATCCTGAATTGTTACTGCTGTGGCTTGGGTTACTGCGGTCGTGCAGGTTTGATCCCTGACCCAGGAACTTCTGCTTGCTGTGGGCAAGCCTAAACAAACCAACAAAGAGAATCTACAGCTTCTAAGTGTGGCGGTGAGTAGAGGAGGTGGAACTCCAGCTCTGAGCCCCGACACTATCTCATAGCAACACCCCTAAAGATGCTCTAAACTGACTTTTCTTTAAAAAAATGTACGGCCACGCCTTCAGCATATGGAGGTTCCTAGATTAGGGACTGAATCTGAGCCGAAGCTTCTACATCTGCCACAGAGACGGCAATGCCGGATCCCCCAAACTACTGCCTGTAAATTGACTTTGAAAAAGCGAATGCATATATTACACATCTCGGGGAAAGCTTCTTTAAAAAAGGACAACTCATGATTCTTTTTTTTTTTGGTCTTTTTGCCTTATTTGGGCCGCACCTGCGGCATATGGAGGTTCCCAGGCTAGGGGGCTAACAGGAGCTGTAGCTGCCGGCCTTCACCACAGCCACAGTAATGTGGGATCCGAGCCGCGTTTGCAACCTACACCACAGCTCACAGCAACGCCAGATCCTTAACCCACTGAGCAAAGCCAAGGATCGAACCCGCAACCTCATGGTTCCTAGTCAGATTCATTAACCACTGAGCCACGATGGGAACTCCAACTCATCATTCTTGAGATATAATTCAGATGCCTTGCAGTTCACCCACTTAGCATGCGAATAGCCAGTGCAACTATTTAGTTTCAAAACATTTCCGTTCCCCACCCTCCCTCCCCAAAGGAAACCTCTACATCCATCAGCAGTCACTCCCCAACCTCCCTGCCTCCCAGTCCCTGTCAACAACTCATCTATTTCCTGTTTCTACAGATTTGCCTGGACACTTCCTATAAATGTGATCATATATGCGGTCTTTTGTGCCTGGCTGGTTTCACTCAGCATCATGGTTGCAAGGTTCATCTGTGTTGGAGCCCATGTCAGTGCTTCTCTCTCTCTCTCTTTTTTTGGCAGCATATGGAGTTCCTGGGCCAGGGATCAGAACCAAGCTGTAGCTGTGACCTAAGCCGCTGCTGTGGCAACACCACATCCTTAACTCACTGCAGGGATCGAACCTGACTCCCAGAGCTCCCGAGATGCCACTGGTCCCGCTGTGCCACAGCAGGTACTCCCATTCTTTTTGTTATTGCCTAATAACATTCCAGGGTATGTACGGACGCCTTTGCACCTATCCATCCATCAGTAGATGAACATGTGGGTTGTTACTGGACCACTTTTTGGCTACTGTGAATAACGCTGATACAGACATAAGTACACATTTCTCATGTGGATGAAGGCTGTCATTTCTCTGGTGTGTTTACCTGGGCATTAGGATGTGAACGACTCCTTTTTAAAGCCAGGTAATTACATTGATTCTTCCCCAAGATGAATTATCTTTAACTTCTTTGCCCTGGAAAAGTTACAGTAATCCCTCAAATTGATGAATCACTTTTCCTCCAAAGTGGACTAAGTGCTTTTTTTTTCTTTTTTCCTTTTAGGGCCGCACCTGCAGCATATGGAAGTTCCCAGGCTAGGGCTTGAATCAGAGCTGCAGCTGCCCACCTATGCCATAGCCATGCAAGCGGGATCCGAGCAGCCTCTGTGACCTACACCACGACTCACAGCAATGCTGGATCCTTAACCCAGTGAGCGAGGTCAGAGATTGAACTCCCATCCTCATGGGTACTAGTTGGGTTCATCACTGCTGAGCCACCACGGGAACTCCCCAAGTGCCTTTCTTAACCACGTGCAATCCACCTCTGTGGCATCTTAGCAGAGGGTGGGGTGTTTTTCTGTTTTGTTTGTTTTTGTTTTATTAACAGTCATTTCTAAGCAAGGGAGGCAGTGAGATGCCTCTGCCCCAGGTGCCCCAGCTCAGAGGCTGGGACGAGAGGATGTGACCACAGGTCAGGCGTCCTGTCCCAAAGCCCTGGGTCCACTCCACTTACAGGCATGTGGGCGATGTCCCCCTCCTTCCTCTGTGAATGCCGCTTGTTGTGACGCTCAGAACACCGTGTTCCGAGCCCTGAACATTCCTAGACGGTGTCTCATTAATTAGAGTCCCGGCCCATTGGCTGCCTTTCGAGCTGCATCTTAATTAGTGACCCCCCCGGGCCGATCCTTTCTTAGCACAGGAGTTCTTTGTTGGATCTCTTGTCTCTTCCGATTTTCAAAGCACAGATCAATGGGATGCTGTGAGGCTAACTTGTCTCCCTTCCCATTTCGGGGAACAGGAAAAGATCGTGATGGGCTCTGCTCCTGGCACCGACCCCACCCCGCAGCCAACAAGAGACCCCTTGATGTGTGAGAGGAGGATGGTGCTGCATTCCAGCATTTTCTAACCGAGGTGGCTGGGTCCTGTTTCAAGAGAATCTACTTTCCACCCAGCAGGCAGAGCGTGCCCTTTGAAATCCAGATGAGGTCCAGTCCTGCTGGGCTCAAACCTCCCCCTAGTTAGCATCTCACCCACAGTGAGGGGCCAAGTCCTGCTGAATCTGGACACCTTCGGTCTCTTTGCTTTCCTCTCTCACTTCTCTCCCTTCCACATGCTTTCCAGACACCACTGCCTCTTTGCAGTGAGGTGACCAAATCTTTCCATCCCCTGATCTTGCTGGAAAGCTTTCCCCAGACACCCACCTGGCTCCATCCTTCCTCCCAAGTGACCTCCCTGTCTCCCTCCCTCCCCATCCAGATTCTCTGGAGCGCTGATCCCCTATGACACTGTGTGTTTCATTTCAGTAGCGGGGCTGTGTCTGGGATGGAAGCTCCATGGAGAAAGTCATCAGGTTCTTCTCCATCCACAGGTAGGAGCTGTACAAATGTACAGGGAAGAAATAGAAAAGAGATACAGTCTGCAAGTCTTTCTAGTTTGAGATTCTAAAAGTATTTGGGGAAGAGAATTGAAGGACTTTTTGAAGATGGCCTTGAACTAGATGGAAGAAGAGGAATCTCTTTTTTTTTTTTTTTGTCTTTTTGCCTTATCTAGGGCCGCACCTGCAGCATATGGAGGTTCCCAGGCTTGGGGTCTAACAGGAGCTGTAGCCGCCGGCCTTCGCCACAGCCACAGCAACGCGGGATCCAAGCCGTGTCTGCAACCTACACCACAGCTCACGGCAACGCCGGATCCTTAACCCACTGAGCGAGGCCAGGGATTGAACCCGCAACCTCATGGTTCCTAGTTGGACTTGTTAACCACTGAGCCACGACAGGAACTCCCAGAAGAGGAATCTTAATCTACCTCTCCAGGGAACAGCCTTGCCCTGATGGTGCTAAACTTGGCAATGAGGCTGGGGCCTCGGGTTTGGCACAGAGACAACTCAGGTGCAGAGACCACAATCCAGGAAGGATGGAAGCTCGGGGTGAGTGGTGGCGGTGGATCTGTGTGGCTCAGGACAGAACCTGGATCATCGCACTGAGGCAGAACTGGCTTGGACTGCAGGAGAGACAGGAGCTATTACAAAAATGCAAAGGGATAGAAACTCCAAGAAACTGCCATGAACTTGTTCACTGGCATGAACTTGTTTTCCACTGGCCTGATGCAATTCCACTGGTGAGAGTCAGAAATCAGGGTGACTTATAGGTAAGCCAGTGATGCTTTGCTTCTGCTCACCTGGTCTGATATATGGAGATTCACACCCAATGTGATATTCTGCAGGGTCTCCAGAACCCTTTCTGATTGGTCAGTGTCATACCTCTGGTCTGTTCTGATTGTCTGGAGCCTGCACCCATTCAATAGGTAAAGAGTCTGAATTCCAAACGTTCGCACCCAGTGCAATGGAAAAATGGAAGATAACGACCAAGGTTTTGCACTTTCTCAGTGGCCAGAATGATGCCCTAATCTCTGGTTGGAAGTGGCCCAGCAATTACCTTTTTTTTTTTTTTTTTTGGCATAGCAATTACTTTTTAATGAGACTCTTACAGGAGTCTTCATAGGTATTCTTGAGGGTAACTGGAGGGTCAGAATGCAAAAGATCTTGCCCAAAATGACCTACATGGGTCCAGGGTTTCCAATTGTGGAGAACTGTCCAAACTGCGTTAGTCACATGAAATGAAAAACAAGCCTCATTTCTCTTCGGATTGCTGCGGAGTTTCTGTCAGCAGGTACCAGTGGAGAAACACAGACTCACAATTGTAAACCATTTAAGGATCAGTCCTGGGGAGTTGCAACTTGTCTCAAACGGTAGCTGAGCAAATTTCCCTCCCTCCCCAAGGACCTGTGCTAACAGGGCTGCGGGCTTGCAGTAACAGACCGATAATTCTGGGTTCTGTCACTACGGGGAAACCCAACTCCCACTTCATTTACCTCCAATTCATTCTCAGTGCAAACTGGGGGTGCCGGAGCCGAACTTTACTTATCCATCAATTTGTTTCTAATACAAGATGGAGATTCTATTCCAAAATGTTCATTTAAAACCAGAAAACAATTCAATTTAAAAAGGCCGGCGTCTCCAGAAGGTCCAGCGCTGTAATGGAGTTATTAAACGGGATCACCCTTTGGGATGGCACACGGAATACAAGGCATCAACTTCCCACAGAAATGTCACTTTTTTTTTCTTTTGCAGCCTAGCCAAGAAAGAAGGCCACTGAAATGAGAGATGTGCTTTATTTCTGCAAAGTTATAGTTGCTTTGTTTTTGATATTTCTGCCTCACGCAAGTATAGGCAAATTCCACTGCTATGAGTCAAGGATGTTTCAAAGGCCAGTCCTGAGGACAGACCCCCACCCCAGCAATATTATGAAGGGGACAGAAGTGGCCAGTGGTCCCTGCATTGCTTCTCCTCCTTAGAACCTTCTGTGTCCCCATCAGCACGCATCCTGCCTGAGAGGCATTTCAGGTGTGCTTTGAAACCCGGACTTCCTTTCCTTCATGGATTACTGGGAAGAACAGGTGTCCAGACCCCTTGCAGCCAACAAAATGTTGATGTGTGTCCCTTCTGGGCTGAGGCAGGAAGGAGCCAGTGGGTCAGCTCCCTGCTTTCTTTCTCCCTGGTGGGGCCACGTCGGGTGCAGGATGGTATGAGTGAAATCTCTAAGCCACTGAATGGAATTGAGCTCAGGTCGACTTGCACTGAGCTTTGCATGAGTAGGATAAATCAGCTTTGTGTGAATCCCTGAAATCCCAGCTCTTGTCGGCTATAGGAACTTGCAGGAAATACACTGATACATCCCCCAGAAGCTCCTCCTCTGGATACTGGTTGGTGCTCTTAACCCGCTGAGTCACAGCAGCAACTCCAGGGAGAGGGAAATTTTAAGTCAGAGGCTCGAGTTACCAACGGAGAACTCTTGAGACACCAGCCGTGGGCTCCCTGGGGAGAGATTTCATGGAGATAGGCTTTCTTGGTGCCTGACAACATTGTATAGAGAGGTTTTATGGAGTGGGGATTTGTGGCTGTGAGCTCAGAGATGAACTCTGGATAAGTCAAGCCAACAGGGAGTTCGTCAGAAATATCCTGGGTCTGGAATTGATGGTCAGACTTGTGAACAGTGCGGGTACCATGACTGAATCTGAGCAGCACGGGCTGCCCCACGACTTGTCAAGGGGATGCCAATGAATGAATGCCAATAGTTGTTCTCACATCATGCCAGCTGAGGGTGGGAGAATCCAGTTTAGGGGCTGTGCCCTCACTAGCCTGGCAAGGTGACGTTGGACTGAGAGAATCCTCAGCTCAGTGGCCTACCCAGCTCCTCATGGGCAGCGATTTGGGTACAACCACACCTATCATCCCATGCCTTCTCCAAGTGGGGTCAAAAGCACAGGCAGGACCAGGGATCCACACTGAACTTGCAGACTGCCTCAGGAGTACTTCATTGAAGGCCAGAAAGTTTCACAACTTAATGCCCAATTACTGCCACTCTAGCTGTTGACACAGAGAACTCATCTTCCTGTTCAACACTGCCTGCCCAAATCTATCCAACC
>PVHT021183555.1:25560537-25589704 GCA_004024745.2 Catagonus wagneri | reverse complement strand
TCTCCCACTTACTGATTTTTCTGAGCAAACACAAGCCACACCCCCGCATCCGTGATCAGAGTAAAGTGGAGTTTACCGCCCTAGTCCTGTTGGCTGCTCCAGGGTCCTTCTGAGTGAAAATATACACACTGTAAATGTAACCATTTTAACTGTAGTTTGATGAATTTTAGTGACTACAGGTAGCTGTGGAACCATTGCCACTACTCATTTTCAGAACATTCCCAACAGCCTAGAAATGTTCCCCTTGTGCCACTCGCAATTAATCTCTGCTCCTCCATGAGGCCCCAGGCGATCACTGACTGGCTTTCTGTCTCTCAAGTTTTGTCTTTCCTAGAAATCTCATATAATGGACTCCTACAGTAGGTCATTTTTTGTGCCTGGTTTCTTTTATCCTAGTTCTTGACGCATGAGTAGTTTTCTTCCTTTTTACTGCCAAATGGTGTTCTGTTCTCCAACTATGCCCCGATTTGTTTATTTTTCCCAGGTTGAGGGATATTTGGATTGATTTCCAGTTTTTGGTGCTGAAGAAGTGTTATGTGGTCATGTTTGCCCACCTGTCTCCCTGCAGGCAGGTGTTTTCATTTCTCTAGATCCCTGGGGGTGGCCTCACTGAGCTGTATGGCAAGCAGACATTTAATGCATCCATAAGCTGTCAAACTGTTTTCCAACAATGCCTTATCATCTTACTTCCCACCACCGATACAGGCAGATTCCAGTTTTCCTACATCCATGCTAACACGTATTATCCATCTTTTCTTTTCTTTTTTCTTTCTTTCTTTTTTTTGGCTGCGGCAGCACGTGGAAGTTACTGGGCCAGGGATGGAACCAGCACCACTGTGGTAAGCTGGGATCCTTAACCCAGTGTGCCACACAGGAAATTCCTATTATCCATCTTTTGGATCTTAGCCATTCCAGTAAGCCTGATTGCACTTTAATTTGCATTTTGCAATAACTAATTCTATAGAGTATTTAAATTTCCCTAACAGTTTAGAGTTAAATGACTTAACTGTGGTGAGTCTTGGCTCATAGTCTTTGAACCATCACTGTAACATCAAATTTAATCTGTATGTTAAAGAGAATTTGAAAAGAACCAGATAATAGGGCAGCAAGGAGGCATTTTGGCCCATCACCAACCAAAAAAAAAAAAAAGAAAAAGAAGAAAACGAGAAGGGTGGTCAAAGTAGCTTGACGTAGCAAACATAACAGTAGAATGTTTTATGCTGTTAACCATTTAAACGCATTCGCTATTAACGTATTTCACATTCCACCATCTCAGATTTCCTGGTAAATTTGGGATTTTAAAAAAAGGAATCTGCCTCTTGTATACAGCAGCAAATACAGTGTCTGAATGAGGAGATTTTTTTCTCGCACCCAGTTCAGGCGCTGGATGCTGTCGGCTGGGCATGTGCACTGCCGCTGTTGGCTGGGTGGGTTCTCTCGCCCTTGGGGTGAGCTGTGAGCCCCTCAGTAGAGCTTTCATTTCCTCCTTAATCGTTAACGAGTGTGTCTGCCGAGGAGTCTGGGAGAATCCGGCTGAACGTGAGGTCCACATCAAAAGGATGCAAACCAGACAGCGGCAGCCAGGAGGCTCCTCGCCTGCCCCTGGGCTGATCCTTCCGATGAACGCAGACCTTTTGCAAATGAGTGGAGACACGTTGCTGTTTCCTTTGCCTCAGCTCAGCTTTGCAGATTTCACGTTGAGAGGCACAAGCAGTAATCCAGTGGTCAAAAATCCCGTGTCCCAGGCGGGCTTCCTGACATATTGGGAAAAATAAGAGCCCGGGGAGCAAGGAGATCTTGCCTCTTTCTTTCAAGTGATGAAGGGAACAAGAGAGCTGGTTTGTCGCCTCTGTGGTTTCTCCGGCAAGTTCCAGGAAGGAACGTTCTGGGAGGATCAGTGAGAGATGGTGACGCTCATAAGGACGCGGACTGCCTTCAGACAATCAAATGTGCGCTGCCCACCCCCGTTTGCGGAGTGCCCGGTGAATCCCCTTCTGAGCCTCTGCCCAGCTGTCCCTGGGAGTGGCGGGGGCCAGGGAATAGCACCCCCTTCCCCCATTCAAATCTACCTATTCGCTATGTGTCTTTGGCAGATTACTGAACCTTTCCTGAGATGCTTGGTCTTTAAAAATGGGAAAAACAAGAGTTCCCCTTGTGGCTCGGCAGGTTAAGGACCTGGCATAGTCTCTGCAAGGATGTCCATCCCTGGCTTCCATCAGTGGGTTAAAGATGCCGTATTGCTGCAAGTTGCAGTACAGGTTGCAGATGCAGCTCAGATCCGGCGTTGCTGTGGCTCTAATGTAGGTCGGCAGCTGCAGCTCCCAATTCCACCCCTAGCCCAGGAACTTCTATATGCTGTGGGTGCAATAGTAAAAATAAAAATAAAATAAAATAAAAACTAAAAACTAAAAGGGGGAAAGGAGTCCCATTCTGTCTTCGTTTCTTGTGACTGCTGTAATAGATCATGCCAGAATTAGTGGGTTTAAACTACAGACATTTATTCTTTCACTGTTCTGGAGGCCAGAAGTCTGAAATCAAGGTGTCACAAGGGCTGTGCTCCCTCCAAAGGCTCTAGAAAAGCATCTTTCCTGCCTCTTCAGCTTCCGGTGGTAATTTTAGCTGCCTCCCTGGCGCTCCTTGGCTTGTGGCCGCCTGGCTCAGTCTCTGTCTCCGCTGCCTCTGGCCTTCCTCTGTGTCTCTGGGTCTCCTTTTCCATCTCTTATAAGGACCCTCCGGTTGGATTGAGGGCCACTTCAATCCACCGCAGTCTCATCTTGATCCTTACCTTCGTCACATCTGCAAAGAGCCTATTTCCGAATATGGTCACGTTCACTGTTACCAGGTGGTAGGATTTGAACATATCCAGCCCAGCATCAATCCCATGGGGATACTGGGAGGACATGGCCGCAAATGATGGTTTGTTATTATTACCGAAGGAGGAGAGGGAAGACATGGGTGAGTAAGGAAGGCTGGGCTGGGACCGAAAAGTGGCTAAAACAAGGGAGAACTCTGGTGCCAGGATGGACTTGGGGTCCTGCGTGTCAGGACTCAAACTCGGGCTCTTTCCCTCTAGAACTTGCTTTCCCACAAGAGACTGGTCCAAGCTGCCCCCTGAGAGCGTTCTGTGTCCCTCTTCATCCCTTCAGCCTTATGACCTCAGAGGGGTGCAGTATTTGTATTTCAAGCTGAACTAGGCTGCAGCACTTTGCAAAAATTTCTTAATTTTTTTATTCTTTTGGTTGAACCTGGGGCATGCGGAAGTTCCTGGGTTAGGGAACCAGCCCTCACCATAGCAGTGACCCTCGCCACGGCTTGATCCTTTAACTGCTGGCCCACCAGGGAACTCCTAGGCTGCAGCACTTAAAAAACAAAAGCACTTTTAATGAAATAATGCAATCTGTGGCAACATGGATGGACGTAGCTATTATCATACTATATACTAAGTGAAGTAAGTCAGAAAGGGAAAGACAAATATGATATCACTTCTATATGGAATATAAAATATGACACAAATGAAGTTAATTACAAAACAGAAACATACTCACAGACCTAGAAAACAGACCTGAGGATGCCAAGGGGAAGGGAGGGTCGGGGATGGATGGACTGGGAGTTTGGATTTAGCAGGTGCAAACTAGTGTATGTAGGACGGATAAACAACAAGGTCCTACTGTTAGAGCACAGGGAACTCTATTCAATACCTTGTGATCAACCATAATGGAAGAGAATCCAGAAAAGAATGTATGTGTGTATATGTATCACTGAATCACTTTGCTGTACAGCAGAAATGAGCACAACATTGTAAACCAATAAGATAAATTTTAAAACTCCCAGCTATTTGAGATACGTTCATGTGCCATACCGTTCACCCCTTTAAAATCAGCACATCGTTCCTTTTTATTGCTGAATGACTGTGGTGCTCTTGAGTTGAGAGGCAAAATTACTAACCAGGAATCATAGACTAAAATTGCCAGGCACTTCCTAAGTGCTAAACACCATGCAAAATATATGCACTTTTTCGATTGAGATGCCTACAGAGTTCGGCAGGTAAAACAAATGGGTGAATCTGTTGCAGACTCTAGTTCATGCTGGTTCAAAGAACTCCACGAGTCTCTGCCTTGTAAAAACCTGGGCCGTGGATTTCCAGATCTTCTGATTCTTTTGAGAGGAGCCAAGAGTCTGGATTGATTTGTGTGAAATCTCCCAATTGATGTATATAGACGACAAAGTTCATTTTAAGGCTGGATTCAGACAAAGGGCCTCTTCCAGTTAAGAATCTCTGCTTGCAAAGCAACAAGATGGTCTTAACCCCAGGGGACCATATACACTCTATTTGTAACCCCAACATCATTTCGGGAAGAAGAGTAACCAGCTCAACCTGGCTCGCCTCAGACTTTCCCAGTTTTAAAACTGAAAGTCCCATATCCTGGGAACCTCCTCAGTTCTAGGCAAACTGGAAAGGGAGGTCCCCTAGTGGGGAGGCCAGAGTCTATTCCTATGAGGTGCCCGTGTCTGCAATGTTGTGCTGCTCCACTTTGGGAACTACTCTCAGAGTGAACTTATGAGCACGAGAAAGGCAATAAGTAAATCCTTCAATAAAGTGACACCTCCTTTTAAATCAAAGACATCGTTCTCTTTCTCCAGCTTTCTTATTCATTGGACCTGACTTTTGGCTATTCTCAAAGATAATGCCACCATTATCACCAAGACAGTCACCACCACCATCACCACCATCATATCATTTCCATATCCCCACCATCATCACTATGATCACCACCACCCTCACAATCACCATATTCATCATCACCATCATTATCGTTATGGCCACAACCATCACTGCCTACATTATCACCACCGTCACCATCATCATGTTCATCATCATCATCACCATTATCACCTCCCCATCACCATCATCACCTTCTTCACAACCTCCATCATCACAACTGCTGTCATCTTCATCACCTCCACCATCACCACCACTATCATCAATAGCTTCATCATCATTCACCTCTTTCTTTGCACCCTTCTACCAGACACATTTTCCAGCGTGAAGTGGGAAAGTGAAGAAGAGAGGCATGAGTTAGATGTGGACTCAGACCCCCTCTGCAACTCTTCCGAGCTGTGTAACTGCAGGGATATTAGCCTCACCCACAACCTCAGTGTCCCACCCATAAATCAAAGATAACAGGCTCAGACGCTGCTGAAGCTGCTATTCTAAGGATTAAATGAAACAATGAATGTGAAGCACTTAGTGCAGGTGCCAACGCTCAGTAAAAGTTAATTATTATTATCATGGAGATGAATCTCCGTGTGATTGCGCAAACTTGAATTTCACAGATTCACCAAACCAGGGCAGCTTTAATTTCTGGAAATTCCAGCTAGTTTTTGCCTCTGACCCTCTTGGGTTAGACTTCACAGGATCACACAACCACATCTTTTTTTTTTTTGCCACACCCACGGCATATGGAAGTTCCCGGGCCAGGGATCAAATCTGAGCCGCCGCTGTGACCTATACCAGAGCTGCAGCAATACTGCACAGCCACATTTTCAGAGGGGTAGTGGTGTTTGCCACTAAGGGGACTGACATTGTTGAGCATAAAACAAGACCAAATAGGGGAAAGTATTTTATAAACTGTAGAGTGCTGGCCAGATGTCCAGGAAGGGGGTTACGACACATTGTTTAGCCTCTGGTCACTTGCAGAACAAAGAAGGGCATATGGTCCATATCTTTTCAGAATTGAGGATAAAACACCCCATATCTAGTTCTCCCATGTGGAACTAGAAGCTTCTGGAGGTTGGGCAGAAAATGAAGGCACTCTCGTATTTCCCATGGCATGCTTCAGTAGAAACTCATTTTTAAAAATAATCTCAATTAAAATCAGCTCCTAAATTGCGGGTGACATTTTCCTTTGCTGATTTTGAAAGCCCCCAGAGTCCCTACCTCAACACAGATGGCTCAGAGAAATCAGGTCATAGCAAGGCAAACATTCACAGTGAACTTGCCAAAGTCCTGCTCTGGGAATTTCCACGCTGACCCCACTATGAGATCTAACTGGGCTGTTTGTATCAGGGCAGGTTCCATTTCATTTATTTATTTTTATTTTTATTTTATTTTTCTTAGGGCTGCACCTGCGGCCTATGAAGTTCCCGGGCTAGGAGTCCAATTGGAGCTACAACCGCGACCTACGCCACAGCCATGATAACAGGGGATCCTTAACCCACCGAGTGAGGCCAGGGAGGGAACCCAAATCCTCGCAGACAATATGTTGGGTACTTAACCTGCTGAGCCACAATGGGAACTCCTAAAGGCTCTGTTTTATTTGTCTGGTCTCCCAGAAGCAGGATTACATGGTAGAGAGAGAGAGAGAGGCATGGGGGCCACACCTTAAAAATGGGACAGCAAGTGTCATTTAGAAAAGGTCACGGTAAGAATAAAAGCCTTAGACTAGAGCTGCAGCCTCTCAGATTCTGGATTTGGTCTGAAAGAACGATGACCCACTCTGGGTGAGCAGGATAATGGAGCTGAGATGGGGGGCAGGGTCCGGGAAGGGAGTGGGCTTCTAGGGTGTGGGTCCTAAGCTTTGGGACTTCCCACAATATGTGGGCAGGGGGCAATTCTCACTCAGGGCAGGATTTGGGGCAAGAAGGTGACACAACAGGACTGGGCACCGTGTAAATGACCCAAGCCACTCAGAAGTTTTCTTTAGATTCAGCGACAGAATTATATATTGCCAAGGGCTCTTAGATTGTTCCGCTGCTGCACTGAGGGGTTGTAACATCACTGCAGGTTGCTTTTAGTTAATAGAGATCAGTTTCAGGGGTTCGTCTACAATCTGGTAGCAGGTGGCCCCTCCAAGGGCAAAACTGGAATTCTCCCAGATGCGTGTTTGGAAGGCAGAGGGAACACTTTTCCATAAAATAAATGAATGCGTTGATCTTGACCTTTTTAAACTCTGTGACAAAATCCAGGTGGAGACCAAAAAAAACAAACAAAAAAAACTCATTTCATCTAGCCATTTTTATATTAATTTATAAAGCCAGATACCAAGATTAATTCTCATTCAAATCTGCACCCACCTAAGGTTCTTGAAAATGAAATTCCACTAACAATTCCTTTCATTTTTAGTTTCAAGAATTTTTAGCAGGCAGAGACTTTGGCTTTGGTGATTTCTGTAAGCATCTGGATGACTTCCTTTTTTCCCCCCCCCTTTTCCTCCATTATAGGACACAATGCAGTATCTTAAAAAGTTTGTTATTGAGAATCTCTTAATATTATGCTGGCAGGCATCTAAAATAATATTCACATTCATAGGTGAAATTTAGTCTGATGACAGTGATTTAAAATTCCTGCTTACAGTAACTCGATCCTTTTTGTGGGTGATATGCACACCCACCTGACCCAGCATTTATAAGCAAGAATGAGGGCTGTTTCTGCTGCTATGACTGCCTGACAGTAGCAATTGCAAAAGGAATGATCCCTTTTCTTTTCTTTCTTTCTTTCTTTTTTTTTGTAGGAATGATCCCTTTTCAAGGCCCCTCTGGAAGGAAAGGAAGTAAAAGGCACAGCAAGAACCTTGAGCCACAAATGACAGTTCCTAAAGGGGACTCTGGCACAGATGAGACAGAAATCCAAATCCTTAGTTTGGTGCTAAAACCTCAAATGAGGATGAAAGGAAAATTGGAAAAGGATAAACAATAGAAAGATAGCATCTCTTTCCCTGCAACTAAGGAGAGTGGGTTTTACTTGACTTGTAGATAAGTTCAGGCAGGGCTACCAAGTCCGGTTGCTCAGGCTTTGCACTGCACAAGGCCTCAACATCCACATCGCAGATACAGTTGATCTTCTATCAGACAGAAATCAGGTGTCCTGTGGAAGGGCACCTCTTTTTAATTTGCATGAAGATTCTGCTTAGGACATCATGAATTAGGAAGGGGAAGCACCCACACATTTTCACAGTCATCTTTCCGAAGACTGATTTCCAAATCCAGCCCAGTCTCTTTGCTCTTTAATGTTATTAATGGAGGGCATGTTGATTCATGCAGTGTGTAAGCAGGAAACTTGAGTATGTGATTCACTCCTTAAAGTCTAGAGCATTCACCTGGCATGCAGGTAGCTTGACCTCTGCCCTTGGCCATTTTCCCATTGCCTTGGGAAGATTAATCCTTCATCATGGATCTTTTTGGATGGAAGGTCCTATGAAGAGGATTCTAGTTGGGAAGATAAGTAATGAATAAAAACTCCTGTCCACAGTTAACTCACATATTTGTAAAGGACGGTTTGGACAGGAAGACTAATTCTGAGACTTGGCTCTCCCTAAACATCTCTTTTTATAACTAGTATGCATTTCTCCCAGCCTTTCTCACCAGGTCAGGGGTTCTCAAACTTTTTGGTCTTGGGATCCCTTGACAGTCTTAAAAATTAAAATTATTGAGGACCCTAAAGAGCTTTTGCCTATGTCAGCTATATCAACTGATATATCTACATATCTATATATCCATATAGATATCATATTAGAAATGACAAGTATAGTCTACAAATATTAAATGCTGGAGAGGTTGTAGAGAAAAGGAAACCCTCTTACACTGTTGGTGGGAATGTAAATTGCTGTAACCACTATGGAAAACAATATGGAGGTTCCTCAAAAAACTAAACATAGAACCACCATAGGATCCAGCAATCCCACTCCTGGGCATCTATCCAGAGAAGACGATAATTCAAAAATACATGCACCCCAATGTTCACTGCAGCACTACTTATGATAGCCAAGACATAGAAGCAACATAAATGTCCACTGACAGAGGAATGGGTAAAGAAGATGTGGTACATATATGCAATGGAATATTATTGAGCCATAAAATAGAATGAAATAATGCCATTTGCAGCAACATGGATGGACCTAGAAACTATCATACTAAATGAAGTTAAACAGTGAAAGGCAAACATCATATGATATCACCTATATGTGGAATCAAAAAAAAAAGCAAAAAACATATAAGTGAACTTGTTTGCAGGATAGAAACAGACTCACAGACTGAAAGATTTATGGTTCCCAAAGGGGACAGGTGGGGGTAGGTGGAAGGGATCAAGTAGGGGTTCGGAACTGGCATATGCACAATGAGGAATATGGACTGACTGGCCAACGGGGACCTTCTCTAGAGCACAGAGAACTCTACCAATATTCTGTGACCATCTCTGTGGGAAAAGAATCTGGGAGAGAATGGATCCGTGTACAGATATGACTGGGTCACTCTGTTGTACGGCAGAAACCACCACAACCCTGTAAATCAATTATACTTCAGTAAAACTTTAAAAAAGTTAAAAAATGACAAGTGGAAGTTTTGGAAACTCACGACGACAAAAACACACAGTCCAGTAGCTGTTAGGAGGACACCACCCTCTGGGCATTTGTAACAGAAAGAGGGGGACAAAGGCAAACCATGTCATCGCATTTTGAAGAGTCGGTCTTCCAAATGGCCCCCAGTTAATCCTTGCATCCTGGTGCTCACACCCGTGTGTATTCCTCTCTCACAATGGATCTGAGATGACTGATGTCATCCATAGAGTCAAGGGGTGTGTGTCCCTCTGAGGCTCCATAAAAGGCTTTGCCATTTCCACCTTGGTCTCTGGGGGAAGCCAGCTGCCATATTGTGAGGCCACTCAAGCAGCCCACTTGGAACTAACCTGCCAGCCATGGGAATGAGGCGCCTCGGGGATGCACCCTCCAACCCTGGTCAATGACGCAGCTCCAGCCAACGCCTTGATGACAAACTCATGAAAGACCTTGAGACAGACCACCTCCAGCAGAGATGGTCCTGAATTCTGGCCCTGTGTTGCTATTTTACGCCACTACATCTTGGGGGGTAACTTGTTATCCATCAATAGATAACTACTAGAGTATTATTAGGAAAATTGTTTTCATCTCAGGCTCCCTGAAAGGGTCTCCTTTGGTCCATTCCACACTCTGACTACTGTTGAATGAGGGCACGCAGACCTTACGGAGATGTGCTCCACAAAGATGCGAAGGCAGGAGAAACATCTGATGAGAAAAGGGAATGAAATGCAACAAGGCTAAACGTGGAGGGGACTGTCCTTGTCTACGGGCTTCTCAATTCTGTGCACACAGCTGAGGTGCAGAGAAAAGAGCTTGCCACTCCCAAGAGTGCTCTTCCAGCTCCGTTATCTGCTCATTGTCACGGTCTTGGGGAAAAATGAACACTCCTGTTCTTCCACTCACCCAGTAATTAAGGGCATGATTCCATCAGCTGTATTGGGGCAGAAATTTGCATAGTTTTTTTTGTTGTTGTTGCTTTTTGTTTGTTGTTGCATAGTTTTTTTTGTTGTTGCACTCACGGCATACAGAGGTTCCCAGGCTAGGGGTCTAATCGGAGCTGTGCGTACCAGCTGACACCACAGCCACAGCAACGCGGGATCCGAGCCGCATCTGCGACCTACACAACAGCTCACGGCAATGCCAGATCCTTAATCCACTGAGCAAGGCCAGGGATCGAACCTGCAACCTCATGGTTCCCAGTCCGATTCGGGAACTCCCTGAATAATATTAATGAGCTTGGTGTACATACATGAAGAAAAAAAGAACATTAGTAGACTGCACGGATCAACAAATAACAAGTATCCGTGCCTTAATAGCAAGTAAGGCATTTTACTATGAATGTGCAGGAGTTGATTAATGAAACTCCTGTTATTATTGCTATGAGTTAATAATAATGGCCAATATTTACATGGCATTTTTATTTGGCTGCGCCCATGGCATGAGGAAGTTCTCGGGCCAGGGATGGAACCTGCGCCACAGCAGCGACCGGCGCCAAAGCAATGATGCCAGATCTTTAACCCAATGAACCACCAGGGAGCTCCTTATATAGCATTTAATATGTTCCAGGCATTCTTCTAAAGGCTTCATCTCTATTAACTGATTTAACCTTCACTACAACCCTGTGCGGCAGGAACTATCATGATCCCCATTTCATAGCTGAGGAAACGGGCACAGAAAGGGTAAGTGACTTGCTCATGATCACACAGCTCGAAAAGTAGTGAAGCAGGATTTGGAGCCAGGCATTTGTCACAGTCTACGCTATTAGCCTCTGACTGTCCCTTGACCCCTAATTCTGTTTTCGTAACACCTGGCAAGAGGTGGGCAGGGCAGAATACAGGCCAAGAAGATGAAGGTGAAAACCAAATGTGTAGCTCACCATGGGGTCATGTGTCCCTAAGTTCTTATTCCATGGAGAGCAGTGACTATCAAGCCAAGGCAGCAATAAGCCAAGCCTGCCTGGGGTGTCTGTACAGCAGGCCAATTGGCATCTGTTGGGGTTTGTCTGCCAAGCCCCATGATGGTCCTTTCTCTACTCCCTCCAATTCTTTGTGGTTCTTTTTGGACCTGATCTTATTCCAGGGCACACACACCATGCCTGGCCGACCATCAGCAGTGTGGTTGCTTCAAAAACAGGAAGCCCAGGGAGTTTCCACTGTGGCTCAGTGGAAATGAACCCAAGTAGTATCCGTGAGGATGCGGTTCAGTCCCTGGCCTCGCTCAGCGGGTTAAGGATCCAGTGTTGCGGTGAGCTGTGGCTGTGGCCCCCTAGACTGGGAACTTCCATATGCTGCACCTGCAGCCCTAAAAGGCAAAAAAAAAAAAAAAAAAAAAAAAAAAAATGCCCAGACAAGCTGGACCCAGGGTGAGGTCAGAGACTTTTGTTGGAACACTTGGGAAAAACGGAGACTTTCCCTTTGGGATGCTAAATTACTTGGATGGAAGCCTGGAGCTACCTTTGGGAAATTCTGCCCAAGTAGGAAGTCTGCAGACAGAATAGCAGACTTAGAAAAAGAGACAAATGGCTGGAAATGTTTGAGCCCTGGATCCAGCTGTGCCTGAAGCCCTGCAGACCACTGAGTTAATTCTCCCTTTGGGTTAAGTCAGCTGAGCTCATTTCTTGACAGCTGCTCCAAAGTCAAGTTCCTAAAACACGAGGAATTCAAAGAGCTTCCATTATGCTTTCTCTTTCAGAAGTTTAACAAGCCAGATCATACACAATATGAAAAAATTGTAGCCCCATCATTGGAGGGTCCCCTAGGAAAGACACTGAGGGTTGAACAGATGAAGAATGATGGAGAGGTTTGGATTCACAGCAGGGCTGGGACAGAATTGGGACCTACATTTCCCACTCAGTCACCCTCATTACCATCCTTTGGTGTCACCACCCCATCTAATAAAGGAACCACTGGCCACAGGTGGCTATGTATATGAAAATGAATTAGGAGTTCCCCTCGTGGCACAGTGGAGATGAATCCGACTAGGAACCACGAGGTTTCGGGTTTGATCCCTGGCCTCGCTCAGTGGGTTAAGGATCCAGTGTTGCCATGAGCTGTGGTGTAGGTCACAGATGCAGCTTGGATCTGGCGTTGCTGTGTCTGTGGTGTAGGCAGGCAGCTGTAGCTCCGATTTGACCCCTAGCCTGGGAACCTCCACATGCTGCCAGTGTGACCCTAAAAAGACAAAAGACAAAAAGAAAATGAATTAAATTTAGGTAGAGTTAAAAATTCAGTTCCTCTGTGGCTCCAGCCAGTTTTAAGAGCTTAATGACTCCATGTAGCTGGAGGAGCCCATAATGGACAGTGCAGATATGGAACACTGCTACAGAAAGTTCCACTGGATGACATTGCCTTATAGATTTCTAAACATGTCTCTTTCCTTCTCATACTAAAACGGAAGAGAACGATATTGAGGAATGTGCAGAAGGTGCCTACATTCATAGCATTTGTTAATTCACTGGAGATATTTGTTGAACATCTGCTAGATCCTGAGCATCATTCTAGACGTTGAAGACACACAGTCATGAACAAACCCGAGAACTTGCCCACATGGAGATGACCAGCCAGAGGGGAGGTGGGGACACTAACCGCCAACAAATACACACAGAACATTGATTGGGTAGAGATGGGTGTTGCAAAGGGAAAACCAAGCAAGGAGAAGGCTTTGATTCAGATCTCTGGTCCCCAGATCCTCAGCATCAGCATCACAAGGAAATGGTTAGAGATGCAAATCCTTGGGCTCTGCTCCCAACCTACTGGGTCAGAGACTCTCGGGC
The DNA here is from genome assembly GCA_004024745.2 of Catagonus wagneri. NCBI lineage: Eukaryota > Metazoa > Chordata > Mammalia > Artiodactyla > Tayassuidae > Catagonus > Catagonus wagneri. Next base: position 25,576,603 of record PVHT021183555.1, on the reverse strand, counting down.
AGGGCTGACAACCCATGTTTTAAACAGCCCACCAGGTGATGCTGATGTTTCTCAAGTCTGAGAGCCACTGAAATAGAACTATCCACACTCCTTTCCTAGCGCACAATGTGCATCTATGGCATGGGGAAGTTCCCCAGCCGTGCATCGAACCCGCGCCACAGCAACAACCCAAGACGCTGCAGTGACCATGCCAGATCCTTAACTCACCTCGCCACCAGGGAACTCCTACATTTTTAAGATTTATTAGCACAAGCTGAACAAAAGAACTCACAAAGCCTGTGGACTCTCCTCTCATCTGAAAAATGAGCAGATGATGCTGCAAAACAGGACTAAATACATTCTATTTGTAAAGAGGATTCTATTTGTAAAGAGGATGGAAACGGCCCCCGAGACTTTGTTACATCCACACAGACCCACTTTCTCTGTTTTTTTTTTTTTTTGCCTCCAAACTACTTCCTTTTTCCTCCTGTGTGACAATGACTGAAAATGAGTTCTAAATGGATTCACAGATCAACGCTCTAACCTGCTTCCAATGCTGACATAACTACAGGGCTGCAGAATAAAGGCTGACAATTATTGAATGTTAGTCTTGGCACACACCGAACAGTAAGAATCACACACCTTCCTTTCGGCTGGATAAATTTCGGCAACAAAGATGCTGGAACAGTGTCCTTCTGGCAGGGGCCGTGCGAGACACTGGTGACCCAGTGATGGAAGGGACAAGAGTCTTTCACCTGGGGGACCTTATACTTGGATGCTGAAGTCAGACACAGTGGGTCATTTATTCATAATCAACGGTTCCTTATTAAGCTCCTGCTGTGTGTGAGACATTGTTCTAGACGCTGCTCATAGGGAGGTCCCTGACCTCTTGGAGCTGACACGCCAGTAGAGATATCCAGACAATGAACACATAACAGGTACACGACGTTTTGTCCTACTATGAAAGACAAGCAAGGCAGTCGGGTCAGAGAGAGCGACTGGGCTGTGATAAGATACAGTCATTGAAATCAGTCTGAGATTTGAGCAGGGACCTGTATGATGTCTGAAAAGTGCAGTAGGGAATCTGGGGGCTCCAGACCCAGGAAACAGCAAGTGCAAAGGCCCTGGGGCTGGAATGCCGTGGAAGGAGAGGTGAGAAGATCATTAGATCAGATCGGGGAAAAAACAGGGGCCAGACATTCAGGGCTATGCTCCCTCCCTCCCCCTCTCTTCCTTCCTTCATTGTCCGTTCTCTTTCTCTCTTTTTTTCTCTTTCTTTTCTCTCTCTCTCTCCTTCTCTCTCTCTCTCTCTTCCTTTCTTCCTTTCTGTCTCTTTCCCTTCTTTTCTTCCTTCCTTATGTAATGGGAGTTGTCAGAAGAGTGACAGCTTGAGAGTTCCCTGGTGGCTCAGCAGCTTTTAGACTTTTTCTGTGTCATGGGCATCTCTTGCTGGCTGAGGAAGCCTAAAAAGCTTTCTCAGAATAGCGTTTTTTAGATGCATAAAGTAAAATATGTAGACTTGCCAAGGAAGTCACCTGTGCCAAAATACAGGTATCAAAATATGAAAAACAGTTTCAGATAGAGTAAGGCCTGTGTTTCCGTTCTGTGCACAATGAAATAAGATCTAGTATTGGGTGCTCTGGCATTTGAATGTCCTGGTCTTCTGTCATTACCCTTCCCCTCACCACGCTCTCACAGGACAGTTTTTCTGACATTCCAGCGGGAGGCAGGGGCGGGTCTGAGGGCAGATGACTTCATTCTCCTTGGGGGTATGGGGTTGGGGTCACTGGACTGCGGACAGAGTTCCCTGAGTGTTCCCCATCCAAGCTAACTCTAGCCCACACACGGATAAACATTTGTGTACAACCTCATGTATTTACTGGAAGGTGATTTAATACCTAGTAAAGCAGTGTTTCCTTTTAGATAGAATTAGAAATTTAACATAGAACTATTTAAGGTCGAAGAACTAGTTTTCCCTGAAGGCTGATCAGTTCCAGGCAAGGAGTTCTCAGTACATTTAGTTTTCAAAACATTCTTCTGAGTCTGGTATTATTTTTATTCCCGTCTTACAGGTGAGGCACAGAGAGGTTACGACACGTATCCAAGGGCACATAGCCATTCAGAAGAAGACCTACTAGGACTCATGCCAACAGAGTTGGCCCGCAATTCCTATACTGTTCTCTACTTAGAGAAAATATTAAGTAAATGATAAACTCAGGGCTATGCAGACTTTGTGAGAAGCTGTCATGGGTAGAGCCAGCTGTTAGTCACCCTGCGGTGCGGCTTTCTTTCCTGAGGCCCCCACGTATAGTACGTGGGGTCTGACTGACATTCAGGGTGAAAAAGAAAAGGGTGTTGGCCTGTGAATCCCTTCTGCTAATTTTCCTATGTTAGCATCACTTTTTTTTTTTCCCTCCAGCTCCAACTCTCATCCCCAATGACGTTATCTTTAAAATTAGAACACAGTTTTTACTTTCAAAGTCAAGTAAGTAAAATAATCAAAAGCATAAACTTGGAAAAGACCCGAGCCATTGGAGTTCCCGCGGCAGTGCGGTGGAGCACTGGGAGGCAGGTTCGATCCCCGGTCCCGGGCAGTGGGGCGGGTGGCCAAAAATGAAAACAAAACAAAGCAAAACAAAACGACTGAGCCATTGTTCATTCCCACTCCTTCCTTTTACTGATGCGGAAACCCAAGATAAGATACTAATGATGAAAATATGAATGACCATAATAATCAGCATTTTCACATATATTCTTTGTGGGAGGCAGTGAATAAGGTACCACTTATTGGATAATTAATTGGCAACCTTGAGATCAATCCCACCAAGTCAAAACAGCTTTAGTTGGGTCATAAATCAGCTTTGTAGACACAAATCTGGGCTGGTTAGTTAGAGGGAAGGATGCTTTTAAATTTAATTCCAAAGTAAATCTCCAGCTGTGACAAGGAAACACTTATTCTGCCCATATAGTTATTTTTCAACAGAGCAAACATTTTCAGTTGCCGAGAGCATCAAAGCCATCCTTAAAATCCTCCTTGAGAATTACAAATGTAAAAATCTTCAAGTTGGAGAAGGAGCATGAAGATCAGGGCAGGATGTATGGGGAAAGCAATAAAACATTATTTTTTCATTGTCTCTTTAAAAAACAATATTCTGCCATCTCCGTCAAAGGAGATGTTCCCTTGGTTCTTTGAAATGCCTGCCTTTGCCTTCCTCCGAGCAGAATATTGCCAACACGCTTCCCCATGGAACCCTAAGCAGAGTTAAGTCATCCATCACTCGTAGATGGACCAATGGATCCAACAGCATCTTTGCAACACCACACATGTGCCGGCTAATGCATGATCCATTCCCCACTCCCAGTCCTCTGAATTTAGCAATGGCAAAGGATGCAAAGAAATAACCCCGGGATGATGCTGGGTCGAAAAACCAGCCCGTAACATTCAGATACCCCAATAAGATCCCTTAACCTCTCCCCTCCCGGGCTGAGGATCATCGTGACGAGTCCTTTGGGATGGAAAGTTTGGAACATGGATTCCACGGCATCACGCAGGATCCTGGCTGGAAACAGACGGCCCACCGGGAGGAGCTGCCGTGGAGAGGGTGTGCTGATGACAGAGCCGTGGGCGGGGCCAAAGGAAACAACCAGGAATGGCGCAGCAGCCAGACACCAGTGCCAGGGGGCAGACGGGGGAAAGAGCTTAGGTACTGGTACCCAGAGAGAGGAGAAGCACAGGGAAGACGGGACAGGGGCTGTACACAGAGAGGACCATGACCCTGTCACAGTGCAGTCAGGCGGGGTTAGGGAGGGAGCAAGACTCGGGAGTGATGGGATGCCTCTGCGTTCTAGCAAATGCAGAGTGCTACGGGATGGGTGGCTTAAAACGACAGGAATTCTTTCCCCTGTCATTCGCAGGCTGGAGGTTCAGATCAAGGGCCAGGCTCCCTCTGAAGGCGCTAAAGGAGAACTTGCCTCGCCTCCGTTCTAGACTCTGCAGGTTGTCAGCACGTTTTGCTTTCCTTGGCTTTTAGAAGTATCCCTCCAGCCTCGGCCGCCATCCCTTCCTCAAATGGCTCTCGTCCCTGTCTTCTTCTCCAGGTTGTTGGATTTAGGACCCCATTTAAACTTGATCACATTTGCCAACATTCTACTTCCAAGCAGTGCTAGTTCAGGAAGGTCACCGCCAGTCACGAGAACAGACGTCAGCAGGAAGGACTTTAGTGCTTTTCTAGATATCAGGAGAAGCAAGAATTGGGCTCATAAAATCTTGTTCTGAAAAATCTCTGTCGAGAAGACCTGTTCCTGCCAGTTTTCCCAGAGCACAGAGGGCCCTACTTCTGGTCTCCACCCTGAGCTCCTTTCAGGGGATACTGAGTGTCAGCAGCTACAGTGGCTCAAGAGTCAATCCATAGAGAGGCAAATGGAAAGTGCCAAGCGCCAGTTCACAGGGGTTATAAAATCAACGTATTTTTTTGGAGGGGGGTAATAATTCAACTCACTGCAGGTGACTGTTTCTCTCTGCTCTGTCCGATGATCTCTGATGCCTCCCACTGGCTAAATCCCCCAGGATCTGGAGGGCAAGGGGGCTTGGGTCTGTGGTTTGCAGAGGTCAACACCCAGGGCCCAGAGCAGGGCGGAGCAGGGCATAGAGGGTGGTGGACTGGCCATCTCCTTCCTGAAAATTCTCTCTTGCAGGACTTTCCACTTGCAGGCTTCAGGGATCTCTCAAACCTTAATGAATCTCCGTGACACCCCAGAGAGGTGAGGTTCAAGATCATTGCTCTGCGGGGTTTGAGAACAAGTAGCAATTTCTCCTTTCAACAGCCCTAGTGATAGCCACTTTATTTTTAAATTTGATTTTATGCAGAGAAAGAAGGGCACACTCTGGGAATTTTGCAAGCTTGATAAAAGGGAAAAAAAGGCCCTTAAGTTCCCACCATATTTCAGGGGTCAAGGAAAGATGATTTCATCATAAGTTTGCAAAGGTAAAAAATGGTAATTGTTGAAAACTGTAAAATTCTGAGTAAATCTTGCCACCTCCCAGGAAAGTTAATACAGGATTAAGTCAGTCAGTCCTGGAGCAATTGGCTGTTACTGACACCTGACGAAATTAGAGGCTCCCGCCCTCTCTGGCATAAAATTTAATTTTTTATTTTAAAATTTTATTTTATTTATTTTTCTTTTTTTAGGGTTGCATCTGTGGCATATGAAAGTTCCCAGGCTAAGGGTCGAATAGGAGCTGCAGCTGCCGGCCTTCACCACAGCCACAGCAACACCGGATCTGAGCTGCGTCTGCAACCTATGCCACAGCTTGTGACAATGCCAGATCCTTAACCCACTGAGGGAGGCCAGGGATCGAACCTGCATTCTCATGGACACTGTGTCAGATTCTTAACCTACTGAGCCAGTTTTTAATTTTTAAATAAACTGTACAGAGAAACTCTGAGACCTTAAGAGAACTGGAAACCAGTTACACCCCATCTCCTTGTGCTGAATTATTGGTCTTCACAGCAGCATTCTTATTATGACCTGGTCTTAGCTTAAGAGATAGCTTCCTGGTGGGGGTCTGTCTGACCCCCAGCCACCGCCTCCCCCCAAGTGTCGGCCTCATGAGGGTAAGACCTGTCTGTTCACTGCTGACTTCTCAGGATGGACTGTGACGAATGCCTGCTATGCCCACACATCCTAAGAGCTCAGGGTGAGGTCAAATGGATTCTGGGCCTCTTTATTCTTGAAAAGACACCAGGACCCCCGCACTCCCACTACCAACACGCAGTCGCTGCCAGAAACGCAGATCTGCACCTGGCCCCGGAGGTCTAAGCTAGTGATGTGAATACTTTTAGTTTTTCTTTTTTTAAGAACAGCTTTGGGAAGTCCCACTGCAGAGGTGGTTTATTCAAGACTCTCAAAGATGATCACCTTTTTTTTTTTTTTTGGCCAGGGTAGGAGGAAATTCCTGGGCCAGGGATTGAACCCATGCCACAGCAGTGACATCACTGGATCCTTAACCTGCTGAGCTACCAGGGAACTCTGCAAGTGTGTTGTTCTTTAATCCACTAGGCCACCAGGGAACTCTGCGAATGTTCTTTTCTTTCATCAAAGAACTGAAGCCCAAGAATGGCAAGTCGCTCTTTCATCTCCTAGTCTGTGCTGTTCCCAGGCTGCCCTGGACAGCCTTTGGTCCTGGTCCTCATGGCCAGACCCCTCCCTCTTTCCTGCCCCAGCTGATCTGGGTGCAGTGTGGGTGGGGGGCAGGGCTTGGAGGGGTGGGAGATGCTCAAAGGCCGTGGAGCTGGATGCTGGAGCTTTCCTGCCCCCATGCTCAGTATGCCTGACAAGAGGTGGGCAAATGATGGCTGGGTTCCCTACCCAGGGCAATGCCGGAGTCGGGGGTGGGGGTGTGCGGTGTGTGTGGGGGTGGTCAGGTGACGCCTGGAAGGGGTCACCCTGTTGGAGAGTCGAGGGCACTGTCTTCTGGTCCCTCCGTCTTATTTATTCACTGAGCATTAGAAGCTGCTGCTGAGGAAGACAGGAGGCTACTAAGAACCAGATCGGCTTTCTTCCCGGCTTTAGGAAGGCGTTTGAGAAGGCCTAATTTTAAAGTGAGAACTTCCCTAATGAAGCTCATTTCCCACTTGGTAATCCTCTATTTTACCTTCCTGCAGTTCGCTTTTTTTTGAAATGAGCAACGATTGGGAGAATTCATTTTTTTTAAAAAGATGAACCAGTGGCTGCTGACAGGTAACATAAAGACTTGCTTCTTGTTCAGTTATTTTTTTTTTTTAATTTTCATCTTTTAGTCAAGCTGCAGTTTTATTTGTTACTTCCTTCCACGAAAGTTTATGTTTTGGCTGCTTATCAATGTACTACAGCTCATTCTAGAAAAAGAAAAAAAAAACTTTGCAAATACGAAAAATAAGAGAATATAGAAATTCCTCCAAGCTGCCTCTTTTATTGTCCACCTGCTAGTATAGTTCCTCATTGTCCATATTGCTTTGCAGAGTTGAGGTCAAATGGTGCAAAATGAGGACACCGCAGGAGATTTTTTTTTTTTTTTGGCCTTTTTGTCATTTTAGGGCCGTACCCACGGCATATGGAGGTTCCCAGGCTAGGGCTTGAATCAGCTGTAGCCGCCGGCCTACACCACAGCCACAGCAACGCGGGATCCGAGCCGCATCTGCAACCTACACCACAGCTCATGGCAACGCCGGATCCTTAACCCACTGAGCAAGGCCAGGGATCAAACCCGCAACCTCATGGTTCCTAGTCGGATTCGTTAATTGCTGCGCCACAACGGGAACTCCCACCACAGGAGATCTTAAAGCCAGCCGTCAGAACAACTCGGACCTCTACCATGTCCAGATGTGAGCCACTCCATGACCTTTTGGATGAAGCCAGTTTGAACTCATTTACTGTTATTTGCAAATAAAAGGATTCTGTGTGTGCCCTAAGTGGTCATTTCATTTTACCTTAAATGAATTACAATAATAATATCTTACTTCAAAGATGGCTTTCTCGTGGTCCCTTGGAAAGTGTGGTTATAATAATAACTCATATCCTTATAATGACTACTTTTCACAGTATCCGGAGGTTTTATCTTTCTGAAATAGGCTGGGTAGGAACTAGGCACATATACCTTAGAAATGATGCTGACATTCTTGACATGGGTCTGCAAACTTTCTCTCTAAAGGGCCAGAGAGAAAATATTTGAGGGTTTGTGAGCCAAGAGGTAAAACGGAGCATATTAAGAAGCTACTTATATAACTGTTTAAAATGTAGCTTTTTGGAAATGGGGGAAAAAAAACCTTTCCTAGCCTGCGTCCTGTACAAAAACAGGCAGCTGACTGAATCTGGCCCAGAGGCTATAGCTTGTTGATGCCTTTTCTGGGACATGTGAAGTCAAGACAAGTCATTCTCCAGCCTCAGAGTATTAACAAGTCTTTGTGGCTGATAATTCCTTCTGCGGTGGACATCTGTTGTTTGCGTCTCACTAGCATCCAGTCCCCCTCTGTCAGGGGAAGACAGATTTTCCCATCATGCACCATGCCTACCAGTTCTGAGTCTGATTCTAAACATGCTCCAGGGGGAGCTGTTCCCCAGGCCTGGCCAATCAGGGCATCACATCCTTTTGGCTTCTGTAATTGGCTTCACGTTGGACACGTGACCCAAGCCAAGCCAATCAGTTCTAATCAGAACCAGTCCCAGGAGTTTGCACGGGTGTGGGGCAATGGGTCTTTCACTCTGTTCCACAGTAAGTCTTTCACTCTTTTTCACTGTGATGCTGCCAGGGGCCGCTGTGGGGACAGAGCCTTCTGGACAGTGACTCTAACCAAGAGTGGCACAACGCTGAGAAAGGGAGTGAGTACACCTTCCGTGATGATAGCATTTGCACATCTGCCTTCCTGGTACTTAACGTGTGTTCTGCTGACCAGCGGCATTGGCATAACTTAGGAGCTTTAAACAATACGCAGCTCAGACCTCCTAAATGAGAACCTGCACCTGAGAAGAATCGGCAGGTGACCTATGTGCACATTAACATTAGAGAAACACTTTTCTAGACTTTTTAAGTTACATCAGCTGGTTAATTCCATTGTGCTTAAGACAATTTGGGTTGGGTTTACTGTCACATGCAACTCAAAGAATTATGATATATTTCTCAGCCTGGTGTCAATGAAGTTTGCTTACTTCAAAGCCAAACAGAAATTGGTTTTAGAATATCCACGCCAAGCTCCAAGTCTATGAGCGGGAATTCTGGCAAAGACAGTTGGAGCTACACTTCAGAACCCTCTTCCTGTGCCTCTGAAATGCCATCCTCTTTGCATCTCCTAGAAGTGGGTCTTTACACTTGTGTACAAGCACAGGCATGGCCCTGGAGAACAGTCCAGAGAATGACAGGATAAAGCCCCTTATCACTCTCGCCTTTTTCTTTTTCTTTCTTTTAAGGCTGCATATGTGGCATTTGGAAGTTCCCAGGCCAGGAGTGGAATCAGAGTTGCAGCTGTAACCTATGCCACAGCCACAGCAACACCGGATCCAAGCTGCATCTGTGACCAACACTGCAGCTTGTGGCAACACTGCATCCTTAACCCACTGGGTGAGGCCAGGGACCGAACCTGCATCCTCATAACAATTTTGGGTCTTTAACCCACTGAGCCACAATGGGAACTCCTACCACTCTCTTCCTGCCTCATTTCCAGCTGCACAGATCTAGCTAGAAGTTGGGCACAGGGGTTTGTGTGTACTGCATCTGTGTTGTTTCCATTTGTGTCAATCATATGTTGACTTATCCTGTAGTGAGGCATAGACCCAGGCAGTCATTCAACTTTCCCTCTGCACCCATTTCCCAGGCCTCTTGAAATCTGATGGGGCTTTTCTGCCCAAAGGTGTGTGTGGATCTGTCGTATGTAATTTGCTTAGAAGAGCTTGCATGTGACCGTCTGACTGTTCAACTGTCTTTGCGACCAAAAAGGCCACATGTTCTGGATGTTTTAACTACATCAGGATAGTGATGGTACCCGTCAGTCTAGGTCCCTGAGGGACTGCAAGGAACTGAGCCCCCTACCATTTAAGCCATGTGTTAGAAGAAAAACAGGAGTTCCCATTGTGGCTTAGCAGGTTAAGAATCCAACTAATATCCATGAGGATGCAGGTTCAATCCCTGGCCTTGCTCAGTGGGTAAAGGATCCAGCCCTGCTGCAAGCTGCGGCTTAGGTCACAGATGCGGCTGGGATCCTGTGTTGCTGTGGCTGTGGCTTAGGCTGGCAGCTGCAGCTCCGATTTAACCCCTAGCCTGGGAACTTCCATATGCTGTGGGTATGGCCCTAAAAAGAAAAAAAGAAAGAACAATCTATGTTGTATCAGGCACCTAGATTTTGGGGTTGTTTATAGCACACTCATCCTAATCTACATAGTGGCCTAAAGTTTTCTTACAAAAAAAGGAACAGAAAGAAGAAAAAATCTGGAATAGACTTACAGAAGAAAAAGTAAGTCCGTATGATAAATTTGGTAAAAGGGAAAGGCAAATGTTATGAAGCTGGTATTAAAATAACTGAAGTTGGGAATGGCTGGATCAACAAATGTAGCCACTCCCAAGGTGTAAGAAGATGGTACACTCTGCACGCAGACATCCCATCAGGTGACTGCAGCAAACATCCTGGGAAGGACAGGAAGGACACGAGGGTGCCATCTGACAGCTGAATGCAGAAGCATACACGATCGCACAAATCTTACCATGGCCAAGGGCACGATGCCAACCAGGTCTTTCTGGCTGATGAAGATCTCAGACACAGCGATGTCCGTGGTCCCTTTCTGTGGGTATTCAACCTGCCAGGTGATGGGCTGAGTCCCCGAGAGGCTGCTGAAGCTGGCGATTTCGAAGTTCATCTGCACAACCTCGTTGAATGAGCTGCTGGTTCTGGAAGAGGACAAAAGGAAATAGCTTTAAACTGACTTTGTTTGGTGGAAGGACCTTCAGATTCCTTTCCTGCCTCTGCACAACTATAGCTGGAATATAAGGACAAAGCAAATGCCTTTCAGGCATAGCACCTAGGACTCGTCACCCACTGCAAGTGACAGACTTGGGTGGCTGGGATGGAACGACAGCTGAGGTCAAGGATCTGGGCAAAGGGTTTTCAGCACTGAGCATCAGTGTATGTGTGGATGAGGGTCTCGGAATGACTGTGACCAGATCTTCAGGCAGTGAGTTAATTCACTTTGCCTCACTCATGCACCATGAACCTGGATGACCTTGGAACTAAATGGACCCCCTTTAAGTTCATCAGTTGCAACAGATACTGTAAGCGGCTAACTGAACATCTTTCAACCCCTTCCTAGCTTATCCTCCTGTCCTACAGAAGCTGAGAACCAGAAAAGTCCACTTCCAGGCTCCATTGCAGCTAGATGTAGCTTTAAAGCCGAGCTTCCCCCTGCCAGGGCCACTTCTCTGGGACACAGATACAGATGTGGGCTACGAAGCAGCAGCTGGGAAGGGAATTAGTATTTTCTGTTTAGTATTGTCCTGTTTCTTCCAGGGCAGCTGTGGTGATGTTTCTGATATCCAGATCCCTGTATTATCCTGCCAAGGGATGCTTCCATTGCAGGGGTCCTCCGAAGAGTCGGTCATCTGTTTGTGTGTTTGTTTTGGTCTGTGTGTCTTCCCTGCCTGACTTATCCCTGGCCGTGTAGTAAATACATTCAATTCAATGGCTCACCTAGAGATTCTTGGAACTGCCTAGTATCCTTTAATGAAACTTCTTCTGTCTACTCTACTCTACTCTACTCCTATTCTATTCTGTTCTGTTCTGTTCTGTCCTGTCCTGTCCTGTCCTGTCCTATCCTATCCTATCCTATCCTAATTTACTCTACCCTACCTAGGTGACTCTACTTTCTATTCTATTCCATTCCGTTCCGTTCCGTTCCGTTCCATTCCATTCCATTCCATTCCATTCCATTCTATTCCATTCTATTCTACCCTACCCTTCCCCTATGGTACTCTACTCTTCTCCTCTTCTCTTCTCTTCTCTTCTTCTTTTCTCTTCTGATTTTTGGCCATGACCGCAACATGCAGAGGTTCCCTGGCCACGGATCGAACCCATGCCACAACAATGACAATCCCAGATCCTCAACCACTAGACCACCAGGCAACTCCCAGGAACCTCTTCTGCTTAGGAGGACTAGTTAGCTAAAGGGATTCTGATGTCTGCCCACTAAGAAATCTGATCAATACCCTCTATTTACAGTGGGCAATACATGTATTTTTAGCAAGTTTGCCTCAGCCCTTCTGATGCTTAGGGAAGGACTAAGAGCCCAAATGTTTCATTTTTCAGATGATGAAGTGAAAGTCGAGAAAGGGGAAGAGTTTTTGTTCACAGCCACTCAGCTAGTTAGTGGCAGAAGCAAGCTGACTGCAGCCTCTCCCAGTTCCCCACCCCAGATTCTCAACATCACTCTCCTCTAATTCGATTGGGGGTTGAGTATGAAATTATAAGACACCAGGGGAGTTTCTCTAGGACAGAGATGGGCAGACGTGGTCTGTCAGCCAAGTCCATCCTGCTCCTTGTTTTTTTAGTAAACAGTTTCCTTGGAACCCAGACCTGCCCACTTGTTTATGTTTTATCTCGGGCTGCTTTCATGTTACAAGCGAATGGTTGAGTAATGATGTCAGATAGTATAGAGCCTGCAAAGCCTAAAGTCTACAACACCTGGGCCTTTCCAGAAAAAGTTGGCCAGCCCTTGTTTGAGGAGGTCAGAGAAGGGAAAATGGGAGATGATTTCTGGAGCTCTTGAAACCAAAGTATCACTATGAGTGGAAACGAAAAGGAAGGGCATCGCAGGTATCCAGATGGGTCTGTAGGGTGGTCCAGGGTTCTGGTGAGATCTTAAATCCAGGCTGAGGTGCCCCCAATGCCCCTTGCTTCTAGGCTAAATATTGCTCTAAGTGGTCGGTCAATGGTTAATCCTATCTCAACTGGTAGCTACTGGGAAGGCCATGTATTTTCAGGTGAATTGAGGGAGACTTTCCCATAGCACACCAAGAAAGAACCTGCAAAACCTGCATCCCAAGCATGTTTTGGCACCACTGTGAAGAGTGATGGAGAAACACCTCCCCCTGTTGGGGGCGACCATCAGTTAAGGACCAACCCATTCAATCTTCAGGGCTTGCCCTGCAGCCAGAACCCTAACTCCTCACCCCGGGACCCTCAGCCCTGCCCAGAGGCTGGGGCAGGAGGTGATGAATGACAAGGTTGCTGCACCAAACAAAGCTTTGTGAATCTTCCTTCCGGTTCTTTGGACCAGAAGTGGGGCCCGGAAAATAATGATTGATGAGATGCTGGATATCCCTCTGGGAGAGAAAACAAATCCAGTGTGTCTGGAACCTCAAGTCATGGTCTGTGTAAGTTCAAGCATGAATTCTTTTTCTTGGAAAATGAGGAGATACGTTTGGAACCTGGAGTGTTTCCAAACTAAGTGACTTCTAGGTGTTCTTGGTCCAGCAGCTAAGGCCTGCAGGGACCTGGGTGTGTTCAATATGTCCCAGAATCCTTCCCACATGCTCTGGCCAGGCTCTCCCTTCACTGGGATAAAGACAATCCTCATTTCAGGGGGTTTAATCTTGCCCCTTTAGAAAGAACACCTGCCTTTGGTATCTCCTTGTCTACAGCAGAGCTGGCTACTGGCTGAACTCTCTGGAAACATACAGTAGCTGCTTGGTTCTGTGACAGACCCTGTTCAACAAAGAATTCACTTTCCTTAGTAATGCTTGTGGCAGAAATCCAGCTGTCCAAAGATCCTATCACGGACCCACACGATGCCTACACTGGGAATAACGCTAGAGAATTTGCAATGTGCCTTCAACCGATCCCCATCTTTGAGATGGAAAACCTTGGCCCTAAAGACGATGTACTATGGTGATTCCCAAACTGTGGCCCTCAGAACATTTAGTGTACTAAGAGGGATGAGACAGTGCTGGCCATGGGGCCGGAGTTGGTCTTTTAATACACTCTTTTCTCCAAAGCACTCCTGCTGCTACAAAAGCAGATCCAGCATTACATGCTGTAAATGTTGGGTGCCCAAGAAGTAGTTTAGTAAAGAATGAAAAAGCGGAGTTCCCATTGTGGCTCAGTGGTAACAAACAGCTGTGGTGTAGGTCGCAGATGTGGCTCAGACCCAGTGTTGTTGTGGCTGTGGCGTAGGCTGGAAGCTGCAACTCAACGCTGATTTAATCCCTAGCCTGGGAACTTCCACATGCCACAGGTGGGTCCCTAAAAAAAAAAAAAAATGAAAGAAAGAAAAAAAATGAAAAAGAATGGAAAAGAAAGGAAGTGGGAAAGGGGAGGAGGGAGGTTAGTGGTTAGAACCAAAAAGATGACCCATGACTCTTTAAAGGGAACACAGTCAGCGTCATGACCCATATGCTGTCACCTTTGAAATGGACCTCCTGAGCTGCAAGTTACCCACTGGGTTACTTTGGGTAGCTCTGTCCCCTTTTCCCTATTTGCCAAGTGGGAACTCAAAGCCTTCCAATTTTATGGAGTTGATATGAGGATTAAATACATGAGCGACTATGTCTCAGGCACTTAGGACAGAACTTGGCACCATCCAATGTCAATGAATGTGAGTTCTTTCTCTTTTTAGCAGATCTGGCACTTCGTTCGTTCTCTGTGACTTCAGATTTGACATTAAAGCTGCCTTTAAAATGTGCCCCCTTAGGGCTGGTCCAGCAGATCCCTGAGAGAGGCCAGACTGTAGATGCTGATTCTCTCCCATTCATGGTGACCTGGGATGTGTACAAATTTGTATACAGTGCATTGACTCAGTAGCTATTCCTGTCAGACTTGATACCATGCACGATACATTATGCTAGCAGATGGGAAAAAAAAAAAAGACATCTGTCTGCAGTTCTATCTATGGTCATTGCTTTCCTACTCTATCTGAGCCAACCAAAATCTTTGTCAAGGCTTTGCTTTGAACGGACCAATAGCCCTTCATGCCAGCCTATACAGGGCTTCTGATATTGCTGGAGTAATAAAGAGAGGAATCTAAACACTTAAGTTACTCCGGAGAGCACCCATGAACCACCACTTGCTAAATCAATAGTGGAGATTTATCGCAGTAAATCTTGAAAGAAATTTTCAAAATTGGTTTAAAAAAAAGGCTCTTACTCAAAAGCAAACCAATTCCCCCAATAGTCACAATAAAGTTTGGACTACTGGAAACTCAATTTACCAAACCTCTTAGCTAGTGAACTCTCTCTTGTAAGACAATGAAGTCTTGATGTATCTTAAGAAGCCAAAAGGGCTTTACCCTCCCCACTCTGGGGTGTAAGGGATTTCGGCTGCAAAGTCATCAACCACTGTTGACAGCTTAATGCCTGCAGAAAGACTTGAGACTAACAAAACAAAGAAATCAACTTTATAATAGAGAAGCAGCTCCCAGAGAACAGAAGCACTTGGCCTGGGCTTTGTTTTATTCATTTCATGTCATGGGTATTTCATGAAGGCAAAGGACACATACACCCACTCTGGGAAAGCTTTGTTAGATAGTCCCGTTGACACCAATGTCCACACAGCTGCCCTGACTATCTCCGGAGCTCTCTGTGGTGTTGACCTGTCAGTTGGAGCTGCAATTTTCAAGCAACAGAAAACACCTTGAGCTGAGGGGCAAAGAAAATGGGAACTTAACACATGGCTCCAAACTATTAGAAAGCATGGAGAAAAGACATGGAGAATGCGTGGGGACAAAGGAAAGTTACAAGGTGAGCACCTTGGACAAAACCAGCTCTAGGTGGGACACCACTGCTGATGCCAAAATGAACCTTCCACTCTCCTTGGTTCTTTGCACCACTAATCCCATATTCAAAGTGCCGAGAGCGGGGATATCTGATTGGCTGACCAGAGCTCACATGCCCTGATCTAATATGTCAGGGCCGTGAGAAAGGATCCGGTCTGTTCTTGAAAGGCACCTCTGAGAGATTGGATTAAGATGGCGGAATAGAAGGACTGGAGCTCAACTTCTCTCCCGAAAAACAGCAAAACTACAACCAAATGCCGAGCAGCCTTCAACCAACTGGACTGTAAACTTCCAAAAAAGATACTCTGCTCCAGAAGACAAAGAGGAGACCACATCAAGAGGTAGGAGGGGCGATTACGTGATAGAAGCAACCCCATACCTCCCGGGTGGGAAGCCCCACAGACTGGAAACTAACTGTATCACAGAGACTCAGCCACAGGACTGAGAATTCTGAGCCCCACGTCAAATCCCCACGCCTGGGGATCTGCTACAGGGAGAAAGAGCCCCGGGAGCATCTGGCATCGAAGGCCAGCGGGGCTTGTGTGCAGGAGCTCCACAGGACTGGGGGAAACAGAAACCCCATCCTTGAAAGGCACACACAGACTTTCACGTGCACTGGGTCCCAGGGCAAAGCAGTCTCCATAGGAATCCGGGTGGACCTTACTGCAATTCTTGGAGGATCTCCTGGGAAAATAGGGGTGACTGTGGCTTGTTGTGGGGGAAGGACCTGGAGGTGAAGCTCTCGGGAACATTCATTAGCCTGCATTTCTCTGGAGGGGGCCATTTCTGGGAAAATCTG
>PVHT021183555.1:25545698-25559537 GCA_004024745.2 Catagonus wagneri | reverse complement strand
CATCCATGCACAACTATGCTACCAAAATCAGAAATCGTGAGAAGAGAGCACAAATGCAGGTCACTGGAGACACACGTGCAATTAAGAAACCAACAACTTAAAACAATCTCATTTGTATATAGACTCCTATATCAAAACTTCAGGGTAAAAAAAAAAAGCAACAAAACCCCCAAACAGTTAATACAATGGCAATAAGAACATATATAGCAGTAATTACCTGAAATGTTAATGGACTGAATGCCCCAACCAAAAGACACAGACTAGCCGAATGGATACAAAAACAAGAAAACAACCAATGGATCACTGAAGAAATCAAAGAGGAAATTAAAAAATACCTAGAAGCAAATGACAACAAAGACACAACACTCCAAAACCTCTGGGATGCAGCAAAAGCAGTTCTAAGAGGAAAGTATATAGCAATACAAGCCAACCTCAGGAAACAAGAAAAAGCTCAAATAAACAACCTAACTTTACATCTAAAGCAGCTAGAGAGGGAAGAAGCCAGGTCATGGAAACAACCTAAATGCCCACCGACAGAGGAGTGGATAGGGAAGATACGGCACATACACATAATGGAATATTACTCTGCCATTAAAAGGAACGGAATAACATTTATAGCAACATGGATGAACCTAGAAATTATCATACGAAGTGGAACCAGTCACACAATTAGACAGCAACACCCAATGCTACCGCTTACATGTGGAAACTAAAGAGACACAATGAACTTCTTTGAAGAACAGACAATGACTCACAGATTTTGGAAAACCTTGCTTTTTCAAATAAGACAATCTAGGGGGTGGGGGGATGCACTGTGGGTTTGGGACACAAAATCTATCGTATTGACTTATGATCTTTGTACATCTATAACTGAAATAAAATTCATTGTTAATATGAAAAAAAAAAAAGAAAGGCACCTCTTCCATCCCAGCTCTCTGCAATTAGCATACAGGGCGTGGAATTCAGCCTGCAGGATAATGGTGAAAGGCAGAGGGAAGAGAAAAGCCTTTGAATGCTGCCCTGTTTCCAGATGCACTTGGATTAGATTGAGTTCAAACTTAAATTTCTTTCCCTTCTCTCTCTATCCCAGTCCCCAAAGCTTAAAAATTTATAGGAGCAGTGAACGTGGGGGGATGAGGAAAGACAGCACTTTACTGCAAATCATATTGATGCCAACGACATTGCTTCAAAGGAGTATTGCAACCCTTAAAGAAGTCAGTAACCTGAGCCTTCCTCTTGTACAAAGTAGGGGCTCTCAACCTTGGCTGAATGGTATGATCACCCAGGGAGAATACTATTGATACCTGGACCAAGAGAATCATAATCTCAAGAGGTGGCACTCTCTTAGTATTTTTAAAGCTCAGGTGATTTTAATGTGTGGTCAATGCCAAACCTTACTACTATACAAAACGGGGCTTTTTCACTCTCTCTGTGATCCCCAAGCATTTATCTTCTAAATTATTATTTTTTGCTGCCTAGTGTCTATGCAGCAATTGTACAGGTAGGTGTTTCAACTATGGGCTCTGAAATAAGATAGACTTACTGATTTTGCTATTTAGTGCGGGTGGGATATGGCACAGGTTATTTAAGCCGTTAGTTCTCAACCCTGGTGACAATCTGGAGTCACTTGGTAAGGGGACTTTAAAAATTACCATGTCCGGGTCCCCCCCCACCCAGGGATCTTACTTCCATCAGCCGGGAGTGGGATCTGAGAACTTGGATTCTTGAGAACATCACAGGTGATTCCGGAGTTCCCATGGTGGCTCAGCGGTAATGAAACCAACTAGAATCCATGAGGACTTGGGTTCAATCCCTGGCCCTGCTCAGTGGGTTAAGGATACGGTATTGCCATGAGCTGTGGTGTAGGTCACAGATGCGGCTCGGATCCCATGTTGCTGTGGCTGCGGCGTAGGCCAGTAGCAGCAGCTCCAGTTCACACTGTAGCCTGGGAACTTCCACATGCTGCAGGTACAGCCCTAAATAAAAAGAAAAGGAAAAGAAAAAGAAAAAGAAAGAAAACGAAAAAGAAAGAAAGAAAGATCTCAGGTGATTCTAATATGCAGTAAAGTTTAAGAACCACTATCTTCATGTGTAGAAGAATTGGTTTCTTGATCTGTGATAAGCCACCCTCATGAGGTTGCTGCAAGGATAAAAGGTATAACATATGTAGAGCTTAATGCATACAAGAACAACTATCCATCAAGTGAGAGCTTTTATTATTGCTACAATATTTCTCCTGCTCAATAATGTGGCAGGACTTGCATATCTTTGTCCTCCTAAGGATATGTGTCCTGGGATTTGCTGAACACAGCAGGTTGGGAAAAAATAAGAGTTTACCTAGGCCCCTGGTTCTGACCTCGGAGTTTTTCCCCACGCCTGCCCAGACAGCAAGAGTGCATTCAGCTCTGCCCCTGAATGTGACTAGACCAGGTCTTGTTAGTTATTTTCTTTGCTTCAGCATAGCAGATGGGTATGAGCATATGTTTTTGGAGCCAAAGTTCTAGATATGAATCCCAGAGATTACTTAGCCTGGAGACATTACTCATGTTTCCCCGTGTACTCAAGACCTCAGTTTCCTCGTCTCTGAAATGGGGCTATACATTCTGGTCTTGCAGGGAGGTGTGCATATTTAGGGGGATACAGGTGCACATTTAACACCCTAGGAGCCTGGCACATAGCTGTGCAGATGTTGACAGTTAATACAGTTAATAAAAGAAATGGGTTGTTGAGATGGACACAGATAAGCAAACAAAACCATGGACCAAGTGGAGCCCTTCATAGGTAAGGAGAAAGATTATGGAAGGTTCCAGTTTTTCTAGACACTTCTTGGGTGAAAGTTCCCCATGATGGCTCCAGGGATCCTCTGTCACAGTTGAAGCCTCGGTTGTGCTCACACATTCCTGCTCGCTTTTATTTTCCTTGCAGGTTGCAGTTTCCTCAACTGCATGCACTTACATGGACCCAGCATATGAGGAACGCATGATACATTAATTCTCAAGCTTCCGAATGTTTAGCTAAATGAGATCCCACTTGAGGAAGTGCAGCTGCTAGAAAGCCTCAGAAATGCAGGTGGAAGAAGCCTGGACCACCACATCACCACATCACTTCAGCCACTTCCCAGTGCTGTCCTGTGGTCCCTTACTCCAGAGGGAAAGCACCGAGTCCATCCCTCAGATCCAACTGGGCTGTGAAGCCGCCCAGATGCAAGATCATGTGGAGAGAGAGAGAAAATCCCAGATATTCTGATCCCAAGCTATAGCTCCATAAGAGTGCCTGGGAAAAACCAACAGAGGAATTGCCCAGAAAATACCCATTTATTGAGAAATAACAGTTGTTTGAAGATGGTAAGCTTGGGTCAGTTTGTTACACAGCTCTGGGCAACTGATGATGGTTCTGGATGATATACACCTTTCACTGGATTCCTAAGTGACCTTAGAGTGGTATCATTCTGTACCACTCAGACCTTAGGAGGCTCACTTCGCCAGCCTCCTAAGGTCTGAGTGGTATAGGAAAGCAATGGCCTTTTCACCTCATTCTAGGGAAGGTTATTAAAGTTAGCTGAGAGGGAGAACTGGCCTCGGTCTCCTGCAGAGGGGCATGGGTGGAAAAGATGACAAGGATGGTGCACTAAGACGCCACGTGGAAACATGGAGACCTCATGAACATCAGTGCTGAACCATGACCATGCTCCATCCAGCACTAGATGGTAACCCTATGCTTAAAGCCATGAGCAAGGGAATCTGAAAACCTAAGGTCCCCTCGGAGTTCAAAGGTGCCATCCTTTCCACTTGGGTTAATCTTGAGGATAATGAGGCAGAGCTCGAAAGATGGAATCAACTGAGTTTAAACCTGAAATGCCTTAGCCCACTTGGAATCAACTCCATGAAATTTTCTGCTACCAAGTAGAACGGGGATTTCAGGAAGACTTTGAATGCAACGACAGATAAAGGAATAGAAGTTGCGTATGCATGGTTTGCACACTGAATTCATAGACTGGAAATAAATCACCTTTGTTAGTGGAAGTTGCATATGGCAGAGCCAGTGGTTTTTGAACTGTTTTGAGCCTGGCCCCAGGATTAGCAAGTCTTTCATCTCCCAGTTCTTGAGAATACCACATTCCTCTCCCCAGTCACTTCACCAACTTCCTTCTATAGCAGTTTCTCTCTAGTTTATTACACTCTGGTCTCCTTAGTATGACTCAAGCCACCAAGCGTCCCTCTACTTCAGTGCCTCTGCATTTCCTTCCCCCAGACATCACCAAGGCTCAGCCATCACTTTATTCCCCCTGTTATCCACGGCTCAGTCAGCCACTTGATCTATATCATCACACAACACATGATATATTTATATGCATGGGGTCGTTCACCATCTGCCCCTCCCCTTTCTCCACTGCAGGCTCCAGGCGGCCAAGGGCACTGCGTTGTTCACTGTGGTATCCTTGTGAAACACTACGGCACTGACCCTCCGGAGACGCTCCATAAATATTTGTCGAATGAATAATGAATGAGTGATTGCTCCAGGAGCTGGGTTCCCTGATATTCACACTCTTCTTTCCTGCCGCTAGTCAAAGTTAATATTCATTTCAACTCAAGGAGGGAGAAGGAGTCCTCGCTCAGTTGGAGAAGCAGGGCAGATGCAGCCTTTGAAGCTATCAGCCTTTCCAGAAGGGTTGAACTCCTTCCAAGAGAGGAGCAAAAAGCAGAGCCCGTTGGAGACCTTCCAGGAAAGACATGCTCCAAGGTCCATTCCTAAAACCTCGCGTTTTCCAAAATATCACGGGAGACAGAAGTTGGACCTGCTCCAGAGTTTGCTATTGAATTTTATGCCTGCTGAGCACCACTAAATACATAATGAAGAGGTTGAATTAACTATGCAAAAGTATAATTTACAGTTAATGTCTGTAATTGATGAGTTAAGGATGTCTGTGGCAACAGGAGCCGCTAAAACTAAAAGGACTGGAGGGGATCAGGGGAAGTTTTACTTTTAAAATAGAAAACAGAAGCTTGCTCTGCTCAGCACCCAACCTGTTCATCCATTCATCCATCCATCATGCACTTCCCAAGACCTTGTCTTGCGTTGGGCTTACGCTTTGGTATTTGAGATATGGAATTGAAAGCGCTGTGGTCCACGGATCTCCATTAGAGTTCCCACAACCTGTTATCATTTGGCCAAAGATGCAGGAAGGAGACTGACCAGAGTGAACACAGAAGCAGTGTGTCTTGGGGCTGATTTGCTCTAGTCCTTTGCAGCATCCGGCTGCCCTGGCATCTTCACAAGCAGGCGGGCTTCTGCCTGCATCGAGAAGGCAGTTTAATTCATACTCTACCACTTCTCTCCAGGTGTAGGGGTCCATATCTTCCTTCTTCTGGGAGAATTCATATTAACGGTCCCTGCCCTTCTGTTTAATGACCTCATTCCCAGTTGCACGACAGCAGAACTTGTTGAGCTTTTGCAAACTACCAACACTTTTTGAAAAACACCTTCTCTTCCCTTCAGATTCAGCTGGTCTGTGGTGGGTCCAGATATCATTTATTTATTTTTTTATGATAAAGCTTCTGAGGGTATCCCCATGTGAAGCCAGCGTTAAGAAGAACTATTTTTGCAGGGGTTGGGGGAGGGGGAATCAGATGAAGGTGATCAAAAGATAACGGTTATAAGATAAGTATGTACTAGGATATAAGGTACAGTGTGATAAAGATAATTAACACTGCTGTATGTCATAAATGAAAGTGGTTAAGAGAGTAAATCTTAAGAGTTCTCATTCCGAGGGAAAATATATTTTCTATTTCTTTCTTTGTAACTTTAAAAATTAAAATCCAGTTTATTTTACAATGCCGTGCCACTTTCTCCTGTACAGCAAAGGGACCCAGTCATACATGTAGACATTCTTTTTCTCATGTCATCCACCATCATGTTCTATCCCAAGAGACTGGACACAGTTCCCTGTGATGTACAGTAGGGTTTGTTTTTTTTTTCCTATTTCTTTGCTGTTGAATCTATATGAAATGATGGCTATTGGGTAAACCTATTGAGTCATTGTTTCATGATGTGGGTAAGTCAGTCATTCTGCTGTACACCGCGAACTCTTTGAGAGCTGTA
The DNA here is from genome assembly GCA_004024745.2 of Catagonus wagneri. Lineage (NCBI taxonomy): Eukaryota > Metazoa > Chordata > Mammalia > Artiodactyla > Tayassuidae > Catagonus > Catagonus wagneri. The sequence continues at coordinate 25,553,438 of PVHT021183555.1, read as the reverse complement.
CATCAATTATATCCCAATAAAACTGGGGAAAAAAGAGAACTGCTTCTTACTTTTTTTTTTTAAGGGTATGGCTTCAAACACAGAGATCTTATTCTTGTACCAAACTCAGCAGCAACAAGTTGACAGTCCCATCCATAGCCTAAAGGCAGAGGCAGCTTCCAGCATCCTGGCACCTCGTCTCTGCACCAGGTTCCCCAGTGCTGAGGGAAGCTCCATCCATCAGACCCTGGAAGGGATCAGTTTGCCGGGAGCTGCTTACTCCGTGATCAGCAGTCAGAAAATAGCCTGTGCCAGGTAGTTTTGTGGAACAGATTTAATCCCAGTTTATAAAGGCTTTGGAGGGTCAGAGAGGGAAACTGGGATGGTGAGGCAACCAGAGGTTATCAATGGGAAAAAGACACTCCTTCCTCTGGGGTCAAGGACAAAGGTCAGGGCTGGTGACCCCAGGAGCTGGGACATGGGGGGAGAGCTGCAGCCAAGTCAAAAAGCTGCCCAGTAGGAAACAGCCAAGGAGAAGGATCCACTGCCTGAGAGAGACATCCTTGGAAGCAGAGAGGGCAGCAAATACCCTGACTTCTTCCCTCCAACCCACTGGCTAGACATCACCGTAATCTGGTTGAAGAGGGATCCTGGAAAAAGCAGTTTGGAGGGGCTGTTACTGAATGCCAAGTCCACATACCCAACGTGCAGTGAGGCCAAAACAATACAGAAACATTGGAGTCTGGAGCAGAAAAGGTTAATTGCAGGGCGATTCAAGGAGACCTGAGCCTCAGGCCTTAAAAAGCCTAAACTCCTCCAAGGCTTTCAGCAAAGCCCTTTCAAAGGCAAGGGGGGGGGGGGCGTTGTTACTTTGGTGTCAGATCCTTTGTTCTTGTAGCTGTCCACATAGGTCAGGTCAGGATCAGATCACAATGTTCCTGTTATTCTCTGTTAAGGTCAGGTCATGGTCAGCCTATCCCCTATATTTCAAGCTCTAGGCAAGATTCTTTTACAAAAGGAGAAGGGCCTGTATGACTAAGCACAGGCAGTAGAGCACAAAGGTTAAAGTAAGGCTAAAGTCAGACAGATCTAGAATTTCCCTTCGTGGCTCAGTGGTTAACGAGTCTAAGAACCCCGTGAGGTTGAGGGTTTGATCCCTGGGCCTTGCTCAGTGGGTTAAGGATCCGGCGTTGCCGTGAGCTGAGGTGTAGGTTGCAGATGTGGCTCGGATCCCGCATTGCTGTGGCTGTGGCGAAGGCCAGCAGCTACAGCTCCTGTTAGACCCCTAGCCTGGGAACCTCCATATGCTGCGGGCGCGGCTCTAGATAAGGCAAAAAAAAAAAAAAAAAAGGAACAGATCTAATACGATGTCAGATTTCTTCATCCCTATTACAAGGTCACAGAGTGATGGAAGGGCAGGGAGTTTATAACAGCCGGCACATGCTCCCAGTGAAACTCCTACAAAAACAGTAGCAGCAGCTCAGAGAAGGTAGCACCCAAACGCACTGGGGAATCTGCAGATTCTGGCTCTGCCACACACGGTGTCAGTGGTCACTCAACAGACATTTAATGAGCTCCTATTACAAGCCTGGCACTGCGCTAGGGGATGCTGAGGGAGAGAGACAGGGTCCTTCCCCTTGAATCTGGTTTTACTGCCGGATCAGAGAGATGGGCAATTACAGCCAGATATGTTGAGGACTACAAGAGGAAAAAAATGAAGAGCAATTCCTGAAATCAAAATAACTACCTGATAGGGTTGGAGAGGGCTTCCCCAAATGGGGACTTTTGAGCTCAGACCTGAATGAAGAGTGGGTGTAAACCAGAGGACGTGCTGCAGGACAGTTTCGGAAGAGGGGACATCCTGGGTGGAGATGTTTTGTGGACTTAAAGAAGCCCAGCTGGAGTGCAATGAGGCTGAGTTATAGAAACACGTCCTAACATCTGGGCAGCGAGCTTGAGGCCAGAAAGGGCAGGGCAGGGCAGGGCCAGCCCTCTGTATCACTGCCCAGTGGTGGATGTGGTGCATCGTCTTTTATATTCATTCCTTTAATGTTCTATTCTATTCTTCTTCTCCCCCCCCCCTTTTTTTTCCTTTTTAGGGCTGCATCTGCGACATATGGAAGGTCCCATGTTAGGGGTCTAATCGGAACTGCAGCTGCGGGCCTATACCACAGCCACAGCAACATGGAATTTGAGCTGCATCTTTGACCTACACTACAGCTCAGGGCAACACCGGATCCTTAACCCACTGAGTGAGGCCAGGGAATCGAACCCCCATCCTCATGGATACTAGTCGGTTCCATTACTGCTGAGCTACAAGAGGAACTCCAGTATTCTATCCAATTCTGTCCAGTTCTACCCCATCCTATCCTATCCTTTTATTTATTTTTAATGGCAGCACCTGAGGCATATGGAAATTCCCGGGCCAGGGACTGAAGTTGAGCTGTAGCTGTGGCAACACAGGATTCCTTAACCCACTGTGCTGGGCCAGGGATCGAAACCAAGCCTCTGAAGTGACTGGAGCCACAGCAGTTGGATTCTTAACCCACTGTACCACAGCGGGAACTCCCCTCTAATATTTTAAAAAACAGTCTTAATGACTGTCAGCTCAACATTGTCTTTTTTTATGATTTTTATTTTTTCCATTATAGTTGATTTACAGTGTTCTGTCAATTTCTACTGCACAGCATTTTTAAAATGGTTTTTATTTTTTCCATTATAGTTGATAACATTTTCTCATCAAGGAAAAAAAAAAAAGCACAAGCTCAGAAGGCATCCTGCTGGGTGGATGAGCCTGGGGGAATAGCTGTTCCTGGCTCAGCCCCCAGCTGGGTTTCTGAGAGAGTCTGAGAAAGAGTGTGAGAGCTGAGAGTGCCCAGCAAAAGACCCAGGAGCACGGGGGAGCTTCAGCTGAAGGGCTAGTGGTGCTAGTGGATTAAAAGCATTGATTGGTCTTGCAATGAGAACAATCCCTCTGGCTTCTGCGGGTAGAGTGGCTGAGGGGGCGGGCAGTGAGGAGGCGAATGGATAACCTCAGAGGAGAGTCCTGGTGGCCTGGACAAAGAGGCAGTGTGGGGTGTGTGTGGGGGGCAGCAGTGAGGGCTCCATTAGCACTTCCGATGGAGTGGATGGGGTGGTCAGGGAGAGAAGCATCAACGTGACTCCGCAGAAATCACTTATCTTTAACCGATTTCTCAGTACGGGGCTTCAGAGGAGGGATGTTCTGCTTGACACTGAGGGTTCCGGGTTTTTAAACAGCCTTGGCTGCTTCAATGCCCATCCTTAGGTCATTCGTCTTCTCCTCTGCAGTAAGTGGTACCGTCATCCTCCCAGCCTTCAGGACCAACAACTACAAACAATGTAGTTTCTCTTTCCCACATTCCCTGTCCATCTCCAGGTCCTGTTGGCTTTGGATCCAAATATACCTTGAGTCAGTTCATTTCTCTATCTCTTCACGGAGAGCCCCTCATTCCAAGTCCTCTTCACCTTTCTCCTGGACCACTGGGGTTGCCTCTTCTCCCAGCTTCTGCTCCTGTATCTCTACAATCTATTATCTTCCCAAGGGTCAGAGGAGTCTCTCTACGAGACACACCTCCTGCGGTCATGTGCATCCTTAAAGTCTGTCTGGCTTCCTGTCACAGTTAGAACACACCCCGAAGCCCTTCCCTTGGACCCGTCTTCTCCCTCTGAGCTCATCTTTTGCCTCCTTTCCCTTGATCACTATGCTCTGGCTGCACCGGGCCTCTTGTCTGCTCCACACACATACCAAGCTCCTTCCCGCTTTTGCATTTGCTCTTCCCTCTGGTTGCTTGTGGCGTGGCTGACTCTCTCTTGTCACTTAGCATTGAAGCCAACACTGTCAAACACTTGAACATGTAACTCAAGCAGATATTCCCCAGTACCCACCCTCCACCAACATGGCTAGATATTCATTATTGCATTTATCACCACTGAAGATATTTTTGGTTTTCCTTTGCTCACTTTCTGTCTTCCCTACTAAGAGGTACGTTTCTGGAGATGAGACACTTTCTCTGTCTTGGTCTTTGTTGGACGCTCAATGCCTAGAATAATTCCTGGTAACACAGGAGGAGATGAACAAATCTTTATTAGCTGAATGAATATAGGTTCCTCTGTTGTAGCTTCCAGCTTCGTTATCCTTGGACAGCACTGTGATTCGCATCAGTCAACCATCCTGTAAACCATCCTGCATCCCCAAAGGACAATTCCAACCGGTTAAGCTGACTTAGGTAAGAAAAAGTAAGATGAAGAAGAGGTGGGGAGAAGGAAACTCACTTCTCAGACGTGGACTGTTGAAATGCAATAATTCTTTAACCATCTGCGAATTGTCACTGCTCAACAGGGAAGTCTAACGCTGTCTAGAAGTCAAGGGGTAGCCCAGCTTGCCTTTACAAACCTTCCTTTTAGTTTCCAGAGGCCCTTCCATGTCCCAAAGACAGGCATAGGACTGAGCCTCCTTGCCAAAGCATCCCCTCTCAACTTGACTAAGTGTATTTGTACCACCCGGCAACTCCAGTTTAGGGAAAGGCTTTATTAGATGCCTTGAAAGTATCCCTAACAGGAGTTCCCGTTGTCTCAGTGGTTAACAAATCCGACTAAGAACCATGAGGTTGCAGGTTCGATCCCTGACCTTGCTCAGTGGGTTAAGGATCCAGTGTTGGCCTGAGCTGTGGTGTAGGTTGCAGACGCGGCTCGGATCCCATGTTGCTGTGGCGAAGGCCAGCAGCTACAGCTCCTGTTAGAGCCCAAGCCTGGGAACCTCCACACGCTGCGGGTGCGGCCCTAGATAAGGCAAAAAGACAAAAAAAAAGAAAGAAAAAAGTATCCCTAACAGAAAAGAGATGAGCTGAAAAGAACCGCTTCCATCCACCAGAATCAAGACCTCAGTTACACAAGTGGATTGTACTGTGGGGATGACAAGGCGTTTGACTAAATCAATGTTAACAAATGGCTTTCAGTAGGAAGAGCTCATGAATGGTGATGCTTAGGTATGATGGGGCTGTCACATTATATGTAGGGGAAGGCAGATCCCTCAAGCCATGCTTCTCATAGCCTTGGGACTCACAGAAGAGGCAACCCAACGTGACAGGACACCAGATCAAGAATCAAGAAACAGCAACAGATGGACTGGGAGTCTGGGGTTAATATGTAAACTATTGCATTTGGAGTGGATAAGCAATGAGATTCTGCTGTATAACACAGGGAATTATATCCAGTCACTTGTGATGGAACATGATGGAGGATAATGTGAAAAAAAGGATATATATATATATATATATATATATATATACACATATATATATATAAATGTATGACTGAGTCACTCTGCTGTACAATAGAAACTGACAGAACACTGTAAATCAACTATAATGGAAAAAATAAAAATAAATAAATAAAAGGTCAGGCAAAAAAAGAAATGGCAACAGCCCTGATGTCATGGCTATTTCTCTCTTCATAGTTCTCCAATATCATCCTAATTTATTTTTCAAAAATTTTTGTTATAGTTGATTAACAATGTTCTGTCAACCTCTGTTGTACAGTAAAGTGACCCAGTTATACATATATATATATACACTCTTTTTTCTCATGTTATTTGTTCTATCACAAGTGATTGGATAGAGTTCCCTGTGCTGTACAGTAGGACCTCATTGCTTATCCATTCTAAATGGAATAGTCTGCATCTGTTAACCCCAAATTCCCATCCATCCCACTTCCTCCCCCTCCTCCTTGGCAACCACAAGTCTGTTCTCTATGTCTGTGACTCTATTTCTGTTCTATTTCTGTATGGTTCATTTGTGCCGTATTTTTAGATTCCAGACATAAGTGATATCATAGGGTATTTGTCTTTCTCTTTTTGACTTAATTCACTTAGTATGAGAATCTCTAGTTGCATCCATGTTGCTATAAAGGATATTATTTTGTTCTTTTTTCTGGCTGAGTAGTATTCTATGGTATTTAATACTGTATGTCTTAATCTATTTCTCTGTTGATGGACATTAAGTTATTTCCATGTCTTGGCTATTGTATCCACCCAATTTAATAGCACGGCAGTTTTCTTTTGGAGCAGTGCCTCCTTCTATCACACTGAGCTGTGGTGAGAGGTTAATTTCTGGTCTTTATCTCCATGCCCCCACTTTAAAGATGAACTGGTGGAATCCCTTTTTTCAGCACTATACGGCCAACGTGGCTTAACCTGACACCTGGGACCTTGACCACAAGTGCTGTAAAGAAGAGAAAAAGGGAGGAATGGCTGAGTTAGGTCACTGCTCTGGCCAACTCTGGCTGATCTTTCTGCCTCAAGGCCCCTGCTCCGGTTACTATTTTCACTGGTTCTTGCCCATTTCCAGGCTTAATTCACCCAGATTTGGTTTCTCTTGCTTTGCAAGTCACAACCCTGAGCAAGACACCTGGCCGACCCTTGCCCTTCCCTGGGTCTCAGTTTCCCCTTTGTGTAATAGAAGGGAAGACAACCAGATCATCTACGTGCTATGTTTTTAATACTCTGGACACGTGGTGCTTATCCCGCATCAGGCAGATGTCAGCACTTGGGGAAGCTGGAGTCTGGAGGCACCGCCGCCTTCCTCAAGTTCGCTGGAAGCCACATCTGAACTCTTTCATCTCTAAACGGTTCCTCGTGTTCCAACACCAAGGCGGTCTGGCTTGAAAGGCAGGCAGATGCCATGAGCAAATGTCTCCCCTGGGAGCCTTCACCAGACACAGCAAGAGAATCGGATATCAGGGGAAAATGCAGGGGACGGAAAAGTGAGTGGAGGATCAAAACAATGTTTCCCCACGAGGTTCTCTGGGGAGCAGGGTTTTTCCTCTAGCTTCGCTGATGATTTTGACCCATCGTAAGAGAGGAATGTTTGCTGGCAAGCAGCTCTCTCCCTTAGATGTGAAGGATGCAGCCAGGCCCAAATCTGGTCCCCCTCCAGCAGCCTTGAGGGGGAATGGGAGGCGAGGGTGAGTGGCTGGGGGGAGTGAGTGGATGCAGATTTTTCACATCAAAGGCACCAGAGTCATACCTATTCAGCTGAGACGGTCCAAAGAGACCTCCAATTTAGAAAAAGCCATTCTGAGGTGTCTTGGAAGCTGCCCAGAGAGAGAGAGTAAAGATGCTGAAATGAACCGCATCCTTTGAGAAATCAGTTTAAAGGCTGCAATTTCATCTTAGAGTCAACTCCGTTTAGGTGGACTCCCCAGACTGAGGACTGTGGGGAATCGAATAATACTGTGTTCACACTGGCAAAGGAAACATCATCCTGGTTGAAAAATTGTTTCAATCCCAGAGCCTTCATGCGCCAAGTGTGACAAAGCAGCTGCGACAGCTGTTTCTTTACTTTCTCCAATTCCCAGCCTTGTGGGCGAGGGACCCAGGTGTGGGATTGGGAGGTTTCCGGACATGTGCGCTGTGTAACACTCATTCGTTTAGGAAAATAGCTACTGGGTGCTTCCAAGATGCAAAGGGGACTTCTGAGAAACTGGGGACACCGCAGCGAGGAAACCCAGACCCTGTTTCTCTTGGAGGTTGCACTCCGGAGTAAGTACGTTGGGGGGCAGGACGGGAGGTGGGGAGACCGATGAGAAGCAGGCCACTGAGGGAATGACTGTTCATCGTGGACTGGAACCACGTGACCTAGCACTGCACGAGCTCAGCGGCCGGTGTCAGCTGAAGCGTCACCTCCCAGGGAACCCTCCTTGCCCCTGGCCTCCCAAGTTGTCCGGGACCTGGCTGGGGGGTGG